>JADRCH010000186.1:1126452-1143962 GCA_019843965.1 Rhynchomys soricoides
CTGCTGCTGCTGCTGCTGCTGCTGCTGCTGCTGCTGCTGCTGCTGCTGCTAGTGGTGGTGGTGTGTGAGGGGCGGGGGGGGGGTTAAGGGCTTTTTTCTTTTTAAGAGTGTTTTACTGAAAAGTCATTGTCTTGGGAGCAAGGTGCGGCTGGAGACATTGGGCTGGTCTTACATCAGACTGAGGAGCAGGGCAGCCACCTCCCTATGTCCATTCATTGGTGTTGCTGAGGGTGCGGACACCTGGTAATTACTGTGGGTCACAGAACTGGGGGCCATAAGGAGAGTCTCCGTATAGGAGTGGAGAGGACTGGAACAGGATTCCAGGGGCTGGCTACCCACTGCTGTCTAGGGAAGGTTGTGGTCTGGACAGAGATAGGCTGACTTTCCCTACGCTCCTTACAAAACAGCTTGGTAACAATGGAGGGAGCCAGTCCAGCTGCCCTATGTTTTCCTGGATGAAGCTGGAGCAGGCCCTCCTTTCCTAAGAGTCTGGAGGGTGGAGGGAAGCAGAACAAATTTAGATGTAGATTTGGCCCTAGGAAGTCTTTGCAGCAGGCACTTTTAGATCTAGCTGTCTTGTAATTTGTGTCTATAAACATGATTCCCTTTCCAATGCAATAGCCTTCCATGGTGGCTGGTGGATGCCACGCTCCCTGTCTCCAGATCTCATGGATCTCCAAGACTTCCTGGGGCTGGATCTCAGAGCCACTGTATGCGTATGTGACCTTGAACAGGTTCCTTAACCTCACTTTAACTGCTGTCCCTCAGTTTATCTATCTGACAAAGATCTGTCCCAGACTTGTCACTCTTAACTAACAATAAATTGAGCAGAACAGGGTTCATCATAAGTGACCACTGAACAGTGAACAGTACCTCGTTTCCCAGGAACTTATAATGGATTAGTTAGTACTACCGTGTATTCTTTCTGTCAGTCTAGTTAGCATCAACAGCAATCTGATGGCGAGAAACTGAGCTATACTGACCTACTCAGGGGCCAAGACAGGATTGAAAGACAGGTCATCCAGTTTGAGAGCCATTTTGTTTTTAAATCCAGGCCCAGCTTGGTGCATGGGGGATGTTTGCCTCTTGACTTTGTCGAGTGTTTTGTGTCTGTTAATGTCCTCGAACTCGAAATAGCTCCATGAAAAGATGGATAGTTTTTTTCTTCCCCATAAAGGAAGCAGTGGCTTCCAGAGGCAGCGGGATGTATGTGTCTGACAACACACAGCTGTATGTGAAGGGCTGGTACCAGACCCCAGGCCTCTCCCCACTCTGTCTCCTACTGTCTTCCTGGGAAGTGCCCTGTTGTGGATCACTGGACAAGCTTAACAGCAGCCTAATTAGAAACCAGCGGGCTTGGCTTGGACTTTCCAGCAGGCACTTAGGAATGGATGCTAAATTAAGATGCATTGCCAGGTGAAATTGGAAGATAATTGCTCTTGTGACATATGGTCATAAGTGCTGCGGGGGCAGTGGGGGGAATGGCAGGGATAACAGTCTTGGGGACAGATATCAGAGTGTCAAAAGATGCTTCAAGAAGCCCCTTGAGTTGGAAGAGCTAGGGAGATTAACTTTTGGGTCCAACCCTTCGCTCTACAGGTGGAGAAACCGAGGCATGGGAAGGGGAGAAGCTCCAGTTAGTATCTTAGCCATGAATGGAGGCTAAGGCTCTTGTCTCCTTGTCCAGGGCTCCTTCCCCACTCCATCTAACCTGACTCCTGCATGGCTGTGGGGGAGCAGCAAGCATGAATGTGTGAGTGACAGATACTTAATTAAAATCGAGAGAAAAAACAGCAGCTAGTACCAGCAGCCGTCTGGGAGTGATTTGTATCATCAGGCTCTATTGAAAATGTTCTTTCTTTCTGTGCCCATCCACTAGTTAGCATTTTGACTAAAGGGGTGCTCTACCTTTGCACTATCCTTAGGTGTGGCAAATCACCAGGCGTCGTGGGCTCTGGTGACTAGGATTGGGTCTATTATTTGCAGGGAGAGAGAAGGCTCTCAGGCACCAGCCAGGTCCATGTTTGGGTCCACAATCAGGAAGTTAAGCTCCGCCCAGAGGAACAATCCTAGTGCTGGCTTCACCTGTACCTCTCAGGCCCCAAAGCTTAGCCACTAGGAGGTACCCTACCCTGAAGGTTTGTTGTTGCTGTCTCTGGGTTCTGCACACACCGTCACCTCTGCTGACTTCTCTGGCTCTGTGTTTTCTCTCATTGTGACCCCAGACCTTTAGCATGTCCATCAAGATAGCAAACCCCTTCCTGGAAGTCAGGGTGGCAAGCAGGAGCAAGCCAGGCTGTCTCCTGTACACTCCAGTGCATTCCTTTCACCTTCTTCAGTCTCCTTTGCTGGTCAGGGATGCTAGGACTCCTTCCTGGGTCCCATTTCTCCCTGTCCATGACCTGCATCACATCCTGCTATGTCCACCTGTGACAGGCCTGCCCCTGGAGCCCAGAGCCCTGTTGGACATCTCCACTAGATGTATGATAAGTAACTCACTTGGACTTGTGCACACTGAAATCCTGGGTCTCCCTTCCCAGCCCTGACCATCTTGGCTGTTGTAAATAAATTGGTCCTGATGTCCAATCAGGACCAATTGAACCTTCTGGGTTCTCAGGCTTAAATGTCTTTTTAATTATCATTTCATTATCTGGGAACTTTTCTTTCTTCCACATCCATGTCTGTCCCATGTGCACATCATCCTTTTGAGTTCTATTTCATCATTAGAATCTGACTTCTTGTTGTCCCAGCCTGGTCCAGGCTCCATCACTGTGATTGGTCTGTAATAGTGTGAGAACCTCCCTTATGTCCCTCACCATGCCCATCCATTTGTCTATCTATTTGTCTGCATGTGTCCTCCTTTTTAAGCCCTGCTGTTCACCCTCTTCCTTAAGCCCCTGAGGAAAAGCTCAGGTATCCCTGCGCCTCATCTCCTGCACCCCTCCTTCTCCCCACTCTTCCCCTCCCAAAAGTGCTGACTTCTCTCTTGTCTTTTGGACACACTAATGAATCCCCAGATTCTCCCATCTTTTCTTTATCTTTCATGACCCCTTGGTGAGACCAGAGGGTTTGTTGGTATGTCTAGAGACTCTAGACTAGGGTCCCATATAGGATAGGAGTACAGTATATATCATCCTATGGATCCAGAATAGAGAGATTCGAGTGGGAACTGACTGGAGTCACTTAGTCACACTCTAATTGGACTCAGACACTGCTTTTGACACACTCATCACCTGACAAGCTGCCCCTAATTTCTCTATCTCAGTGTCCCTGGACTGTACCCTTCTCACTGACACCAGGGTACCTGAGGCTCCACTGTAGGGCAGATGTTCTGTGAGAAAAAGGAGAGGCTGTGGGGCAGATGGTTGGGCTTGAAAGTAGGGAGCTGAGTTCTCTTCAGGCCTGCTTTGCACCCACCGAGTGACCTCACACCAGCCAGCTGCCAGTGAGGGGTTAAGTCAAGGTGTTTTTGATGCCAGACCAGCATCTCTTGATCTCAGAGGGGACGTGAGGAAGCACTGTGATTTCAGCACTGGATTCAGGAGAGATGCTGAGTGCTTGTCAGTCCCTGGGCTCCCGTGAGGAAGGCATTTTCTTGCAGGATCACGCTTCAGACCCTACCATAACCTTTTTCGAGGAACAGGCACCTACAGATCAATAGCTTGATTGGATGAAGGATGGGTTGGGAGTGGGGGCAATGCAGCCAGGGTGACAGTCATTTTTCACAGCCCGTCTGTTCCTCAGTCACATCTCATAGTGCCCTGTGAAATGCCACCTGTTAAGGATGAGAAATGAGAGTCTCCACCCCTGAAGAATAAGTCATGCCAACATCTGACACCTGCTGTTGTGAGCTGGCAGCTGCTGTCAATGGTACACCAGTTAGAGCTGCACTCATGTTGGAAGGATGGGTGTTGGGTGGGAAGGATGCCCCAACCTGCAGCAACAGGTACTCCCGTGTGAGCAGTTCCTCAAATGCAAATGCCTGACAGGAGGTACTTCTCTCTTCTGTGTATGTCTTCTGTCTTCACAGCACTCCTAAGGGAAGCTATATGTTGTCCCCATTTTACAGATGGTAAAACTGAGGCTCAGGTCTACAGCTCCTGAGTAGCCAAGTCAGGGTTTGAACTCAATTCAACTCTTACCTACAATCACCAGTGGCTAGAGTTTATCTTGTTAAACTCCAATTGTGTGTGTGTGTTTGTGTGTGTGTGTGTGTGTGTGTGTGTGTGTGTTTGTACTAAGTTGATAAATATGTTTTCTAAACCAGGAGTCGTCTGGGCTTGATAACTCTGGTAGTTCTGACACCTGGGCAGGCTTGAAGGTTGATGTCAATGATCTAGGGTAGAGTTAAATTCTGGTGAGGCCTTTGATTGAGGTTTCTTTTTTCTCTCTTTCTTGCCTCCTCCTGCACCCTGTCATAGCAGCCTGCACTGGTAAGCAGACTACCCGTCAGACACTCATGAGCATCACAGAATCTGTGCATTCTTGAACGTGTACATCTTTGCCCTCTGCCTGATAGTGCCCTGGTGTTTATAGATTGCAATACTGACTTTGGTTTCACACACTGGCATTGAGGTGCCCATGGGACAGGACCACAGAGAATCCAAATCAGTACTGAATCCCAGGCATGTAGTTGTGAATAGAGATACTCTATTCCATTTTAAAGTCTTTTTTTTTTTTTTTAAAGATTTATTTATTTGATGTATATAAGCACACTGTAGCTGTCTACAGACACCCCAGAAGGGGGCATCAGATCTCATTACAGATGGTTGTGAGACACCATGTGGTTGCTGGGAATTGAACTCAGGTCCTTCGGAAGAACAGTCAGTGTTCTTAACCACTGAGCCATCTCTCCAGCCCCCCATTTTAAAGTCTTATGAAAGAAACGTCAACTAGCTCATTCAAAATGACTGCAGATGCTCCTTAATCCACAATGGAGTTACATTCGCATAAAGCCATCTTAAGTCAGAAATATCCCATCAAGAGTGCATGGTACACCTAACCTCCCGACCGTGCTAGCTCAACTGGGCTCAGAACCTCTAACTTTACCTGCAGCTGGGCTGAATCATCTCCCACAAAAACCTTCTGCTTCTGCCTCTCAAATTCTGGGATTACAGGCATGGATACGAAGCCCTGTGGTATTTGGATATACTGAGTCCAGTAAAATATATTGTGTTTTTTGTTGTTGCTGTTTATTTGTTTTTGAGACAGGGTTTCACTATGTAACCTTGTGGACCTGGAATTCTCTATAGAGACCAGGCTGGCTTTGAACTAACAGAGATCTGTCTACCTTTGAGCACTGGGATGAAAGGTGTGTGCCACCATGCCCCCAGCTGAGTAAATTGGATTGTTAAGGTAATTTTCACCTATTTTACTTTTTTTTTTTTTTTTTTCAAAATGAGGTTTCTCTTGAGTTATCACAGCTGGATGCTGAACCTCCTGCCTCAAGTTCTTGAGTAGGTGGGGTTTTAGGATGGATCCCACACCTGACGTATCTTTTATAATACCACAGTGGGAAGGTTAAACACGTGTAAGGAGCCGGGCATGGTGTCATATGCTTGTATTTACAGACTCAGGAGACTGGGGCAGGAGAAACATGAGTTTGAGGCCAGCCTAGGCTACATAGTAAGACTTTGTAAATGTCACAAGTAATGATAGATGTGGCCCTTGATTAGAGCTGCTGGTAGTAACAGCTAAAACATCTAAGTGGGCTGAGGAAGAGACTTGATGTGTTAGAGAACCCCAGTCCTCGGATACATCTTCTCATGGGTCAGGACCAGGCTGGCATCTGGAGCTGCCGTCACACCCAGACCTCAGCAAGGATAGACTGAAGATGAGGCCTGTCTGAGAGAAGTAGGGACTCCAGCTTCAGCTCAGGAGTGGGGTGTCAGCATGAGTTACATGTCTGGGAAGTCCCTTTTGCTGAAGTATGGGTAAGATGTGAGGATCAGGCAGGGAAGCCTGGAAGCAGGTCCTGCCGGCTGGCTGCTCAAGAGAGACATGGGACTTGGACCTTGGAAACTGTGCCATCGGTCTGCTTTTTGTCTTAGCATGTCCTACACTATTCTGCAAAACTTCTCAGGGGTTCACCTTCTCCCAGAGTCCTCCCAGTCATGGCAGTCATTCCTGGCTAACTCCTGATGCATGTGCTCTCTGAACATCCCTTTTACCCACCAGTCTATGTACCTCAGCATCCATGAGGGACACAGTCTTTTGTAGCTACCTGTGTTAGTACATGCCATTCTTTTCTTCCATGACATTACATTTGGGGGTGCTGACTAGATACTCCAGAAATATGCCCCCCCCTCTCTCATTCTAACTTCCCAACTTCTCCTCTGAACCCTGTGAAAGCTTCCACAGTATTGGCCTGGCTGACTTGGTTAGGGTGCTGATGAATATCAGCTCTGTGAGGACCCAGGGAGCCAGACCGTCAAGTTCATCTTTTTCTCAGGGTGGCAGGACACACAGAGATCATTCAATCAGTAGTTTCTGGTGAATGAATGAAAAGATCTTGGCACATTGTTCAAGGTACACAGGATTCTGTTCAGCTGATCCTTGTTAGCTGGACTGTGGAGGAAGCTTTGTTCCCCCATTCACAGAATGAACCGTTAATGCTAGGTCAAGGACTTTCTGTGTTTCCAATAGGATTTCATGTAGCCCAGGCTGGCCTTGAACTAACTATGTTGCTGAGGATGACCTTGAACTTTTGATCCCCTAGCTTTTATCACTCCAGACCTGGGACTCTAGGCTGATGGGGGCTGGGGATCACATTTAGGGCTTCCTGCATGGTAGGTAAGTATTCTATTGATGAGGCTACATTCTCATCCCTGCTAAAGGATTTGGAGGATGTGGGAAGGGGGATGAAGATCTGAGACAAGTCCCAGAATGGAGACTCTCCTCCATCCTTCCTTCACCAGGCTGAGTGAAAAGATTTTGAGTTAATTGTTAATAAGTTAATTGTTTCTTCTCCTTTTCTCTGTTTTTGCCCTGTAGATTCACCAAAACCACCACTTGCTCCCAAGCCAAAGGTTACCACCAATCCTTCCCCATCAGCAGCCAAGTTTCCCCCTTCACAGAGGCCTGACAGTTTCCCCAGTCCCAACTCCATGTCCAGGGGCCCCAAACCCCCCATCGCTCCCAAGCCCAGGCTGACTGGCTCCAGTGAGTACGGAGCTGGTGTACACCTGAACAACAGCCTCAGCAAATGCAGCAATGGGAGGCTGCTCTGTGAGGACCGGGGCCTTTACGATGGACACCACTCCACCCTGAACTGCTTGGAGCCAGAGACTGATGAGCAGTACATCATGGTCCCCAGGGCTCTACAGAGAGAAGATGGTCCCATGGATGCGGCTGCTGAGGAGCTGGGCTTTGAGGAGGAAGCCCAGGAACATGGTACAGAGCAGACAGGAACTGAGGGGGACCTGGCAGCTCCAGATGAAGAGGCACCAAGTAGAGACAGTGAGGAAGGCATAGACCACTCTCTGGAAGATGAAGAAGACTGTGATCATGATCCAGAGACAGATGGGACCCCAACAGTCCCAGATGAAGGGGCACCAAGCAGAGACAGTGAAGGAGGTGAGGGGGACTGTTACCAGGGCTCAGGTATGGAAGAGCAGCCCATGAGTGAGGAGGAGGAAGAAGAAGAGGTGAAGGAGCACCTTTACAATGATGATGACAGGGCACCCTGGGATGGAGAGGAGCCCTCCCCCAATGAGGTCATTCTCACACATATCTGCTCTCAGTCCCCTGAAGTTCCCTGTTGGGAGCCAGGCCCTCCTGAGACTCCTGGGGAGGTAGAAGAGAATTTTGAAGACATCTGTAACAACACAGAACCTGGGAAACCCAATCAAGATACTGGTCAGGACACAGAGGATGCCAGCATGGGGTCCCCTGAGAGTGAGGTGTCCCCAGATGTCGAGGAACAAGAGGCAGCAACGGACAGCCCTGAGGTCTTTGAGGAGGACTCTGCAGATGCTGCAGAAGGTGAGGACCAGATAGCTCAGGAGGAGCCACCCAATTTCGATGAGGAAGTCTACAACAGAGAAACTGCAGCAGCCACCATGCAGGTGGGAGAGGATTTTGGAGAGGATGGAAACCCTGGGCAGGAGGACCCTGCTGAGGAGAACTGCCAGATCATTCCCTTTGAGAGCGATAGTGTGGAGGAGGGTTTTTCACCCATGCTCACAGAGAATCCCTATGAGCTTTTCCCAACAGAGAGTACCTCCTTCTGCAACAATACCCATTCCCTTGATGAATCAACCAAGGGGCAGAAGCCAGTGTGCAAGGTCTGTGTAGAGGAGGTTCCTGGTATTGGCCCTTCACTTAACCAGCGTGATTCCCTACAAAATGGATCTGGAGAGGACTCCCCTGTCCCTGATGTGGTGGTCATGCCAGAGAATGAGGATCCCATGGATGATGGGCTCAGCAGTCCCTACGTGATGGGAGTTGGCTTGCTGAGCCTTGAAGAGGGAGCACAGTCAGACTCCCAGTCTGCATCAGGCATTCTGAGTGGCTACAGTACAAGGGAGGAAGGGGACTCTGAGGGGGGGCAAGTCCCAGTGGATAGGAAGAATATTACCACAAGGGCCCGGCCTCACTCTGGGAAGGTGGCTGGTCATGTTCCAGAGACTGTCCTAGAAGAAACAGGACCAGAAGCCTGTTCATCAGCTGTGGGCATCAGAGATACCAATGATGAGGTGAGAAAAATAGGTATATTGCCAGAGGGAAAACCTCCTGAGTCTGTCCGGGCCTTGCCGGCCAAACCTAGAGCATTCACTCTCTACCCAAGGTCCTTCTCTGTAGAAGGCCGGGAGAGTCCCCTGTCCATGTTCCGGGAGCCAGAGGGAGCTGCGCTGGACAGCCTCCGTGTGAGGAGAAAAGAGGACAACCTCTCTCTGCCGGGCGCCATTGGCTCCTCTGGTAGCTTCTCACAGCGCAGCCACCTGCCTTCCAGTGGCACGTCCACACCATCCTCTGTGGTTGACATCCCACCCCCTTTCGACTTGGCCTGCATCACGAAGAAACCCATCACTAAAAGCTCGCCCTCGCTCCTGATAGATGGAGACACCCTGGAAAAAGCCTCCAAGAAGAAGTCCTCCTTCAGACGCTTCCTAGAGCTGACGTTCAGGAAGAAGACAGAGAGTAAGGTGCATGTGGACATGAACCTGTCGTCTTCCAGGTCCTCCTCCGAGTCCAGCTACCACGGTCCAGCCAGGGTCCTGGAACTTGACCGAAGAAGCCTCAGCAACTCACCCCAGCTCAAATGTCGCACTGGGAAGCTCCGGGCCTCTGATTCTCCCGCCTCCCTCATCTTCTACAGGGACAGCAAGAGGAAAGGTGTCCCCTTCAGCAGGACAGTATCGAGAGTGGAGTCCTTTGAAGACCGCTCCCGGCCGCCCTTTCTGCCTCTGCCCCTCACCAAGCCACGGTCCATCTCATTCCCCAATGCTGACACTTCGGACTATGAGAACATTCCAGCCATGAACTCGGATTATGAGAACATCCAGATCCCGCCTCGCAGGCCGGCGAGGACTGGCACTTTCACAAAGCTGTTTGAAGAACAGAGTAGAGCCCTGTCCACCGCAAATGAAAATGATGGCTACGTGGACATGAGCAGCTTCAATGCCTTCGAGAGCAAGCAGCAGAGTTCAGAGCAGGAAGCTGAGAGGTACGTGAGTGCCCTGTCTTTTCTCAGAGTGTGGGCATGTGTGAGGCAGCTAAAGCGTGGGGGTGGAATGGACGTGCTTTACTGGCTCTTGTTTCTTTCTAGCTGTGTGACTTGGGGTGAGTTGCTCTACCTCTCTGAACCATTGTCACTTTGCCTGGGAAGTAGGGCTCATGTTTGGAAAGACTGGAATAGATTTTTTTGTGAAAGACTACAGTATAAAATGCTGATTATTAAGAGGACAGTTCTCATGCATGTCTAAGATGCATGTCTAAGGGGGATTGCGCTCTCTCTCTCTCTCTCTCTCTCTCACACACACACACACACACACACACACACACACGGCAACTAAGGGAGAAGGTTCTGGAACCTGGCCAAACTAAATATCTTTCACCATCAGGAAAATACCCTCATTGATTGATACCTTCTTATTGTGTACACATAGAACTAGAAAAGACAATTTATTTAAGCTGTCCAAAGAGCTCACAGTGCCTCGAGCTGAATTTCTGAATACAAGTCTTGAGGAGGTATATTTAAGTTGATTTTAAAAACTGGATCACTTTGAAGGTGGGAGCGGAACACTGTGGATATTGAACAATAGTGGGGTTTTTCTGCTTCCCTTCCCTCTGGCTGAAAGGCTCTCACTTAGCTTACCTGGACTGGCAGTTCCTTAGGTACCAGAGATGTAGCCTAGATAGACACAGCAGCCTGCCTGCTTGCACTTCGCTGGCGGCTCTCATCAGAGTCACTGACCATCCCCCATGGATGCAGTTTAATAGAGGAGCCCCAGGGCTCCTTCTTGTGTGGGGGACTAAACCACCATGCCTGCCTGGTGACAGCTGCCAGGAGTGACTGGGGAGCTGCAAGGGAGCTGGAGAGACACCATGGCTGGCCCTGGCCTGGAGAAGGCTCATAAGGTGTGCCATCTTCATTCTCTGGAGTATTCCATGCAGTTCCCACTTGGGTTCCATCTTCTCCCTAACCCTGGCCAAGTGAGGACTACATCTGTTCTTGGATGACACAGAGGTTTGTTTACAATCATGAAAGTGGATACCAGCATTGGAGAGGGGCTGAGTTTAATGTGGAGAACAAGAGGGAAAGAGACTGGAGCTGACTGGTTTATTAATAATTATCACACAGTCCCAATTAGACCCAGCCAGGTTTCAACTGCTTAGCACTGGTTTGAAACACAAAATCTTAGGGTGTAACATGTGGTCACCCAGCTAGCTAGTTCTTGCTGTTCCCTGGAGGCTGGGAACTCATCACTTCCCAGAATTCCATCCCTGGGGTTCTTGGACTGCTGAATAATAGGAAGTTTTGGTTTGCTTTGTTATCCCAAGTCATGGTTTCTCTGTGAAGCCCTGGCTGACTTGGAACTCAGTAGGTAAATCAGATTGGCCTTGAGCTCAGAGATCTGCCTGCCTCTGTCTCCTCAGTGCTGGGATTAAAGGTGTTTGCCCTCACCTCCTGCTCCAAAGTTTTTCTGTGTAACCAAGGCAGTATCCTCCGTTTCTCATTTCTACCTACTCAGTTCACACCACCTCTTCACTCAAGGCAGAGAAGTTGGCTGGTTTCATCTTTGAGGTGACAGCCTTTTGAAGATTAAAACACACTTCTGCAAAACCACACTTTTATTGTAGAAGGACATTTCAGACGTCATTGTGTCCTGCTATGGAAGAGAAAACTGAGGGGCAGAGAGGAAAGGGAGTTGCCTAGGGTCTCACAGGTTTGTGAGAAACCCATTCTGGGACTCAGACTTCCTGACTCCTGAAGTAAGAATTCGCAGTGAGTCATGCTAAGGGGCGTCAATTTGGACTGTACAGGCTGTACACTACAACCTCACAGGTAGGACCTTCCCCTCTTAGTGTGAATTTACAGTGCCCAATGGGGTTGTGCAGTATGCAGGCACACAAAAGGAAAGGTCCACAGCAGGGAGTAAGATATCCAAGAAAATGCTAACCGTACTGGGTCTTGACAGTTCACTATGTGCCAGGTACTGTGCTGGGTGCTTTCCTTGTTAGCCTACATCTGAGGTTGCAGGAACTGGACTGAGGGGTTCTGAACCATCATGTCCAGAAACACTCTGGCCCCTCTGACGCTGTTCCACCAGGGACCTGACTGGGTAATTCTCAGTGCCAGTCAGGCAGAGAGTTTAGCTGTCTTCACTTCCTGTTGGAAGACAGATGAAAACGGAGGTGAAAATCCTGCTCCAGGCACAGCAGGTCTGGGCAGGTGAGAGGCCTAGGGTGGTGTGGGGCTTCACCTGAGTGGGCGTTTTGAGTGAGGCACAGGGCAGATGGAACACAGAGGCAGCTGGGCGCCTGGGGTTGGGGAGCAGATGAGGCAGGTGGAGGAGAGGCACTTTCTCCTGCCCCATACCTTGTTTGGAGTAAAGGTCAGAAGCCAAGGTAATTGTGGGGAGCTCTGAAAGGAGGCAGGACTGAGCCTCTGGAGACACATCCTGACGAAGGTCCCAGAATGAGCTGTGCGCTTAGGAAATGGCTGAGAGCCCCGTTTACCTCTGCCTAGGAGGTGGGAGGGGGTTCTTGTTCAAGTCAGTTTACCTTTACCTCAAAAAAGGATAAAGAAAACTTGATGTTACTGTGGGGGTTGGGATGAGTGTACCCACGACTGTAAGTAGAAAGGACTTATAAAAATTAGGTGAAAGGAAAGTATATTAGCTCAGGAAGCTTGAGATTGCTACTTTCCAGGGTGTGAACCCTAGGCCTGGTTTCTGAATCAGATAGAGGCTAACCCCCCCAGCCCCCAGACTTCTCATGGTTGGAGGCGTCAGAATACTCAGAAGGTGGTCATACTTGTCACCTAGAACCATGGCTGCTTTCCACTGAAAGTGTTTTCCTCCAAGAAACAGGACTGAGCTGGCTGCTAGGACATGGCCTGGGCACGGCCTGGGCCAGGGGTAATGGGAAACTTTCCTCTTTGCAAGTTGCTTTAAAGCACAGGGACAGTGTTTTGAGCAGGGACATTATGGGAACCCCCTTTCAGCTCACAAAGTCTAAGTGGGAGTTTGTAACGAGCTTTGCCATCTCTTAATTTGACTTTTTTCTTTTTCCTGAACAGACTCTCTGTCCAGCAGGATTCTATGTGACCTCAGCAGTCAGGAGTCGCTGTTGGGGACTTGCATCTTTCCCTGCAAGTACCCATAGTTCACAGGCTGGGAGCTGAGCTGGGTTTCTTTGGTGACATGGAACTTTTGAGCCTGGAGGGAAAAGAACTGTGTTTTGTTAAGTGATCAGTCTGAGCATTACAGTTCCCAGGTGCTTCCCATGCTAACAGAAAGCCTATCTGACCCAGCATGCAGTGGTATCTTGTCCTAAATGCCTCATTTCAGCCTGCCTGGTCTTCCTGCTTCTTGTATGTTGATGAGTCTGCTCCCTTCAGCCTCCTGCCTCAGCACAGGTTGCTCCTCTGTGTCCCTTGTCCTCAAGGTTTACTGTGAAAATTTTTAAGTCACTAAAAAGCTCCAAGCTTGGCAGTGAGTATCCTTGTGTTCACTCCTTAGGTCCTGCCACACCCTTCGTGCAGTGTTGGCTGTCTCTTTTCCCTCTGTCTGTCTGTCACACACTGTTCTGGGGACACTGACCTATTCGCACAGATACCCGGCTGCTATGTGTGTAGCCTTTTCAGCCACACATCCTGTTACTGTGGCTCTCCTGCTGCTTGCCAGACTCATAACCTTGAATCTATCACAGTCAAGCAATGAGCAGACATCTGCTGCTAAGTGGCGTGAATGAAGGTCAAATCTATGGATGTAGGATTTGAACTTGATTCCAGAGATGCTACATCTGGAGGGAGAAACAGGGTCTTTCACTGTGGGTCTCTCTGCCTCTCTGTCTCTGTCTGTCTGTCTGTTTGTCTCTTTCTCTCTCTTTCTCTCTCTCTCTCTCTCTCTCTCTCTCTCTCTCTCTCTCACACACACACACACACACACACACCCTTTCTGCCTATGTATGCCTTGGTACTTCTGTCTCCATTGCAAGGTCTTAGATTGGGGAACTTTGGAGTGTATTGTTATCCTCTGCTCTAGTACCCCGGGAAGGCCCAGAGCTGCAGGTAACAAGCTGGCAATACTAATCTAGAGCCCTGTGCAGCACTGCTTCTAACACCAATGCCGAGACCAAGGGTCAAGATTGCATGACCACACTGGAGCCAGTGCCTGTTACATTGTTACCGTGTTACCATGTTACCAGCCAGAGCTGGGATAAACTTGTAGCATACAACTAGACAAGAATCCCCAGTCCCCATTTTCTGATGAGAAGACTGAGACTTGCTGAACTGATGCTGAATGTTCTCTGTCATATAGAGAGTAAGTGACCAGGACTGGAACCTAAGCTGGCCTGCTTCTCCATTCTGGCTATTTCTATTGTTTGTACTGCTGTTTGTTTTCCATAGTGAAAAGGCCCCACTCTGTGGTACTGCTAACCTCACATCTGCTGAGAGGTTCCCTGCAGAAGAGAGGGTGATCAGGCCCCATCCCCAGTGCTAGCCTTGCTGATAGTCTAGAGGACCCCCAGGGGATGTAGAAGAGGGATGAACTTTCCTGATGGCCCGTGGGCTTATAGTCCCTGTGACAACTTATCTATAGCTGCCAGTCATGTGTTAATGGTGTACACAGACATCTTTCCTTGCTTCTCCTTGACCTCTGGTGACCACCTATGCCTGAGGAACAGCCAGGAGCTCTAGTTTGGGGGTCTGCCACCTTCTGGAGATTGTCATGCTCACCAGGGGAATTTTAAGAGTAAAATCTATGTGATGGGTCTGCAAAGAGAGTCACGGGAGTTCCAAGGGATAAAACTCAATTCACTCTGCTTCCCTTGGTCACAGAGAGCTCCAGTCATGCTCTGGTGGCAGGCAGAACCTTGCTGTGCTCCAAGTGGATGAGGAAGCTTGGGACAATCAGGGAGGGGTTGCCTTGACTGGCTAATGGTGCCCGTGTGAGAAGCAAGTAGTTCTGCACTAGATCCCATGTTAAGTAGCATGCAAGAAAAGGGTGGGCCAGGGAAAAGGAGGAACTTGAAGCATATAGCACAGAACAGTGAGATTTCCACGGATTGGACAGGAAAGGCAGGAACAACCAAGAAACATCCCGTTTGCACTCAGAAGCACCCTCTAGGCCTCTGCTCTGGAAGGCACTCACCTCAGAAGTAGACATGGAAAACACATAGAGGGGGCTGGTTGAAAGGCATAAGGATCAAACTCAGACATGTGATTTCTCTAATGTTTCTAAAGGGCACTGCATGGGCTCAGTGGGGTCACCCTATTACAAACACTAGTGGGACCCTAGTCCCTTCAGCTCTGTCAAGGTTGTGGGGTAAAACCTGCCCTCAGTGTCTGTGGACTGGCTGGCAGAGAGACAATTAGAGGCAATAGGGGTGGGGTGGGAGATTCAGGAGCATCACGTTGTATCCACTCCCGAAAGAGCATTCTGTACCTGGGGAGCCATCAGGTGGCTCTTGATAGGAGTCTGGGGGAAAAGCAGAGCCTGTCCGTAAGTCCGGAGGGCCAAGTATGTGGCTGTGAGGTGAAGTATGTGGAACAGCTGAGGATACCTCTTGGACAAGCTGTATGACCCTGAGCAGTTCTGGGCACAGGAAGGCCAAAGTACCTTTGTGCAGGGTGCTGGCACTTTGCTGACAGGTGGAACCTGGAGGAACGAGATAGCCCAGCCATGTTAGTATGGCTGGGCTGTTGCTGTAGTTCCCTCACAAGATGATGAAGATAAAGCTTGCTTTGGTGAGGGAAGGGTAGGAGTGGGACTCTGTCTCCAGAGTGTGTACAGCTCACCCTTCTTCAGTAGCAGTCAACTCTGACATCGGGTAAACCGTCCTTGCTTTTGGTCTTTTTCTTCTCTTGTGAGTCTTTGAAAGTCTGTCCAGTCCCAAATAAATAAAGCTTGTGTTTGTTTCCCATAAAAGACAGAGATAGGAAACATAAGAGCTTACATCTTTAGCATGAGAGTTAAAGGGGTGAGATGAGCAATAACCCTGAGGTTGGAAGAGGTGAGTCTGCAGGCAGGCTGACCAAGAAGTCCAGCACAGAACCCAGCGAGGCTCCTCTGGCCCCACCCTCAGCATCCTTACACTGTAGGATGCAGGCTACTTCCATCTCTGACATCCACAACCAGGGCTGCAGCCACTGCTCTTCTTCTTGTCCTTGTAAACAAAGGTGTTTTATAGCCTGAGCAAGGGTAGGCTCAGCCTCCTGCCGATGGCCCCAGGGTGCTGAGAGCCCTGTGGCAGGCCTTCGTTCTCCTAGCATGGTCTACCTCAGCAGTCTTCCACTATCATTGTGCTTTTGACAAATGAACTCATGCGGCGCTTTCATTAAATTCCGTCAGAGGGACCTGTAACTGCCATGCAGATCATCAGAATCTCAAGACCGGCACGTGCGAGCACGCGGCCGTGCGGCTTGTTGAAATTGACTGATGAGAATATTCAGTTTTTAATTTTCTGACTTAAAATAAGACCATCTGCAGCTGTTTCTTTTAGCAATAATTTTTAATTAAATGCAATAAAAATTTACAGGGAACGACCCTAATAAGAAAATTGTGTCAGGAACATGCTTATTGGAACATCGCTAGTGTGATATTAATCCCCTCCCCACCCCCGACCATTCTTACTTTTTTTTTCTTTTCTTTTTTCTTTAATGTAATGAAACCCTGATTGTTAATCACGACGTGATTTTCGCTTCATAAAGTCAAGCCTTCCCTGTGGGAAGAGCAGGAACCATTCTGTCTAGTAGCAGACAATTTCGTGGTAGGAGTCCTTTGGTAGAATGTGGAGAATGGTTACCGTGAGCAGCTGAGCCCCAGAGGAGGAGAGGGGCTTTGTTCTAGCCTGCATTTCTGTGGTCCTCCCTTGTCCCTATTTGCTCCATGAGATAATCCTGCCTTTCACCAGACCTATCCAAGGAGAAAAGTTACTGGTAGCTCATGTGGTCAGTCAGTATCTTGCTGTGGCTGCCATTGTCTGAGCTTCTAGGCAGCAGTGGGGAGATGGACAGGGGTTTTACCTGGGAGAACTGTGGCTGTCCCCAGAAGAGTCAGGCCAGAAACATGCATGCCATAGGCCAGCAGGACCATCATAGCTTTTGAGAAAGAGGAGAGCCACATGCTACATAGAGAGCAGCTGCTGCCAAGAACATTCCCAGCAGGGCAGTCAGGAAGGACTTCTCTGAGGAGATGATGCTTGTGAGGGACAGGGCAATGGTAAGCTGTCCTCAAGGAAGCAGCACTCCAGGTGGATGGACCAGCAGCATCCTGAGGCTGAGAAGGAGGGAGGCTAACTGGACCAGAATGAGAAGCAACAGAGAGAGTGAGGCTAGGACAGACAGGGCCCTTGGGTTTTACCTGGGTGAGACATTTCTACAGGGGCATGAGAATTTAAATTTGTCAAATTTAAAATTGTCTGTCCTTTAAATTTGTAGTGACCCCTATACAGTCAAGGTTTAGTCTTCAGCTTGGTGCTATTGGGAAGCAGAGTGGACTACATGTGCGTGCGTGTGTGTGTGTGTGTGTGTGTGTGTGTGTGTGTGCGCGCGCGCGCGCGCATGCATGCCTGCCTCTGTGTGGGGTGTGAGTGTATGTGTGGTATGTGCCTGCCTCTGTGTGTGTTATGTGTTGTGTGCTTTCCTCTGTGTGTTGTGTGTGTGTTGTGTGTGCCTGCCTCTGTGTGTGTTATGTGTTGTTTGCTTTCCTCTGTGTGTTGTGTGTGTGTTGTGTGTGCCTGCTTCTATGTGTGGTGTGTGGTGTGTGTACCTGCCTCTGTGTGTGTTGTGTGTGCCTGCCTCTGTGTGTGTTGTGTATGTTTTGTGTGTATGACTGCCT
>JADRCH010000186.1:1144362-1442423 GCA_019843965.1 Rhynchomys soricoides
GTGTGGGGTGTGTGTGTGTGTGTGTGTGTGTGTGTGTGTGTATGTGTCTTGTGCGGGCCTGCCTCTGTGTGTGTTGTGTGTTATATACCTACCTCTGTGTGTGTGTGTTGTGTGCCTGCCTCTGTGTGTGTTGTGTGTGCCTGCCTCTCTGTATGTGATGTATATGTATGTTGTACGTGTGTATGCCTGTGTGGGGGAGTGGTGCCCATGTGCCACAGCATACATATAGAGATCAAAGGCCAACCTGGGGTGTCCATCTCCACCTTCTGCCTTAATTGAGACAGGGTCT
Organism: Rhynchomys soricoides; assembly: GCA_019843965.1. NCBI lineage: Eukaryota > Metazoa > Chordata > Mammalia > Rodentia > Muridae > Rhynchomys > Rhynchomys soricoides. The sequence continues at coordinate 1,144,652 of JADRCH010000186.1, forward strand.
TTCCCTGTTCACTGTTGCTGCATAGACAGGCTGGCCTGTGGGCTTCCAGGGATTTTTCTGCTGTCTGCTTTTTCCCCTCAGGAGTGCTGGGATTATAGATGTTGGCACTACTGTATCCAGCTTTGACATGGGTTCTGAGGATCCAAACTTGGGTTGTCGGCTTATGTGGTGAGCGCTTTAACCACTGCACCACCTGCCCACCCTGCAGGGATGAAAATTTAAGCGTGAGGCCAGTGAGAGGTCTCCTAGCACACAGGTCATTCTTTTTTCTCCTCTTTTGTTCTCTAGCCACAGCTAGCAACAGCTTTGCTCCTTCTTGTACAAGGCCTGTGATTGCTGCCTCACCACAGCAAAGGGGCCAATGAAGCATGGGCTAGACCTTCCAAAGCTGAGCCAGCGTAATCCTATGTCTTTTTAAGTTGGTGCTCTCAAGTATCTATTACAGTAACAGAAGGCTGGCTCATAGAGTCCAACCCTGTCCCCTCATACCGACACTCAGGATTATTTTACTGGGAATGTATGTTCCATCAGGTTGGCAGATAATTTGAAGCTACTACAGCGTGTCTGCCCTCCAGAGTGGGTCTCTGCTCTATCTAACATGGTCTGGACTGAAGTCTTGGGTCTGTCTTTGTTATTTTGAGGCAGGTGGTCTCAGGTCTCTCTCCCTCTCTGCCCGATCTGGAGTGAGTAGTGAGTTGCTCTGAATGCCTTTGTAGATGGTAGTGTTGGCTCATCTGCTCTGTCAGAGGATGGGAAGGTGGCAGAAGAAAAACTGGGAGGAGTCTTGAAAAGGAACATTGCTGAATTAGGACTCATACTGTCTCCAGGAAGTAGTTTGCTGTGTGCAGTAGGGAGCTATGCAAGGTTTAGAGCAAGAGAGAGCCAGCACAGTCATTGTCCACAGGGAAAAAGAAGACTTCAAAGACAAGTGACCTAGGGATTGAGGCATGGCAGCAGGGCAGGCTGCTGCATCCTATGTGATCCGATGATGCTCTACCACAGCTGCAGCCATGGCTTAGAGAAGAGTGACCGGGAGCTCTGCAGAGTTGGAACTCTTCAGTTTAGGGAACTCAGGAGCATCAGGTGGCTGATGGAGTTTGTCACCAATGACCCATTGGGGTGGGCAGCAAGACATGGAGAGAGAATGAGCTCATATCAGCTCCCACCCTACCTTTCAAGCTCCACTTGCCCCACCTGTTCCAGCTTCATCTCTGGGCTTCCAGAGTAGTTGTTGATGATACATGTCAAGCACCTTCTTGAGCTTCCAACGGCTGCTCTGCCAGCCTGTGCTTTCCAGGGGTACCTACTGCACTGGAACCTGGTGGAGCTCATGATGTATCCTAGCACTTTAGATTGCTCTATGTTAGCTTGATGAGTCATGGATTCCACCCCGAGGTACTGGTTTGAGTCTGTATTAACACATGAGAAACTGAGGCACGAAATGGTTGAGTAAAGCAGCCAAAGTCAGTTAGTTGATCAGCAGCAAGGCCAGGATGTTCCCCTGCAGTTCCAGCTACACAGCAAGGACCCTACTCACTCTGTGGGTATCACTCCATTCAATATGCAGAATGTCCTGTTGGGGAGAGCAGAGGAAGAAATCTGATAGGTTCTGAATAGTGGCAGGATCTGTAAGGCAGTGAGTGCTAGAAGGAGGACCAGAAGGGGTGTGTCCTAAGGTCTGGGTTCTGCCCTCTTTGTGGTTTGCCCCCTTTGCAAGCTTGCCAACTGGAACTGACCTCCACTCACTTGAGCTGCAGATGCTGCAGGGGAATTCAAGTCTTTAGAATGTCGTTGGTGTTCAGAATAAGGTAACTTATAATGACTATACTCAATTTTTCTTGCCTGAGGCCAAAGCTGAGGCTCAGTGGTAAGTGCTTGCCTAGCATGTGCAAGACCCTGAGTTCAAGTTCCAACATCACTGTCATCCCCAAAATCCAAATACAGAGAAGGAAACACTGACCATCACAGGGTTAAAGGCACAGGCTATGTGCTAGGTGACACTTCCTCAGAGTGCCTGGCCATGCCTGGGGAAAGCCTTCATAGCTTATTACCCATTCTCTTTGTTGTGGTGAGGCAGGAATCCCAGGCCTTGTGCAAGGTGGAGTGAAGTTGCTGTTAGCTGTAGTTAGAAAACAAAAGACTCCTCTGTGTTCTCAAGGAAGGAGGACACACTCTTTCCCCTAGAGGCCGTGGTCTCTGGAGGATGTTGGTGGCCCCAGGGGCTCAAGTGCCATGTCAGCTGTTGTGGAAAGTGACAAGGCTCCTTGGTCTTGGAGGAGCCGGGGCCTCTGACCCTGTTCCTGCAGATGCTCATCTTGTGCAGATATTGTTTTCAGTCATGATGTGGCTGGTCTCCATGTAAACAGACCGGCTATCCACATACACAGTTGTCTAGAGCCCTGGCCAGAGCCCAGGGGGAGTTTCTCCAGGTCAAGGCATGAACCCAAGAACTTGAAATTTCATACTTGCTTCCATGATCCAATTCCATGGTTCTAATTAAAAAAAAAAAAAAAAAAGTTACAAAAAACCAAACCAAAACAAAAAAAACCAAACCACCAAAATCTTGTCTTATAGTAGAGTCTACTCAAGAACCTTAGTTCTATTGCAATGTAGTAGGTCTGTCTGGTGGTGCTGTCCCGAAAGTGATGAGTTCCCCATCATGGTCAGGAACCAAGCACAGGGAAAGGATCTGCAGGTCAGGAAGTCAGAACTGTCACCACCATCACTGGCTGCATGGATGGGGAGGAGGAAGCAGTACCTGCCCTGTAGCCTAGGAGAGTCTGACAAGGCCACAGGAGGCCCCTCTCATCCACAGTGCCCACTTTCCAGACTCACTCAAGTCCCAGCATGGAAAGTATGCTCAGAAGGGACTCGTGGGCTGGCTCTGCAGAACACACAAGTCCCTCTGGAGTTGCCTGCTAATTGCAGCGGTGGGAAAGGATTGCATCCACACTTCATCTCCTTCCTTCCCTTCTTCCTTCCTTTCTTCCTTCCTTCCCTTCTTCCTTCCTTCCTTCCTTCCTTCCTTCTTTCCTTCCTATACTAGAGATTGAATCCAGGGTCTTTCCCATGCTAAGAAAGAGCTCTACTGCTGACCTACATTCCCAGTTCTCTCTTTTTTTTTTCATTTAAGTTTTATTATTTATTAGTGTATATATGTGTGTGTGTCTGGTGTATAGATGTATGTGGAGGTGTGCATGTGTGTCTGTGTGGTGTGTGTCTCTCTGCATGTGTGTGCCTCTGAGTATGTGTGTGTGTGTGTGTCTGCGTGCGTTGGAGGTGTGTGTGGAGGTCAGGAGACAGTTTCTCTTCTTCTACCATGGGTTCTAAGGTTGAACTCAGGTGGTCAGACTTGCACAGCCAGTGCTCCAACTCAATGAGCCTCCCAAATCCCCCCTCCCACCTCTTTTCTCCTTTCATTTTTTGAGATAAGCTCTAAGTTCCACAGAAGAGTCTTGGGCTCACTCTGAAGCCCAGGAAGGCCCTGAACCTTCAATCCTCCTGCCTCAGCTCATGAGGTACAGATCTGTACCACCAGTCAGCAATCTCACCTGAACAGCAACCCTGCAGAGTGCTGCCGTAGCAACTGGGAAGGGCTGTGGTCATGTGAGCTTGCAGATTGTGGAACCACCTATGTGTTTTCTAGGGCCATGCAGCCAGCTGAGTTCAGACTCCCTCTTTTTCTGTGTGTCCCTGGGTCAATTACTTAACATCTCTGTGCCTCAGTCTCTTCATTGGTGTTAAAAACAAACAAGCAAACAAACAAACAAACAAACAAAAACCGGGGGAAAATGGCATTATCTTGGGCATCCTTTGAGGTTTGAACACTTGCTAGGCATCTCGAGAGTTTGCTCTGCATTTTAGCTGCTGTTGGTGTTGCTTTGGTGACTGTGTGTGACATTCTTTCCAGATTGTATACTCACCAGTAATCCCTTCAGTCGTCTGCAGAGCCTGGCCTACTGCATGTGTCTCTGTCTTGCATTCTGTGTGGGTGAATTCATAGGTATGGCAGGTGTGTTTGTCAGTGCCAGGCTCCCCTCACCACTGCTGCAAGAACAAAAATGAGGGCCAGTAGTAAGCTGGCTCAGTGGGTGACCCGAGTTAGATCCCCAGGATCCATGTGGTGGAAGGAGAGAAACTCTCCAAAGTTGTCCTCCGACTTCTACACATGTGCTGTGATGTATGTTGCTCAATAATAAATAGATAGACTAAAGCATGAGCTAAAATAAAGTAAGCCGTTTGTAAGGGAAAGACCATGCCATGGCTGTGCTACCTGCCCCTGTTTTACTGAATCACTGGGTCTCTTGATAATCCTATAAGCCAAGTGTCCTGAGCCCATTTCACAAGTGCAAAAAGCAAGGTTCTGAGCTGCCCATGGTAGAAGAGACATATGAGCAGACTAAATATCCACAGCACCAAGCCATCCCCCATTTTGGCGTTGGGGTGTATAAACAGAGGGTGACCCAGGGACTTCCTTTCATGACTATGATATCTGATCAGAAAACCCAGAATGCGCAGAAAGTTGGAACCCTAATGAAGCAGCACACCTCCATGCACTTTACAGTTTGCAAAGCATTTCCATTCCATTGGATCAGCTGAGTCCATGAGTATTGGCTCAGGACTCCAGTGAGAAGTCAACAGGGACAGACAGAAGACATTAGGGCCAGGAGTCTGTTTTTCTAGGCTTCAGCTGAGTGGCTTTCTTAGAATATTTCCAACTCTTCACCCAACATGGAGGTGATAGAAGCAACCTGTCTTTGTGGGGAAGGTAGAGTGTGTGTCAAGGGCTTGGGGCAGGGCCTGGCATGCAGTTGGCTTTTAGTGAATTAACTGCGGTTGGCACAATTGTGTGGTGAAGAGAGACCTGAGACTCCACAGGGGATAGCAGGAAGGACCTGAAGCTCCTAAAGTGGCATCAGTAGATGAGAGCTCGTGGCTGCTAAGCCACTGTGCCATGTGTCCTAAGACCAAAGTCTGAACGAGAGCAAGCCCCGGCTCTGACCCAGGGTAGAGTGTAGCAGGCCTCAGACACACCTGGAGCTGTTCTGGGTGGTCGTGGAAGGAAAAAGGATGATGTCAGTGCTGGGCGTCTCTGACCATGCTCCCTTTGGGAAGCCCTTCATAGATGCTCCAGCTGGTTTCCAAGGAGGTCCCTGCTCAAAGGCAAACTTCCTTGCTGGCCAGAGGCCAAAGGTCAAGGCCAGTTCAGAGCTGCAGAGTGAGTCAGGAGATGCTTAGGATCAAGAGTTCAGGCAGCTGCTCCCTTTTGGGGATGAAGAGACTTGTCCCCCTGAAGGCCCCAGGCTTTGTTAAAGGATGTGATGATGAGGAGAACACAGGGTCACTCTGAGACCTGTCAGCACCGTTGCACACAGGATGGAGTCTGAGACCTGGAGTGGGGTGAGAGCTGGGCTGCTCTGTGAATGCAGAGGGAAGGCAGACAGCAGGATGAGACACAGAGTCTGACATCTGAAAGGGGATTCTGCCACTTCACCGGGTTGGGTGGGGGGAAGGGGGTTGAGGAGTCCTTTTCTCTCCTCACCTGGGTGCCCATCCTGCCAACCTGGGTGTTCACAGAGCCTTTCCCTTATCCATCACTGACAGCTCATTTCTGTGTCCTTGGCACTCCATGAGGTGCATGGTAAAAGAGCTTCAAATTCACTGGTGTCTTCCGAAGGCTGTATTTGAGAGACCTGTGTTATCTCGGAGGGACACACTCGATATCTGACTTTCATCCCATAGTCCCTTGCCAAGCATCAGCTCTCCCCTGGTGGGTACAGTCTTCAAGAAGGGACAGTTGTAAATACCTGATGGCATTCACTCAGTCAAAATCAGCTATGCTAAGCCGGGCAGTGGTGGTGCATGCCTTTAATCCCAGCACTTGGGAGGCAGAGGCAGGCAGATTTCTGAGTTTGAGGCCAGCCTGGTCTACAGAGTGAGTTCCAGGACAGCCAGGGCTACACAGAGAAACCCTGTCTTGAAAAACCGAAAAGAAAAGAAAAAAAAAAATCAGCTATGTTGCATGTCCTGAGACGTGAGGGGAGCCCAAAGGCCAAAGGCTACTCCTGGGCTCTTCTGCTAAAGCAGGTAAGGGAATCACTTGGCAGAGAAGGCTGGCAGAAGTAGGGTAGTCGGAAGGGCACCCAGATTGGAAAGCTGCCTGTGAGCCAAGCCCCTAGAAGCGAGATGCATGTGAGAAAACAGGTTTAGAGCAGGAGTCTGGATCTCCCAGGCTCTCCTGCTGTTGAGATCAGAGGCTAGGGTTGCAGCTAATCTGTCCAGTCCAGTGTATTTCACTGAAGGCTCTGCCCTAAAGGAGCAGGAAGCTGAGGAACTGGAGGTCTTTATCCCTCCTGCCAGAACAGATCCAATTCTTCTCTTTGCCCTGCACCCTGGGCAGGGAAAGTGGCCAGTCTAAAGTCTTCCTGTTAGCATTTGAGCTATGCTCTGGACACTTTGAGAATCTGTAAGGTGATACAGGGTGAGAGAGTTTTGCAAACTCTAGGAGCTGCGTGCACAAGGGCCTCAGGGACTAAGGACAAATGCCCAGTGACAGATTTCCCCATGCAGGGATGAACTGAGGTAGACAGAGCCCCAGCTCATATCTGTCTGAAGGAGGAAAGGCTGGGGTTACACAGCATGTCACCTGCCAGACCTATTCTCCAGCCTTCAGCACTCCCTGCCCTTTCTGCGTAGAAGGGTTAAATTGACCCTGGCCTTCTTCAGCCTCCAGTGAAATCACCTTTGATTAACTACGAGCCTTTCACCCCCAACAGTTGCAGAAAGTAGAACAGGCTATCAAGACAATGTCCTCCGAGCCTGGGGCCTGGCGGGCTTCCCAGTTATCCCAGGAGAGGGACTGCTCACCCCAAGGCTGCTTCGTCAAGCTGCATTTAGCCCACAATGCTTTGGTGACAGGCATGTATTAGCCTTCTCTGAGTGGGCCAATTAGAGCTAATAGCTGGGGGCAGAGTGGTACTGAAGGGGCCCTGGCCTCAGGACCAGCCTTTCCCCGAGTTTGGCAGGTCCCCTAGGTCTTAGCCTTGGTCCTGCCTGCCCCTGCCTGCCCCTGCCTGCCCCTTTCTCTTTGCTCTGAGACTAGCTACTTTTCATGTAAATCCATCCCCTGCCTCTGAAACGAAGGCAGGGACTTTAAAAAGGCATCTGAAGTGACCAATTATCATCATTCATAAGGTGTCATTTATGATCCACTGTTTAGTTTTAGACTGAGAGTCTTGGGTCTCCCTCTGAGAGGCAGAATTTGCCTTATTTTACATCAAGACACTGCAGCTCTCTGCTGCTTGCCCTGTCACCCTTTTTGCTGGGCCCTACTTCCTGGGTACTGTTTTCCTCTTTACATAATGAAGCATTTGGCCAAGTGACCCAAAGGGCCATGCCGAGCCTCAGAGGCCTTACTTTCTCCCAGGAGCTGCAGCTTACCATACCTTTAAAGCGATGGTTCTCAACCTTCCTGATGCTGAGACCCTTTAATACAGTTCCTCATGTTGTGGTGACCCCACCCATAAGATTATTCTCATTGCTATGTCATAACTGTAGGTTTGTTACAGTTGTGAATCGCAATGCAAATGTCTGTGTCTTAAGGGTAATCTGAAAGGGTAATTTGAGTAGGTGCCTTCATCTGGGCATGGGTGTTGGGATTGCAGATGTGAGCCACCATGTCAGACAAGTTCTAAGTTTTAAATACCTGTATGGTTGGCCTGGCCTATCCAATTCTATGGGCTCCAGAGGAGCCTATGCTGCTATACTGCTGAGGCCAAAAACTCAACACTCAGCCTCAGTGTAAAATATAACAGTCCGAAAGGTCTCTCCTTGTGCTGGTCTCCCTGCATTAAAGCTCATATGAATCCTGTTATTTAAATCACTGAGACCAGGCCCTGGTGAGGTGCTGCCACACTGGGCATAATCCTGTCTCCTAAAGCCAGTCACAGATGTCCCAGCCCAGACAAAGAGAAGACTGAAGACACAATGTAGCCAGATGGTCCCAGGATGTCCCTGAGATCCTCTCCAACCCCAACTGTGAGGAACACAGTAGGTCCAACAGCCTCCCATGCACCCAGCCCTGCTTTACCTCTGTAGCCAGTGTTAGCTGTAATCAACACTGTAAGCTTACAGGCTGTCCTGTCCTGAGACAGTATAGCAGGGTGTTTTGTGTCGGATGGCCCTAACTTCACTGATACACAGAAGAATTCAGGCAGGAAGGAGTTAGATGCTTGATTTGAAGAGGATTTGTGCCTGTGCCAAGGAGGCCTGGCTTTCCAGCATCCCTCCAACCCCTCACCCCTCACCCCCCACTCAGCACTGGGCTGGGAAGTCAGACCTCGGGGATAATCTATGTTACTTTCTAGCTGGCATCCAGAGGAATTCAGAGTCTTGGTAGGAAGTAACCTTGTGACTGTGGACCTTAAAGGCTCACCATGAGCATCAGATGGGACCGTCATGGAGGAGAGGGTCTCTGGGGACCCAGTATTGCTTGCTGTTAGTGATTGTGGCCTGAGCCCTGAGATGCCATCTCTGGGTCCTGGGAGGCACGTTGCCATGAGGATAGGTCCACTTTTGGAGCGTCCTGTGACAATCTGATTATCAGACCAAGACATGGAGGAATGGGCATAGCCCAAGGCTATGGTCTCAATGGCCAGGTTTCCTGAGTACTGTTGAGATAGTCCAGCCCGTTCAGTGCAGAAAACATTTTAAATGCTTCATAATCGATCATGTGTGGGTGGACAAGATTGCCCAGTGGGTAGAGGCACTTGTGTGTAAGCCTGGTGCCCCAAGTTTAATCCCAGATCCCACAGGGTAGTGGGAGAAAATGGACTTCTAAGAGTTGTCCTCTGACTTCGATATGTCCATATGCATACCCTGGAGTTCACAGCACACACACATGCACACACTGTACCTCTTAGGTATCTCTATCCTTCCTCCCCTTTTATTCTTTTTAAAGATTTTATTCTTTATTATTATATATATATACATGTGTATATATATGTATATATATATATATGGTCTGTCTTCAGACACACCAGAAGAGGGAGTCAGATCCCATTACAGATGGTTGTGAGCCACCATGTGGTTGCTAAGAATTGAACTCAAGACTCTGGAAGAGCAGTCAATACTCTTAACCACCGAGCCCTCTTCTTTTTTCTAGACACTGGCAGAGGCATACCGGATGCTCTCTCTAGAGCTGACTCTGTCATGGTAGAGCTCCTTTCTCATTAGGCCACATAGCTCTGTCCTGTTCTTTTTAGCAACTGCATGGATGCTATGTAACTACCCATGGATATTGGCCCAGGCTTACACTGCCCTAAAACACCTCCATTAAAGTTCTCCAGCATATTTGTATACATTTAAAAGTGTCTTTGGGCTGGGGTTGATGGTTACTAAGGAAAGCTGAGACAGGGTTCACAAGTCCTGCCTGGTCACAGAGTGAGTTCAAGGCCAGTCTGAACTACACAGTGGGACATTGCCTCAGAACCTTAAGGAAAACAAATAAGAAGCCCTAAAGGGGCTGAGGATGCAGTGGCTCAGTGAAAGGTGCTTTGCCTACCATTTTTGAAGCACTGGCTTCCACCCCTAATACCTAACACATAAAGTGTATTTGGAGCTGAACAAGAAAAGCAAGCAAACCTACCATGTAGACATAATCAGACTGTTTGATGGTAGGGTGTGAACATATATGGGGCACTTAACATGGACATAGTTGCATCACACATCCAGGGGCTTCACTTATTTCACTTGACGCTTGTCTACCTGTAGAATGAACTCACTATGATGCCTATCCTTGCTTGTCAACTTGACATATCTGGGAAGAGGGAACCACAGTTGAAAAAAATAACCTCCTACAGATTGGCCTGTCAGCATGTCTGTGAGACATTTGACTGACTGAAGGAGGAGGGCCCAGGCCACTGAGCTGTATGAGAAAGTATACTGAGGAGAAGAAGCAGGAAGCAAGCTAGTAAACAGCTGTCCTTTATGGTCCTGCTTCAGTTCCTGCCTCCAGGCTTGGGCTCCTTCCTTGGCTACCCTCAATGATGAACTGCAAAATAAGCCCTTTCCTCCCCAAGTTGTTTTTGGTCTGAGTGTTTCATCATAGAATAGAGAGACGGGTGGTAGTGAGTTCTGCAGATGGACCAGCAGTAGTGACATACCACATAATTCTTCCAGTAACAGACCCCACTTATGCTGGTGGTCTCTTAAGATCCTAATGGAGCCGAAAACTCCCCTCTCTGGTAATATAACGGCGGTCCTAACACGACATATCACTTTGTGTCTGAGGCGATACCAATGTGAACAGGCATAGTAATCTATGGCTACCTCCTGGTTAGTATGTTTTCTGTTCTATATCATTGTGATGGTTTGAATATGCTTGGCTCATGGGAAGTGGCACTATTAGGAGGTGTGGCCTTGTTGGAGGAAGTGCATCACTGTGAGGGTGGGCTTTGAAGCTCCACCCAATGTGTAAGATTCAGTCTTCTGACTGCTTTCATATCAAGATGGCACTCTTGGCTCCACCAGCACCATGCCTACCTGGATGCTGCCATGCTTTCTGCTATAATGATAATGGACTGAACCTCTGAACCTGTAAGCCAGCCACAATTAAATGTTGTCCTTATAAGAGTTGTCTTGGTTATGGTGTCTCTTCTCAGTAATGGAAACCCTAAGACAACCATTTACTGTTAGAGTGTGGATTCTTCTACTTATAAAAACAAGTTCGCTGTGTCACAGAGCCATGACAGGCTCAACAGCCTCAGGCACACGCTAAGCAGGACACTGCTCAGAACGCATGCTTGTATTTTGGTGACCCTTTGCCATGCTCAGCTTCACACCCAGGGTCTCTCACAGCCTCTTCCTTGTGTCTTCATAGTGATGCAGTTTTGCTGCTCTTCAGAGTGTTCAAGTAAGCCTCTGCTTGTCCTGGATTTGGCCCATTTCCCCAAGTGAGATGGCGGGGTTGAGGGTGACTCATGTTGACATGGTACCTCTCAGAATGACCAATGGCCAGAGATCACCTGGGCCAGCTCAGATAGGACCTCCTATGATGGGAACTTTGCTACATTGAGATCATTCATAAGCAGAAAAACAGTGTGGGCAGTGGTGGTGCAAGCCTTTCATCCCAGCACTGAGGAGGCAGAGGCTCGGGGGTGGGTGTCTCTGTGTGTTCAAAGCCAGCCCAGTCTACAAAGCAAGTTCTAGATTAAACAGAGCTACATAGTAAGACCCTGTGTACCCCTCCCAAAAGAAAAAGAAATAAAACAAAAAGACAATGACGACCAGAGAGTTACCACTATAAGGCACTACCATGTGTGTGCCAGATGGCCACTCTTTGTTCCTGGGCTCCCTCTGTTCCCACAGGGTTGGTCTGTGCTTAAGGATGCCAGGACTGCTGTGCTAAACTCTGCCCTGCCATGGCTTGTGTGGAGTCATGAGAGACTGATGAACAGAGGTGGGCCATGTGAATAATTCATACTTTAGAGACACAGAAAGGATAGAAGGAAGAGATAAGCGGGCTTAGTTAAGAGCTTTCTTAAAGATAAGATTTCAGAAAGATAGAAGAAGAAAAGTCACACCAAAGGACGTGGCTAGAACTGTCCTTCCCGCTTATCTAGAAAGGACAGGAGTTAGGGAGGAGGCCTGAGAGCAATCGCTGTCCTGGGCCAGTCTGACTGAGGGGCCCTACTTTCCACTTATCATACCTGGGTGTTAGAGGTTCCTGCCTGGTTCTCCAGGGTGCCAGGCTCCAGGCCAGGCTTCCTGCAGTCTTCCTTGGAAAAGCACTGGTGCTCTTAAAAGACAGATGTCTGGTTCAGGCCTCTGCTCTGCAGGGTGCTCGGCTGAGTGAGCAAGCGTGGCGTGTGCTTTTGGTTAGTGGTGTCTCTGCTCAGGCTTCAGCTTTGTGAGACCTGAGGGACTGAAACTACATACCCAAGGGTAACATACCAAGCTGTCCTCCAAGCAACTCACAGTACTCCAGCTAGGCCCTCCACCCTGAAGGACCTCAAGCCTTTAGGATGGCATCCCCAACCTTAACTAGCTGCTCCGTGGCAGGACACCGCAGGACTGGAATGGCTGTCCTGGGGGACAGAAGCGTGTGAACATGGCCCTGTCCCACCACAGCAGCAGGAGCAAGCTTGAAGGTAGGTGCTTTGACCTAAGGTGCTCTGCACTGCCTCTCAAGCCTGTGAGGACATACACTCTCTTCCTGACCTACCCTTCTCTGGGGCTTTGGGGGAGAGGGGGCTTCAGAGCCACCCAGAAGGTTTTCCTCAATCCTCCTTTCTTCAGCCTCTCTGCACCCCCCAGTCTCTCAGAACCAGTTGCACACCCTGAGCATCTACGTCAAAGTCTCCCTAGACCACACTTTGAACCAAGAGTGTAGATCCCCTTTCTGTGAGTCCTACTCTCCCCAGAATGCACAGTGGGCCCTTCTCAAACACACACACACACACAGTCAGTCCTTTTTATATAGTTTTCTGGGCCCCACCATCCTCCCTGGTTTGTGGCAGTGAGTGCTACCATTCCCTGCTAGACCATAAACTTCTCAGACAGAGATCTGTCCTCTGTCCTTTAGATTCTCGGGTGCCTTGCCTGTTGAATGCTGTATTGGAGGCAAAGACGAGGCAGGGCTAGGTAGACAGGACAGTGGGTGTCAGAACCCTTCTATCTACAGGGCCATGGGCTGATTGCTCCAGCAATGCCCTCTCTCTGCTTCCTCCCCACTGTGGATACAGAAAACAAGGGCACTATGTATGTACGTTTGAAGTATTTGTTATATTTATCAAATGAAGTTTCATGTTCCTAATTTAAAAATCCTGAGAATTGAATACTTGGGACTTCTTCAAGAATGAGAGTCTAAATTGGTGCCCTTCCTTCTTGGGTATCACAGCTCACTTGATTGATTTTCATTTTGTTTTAGTCTATGGCTCTGGATGAAGGGAAAGGTCTTCATGCCAATCCTGTCTCAGAACTTGGCCACAGCAGAAGCCCCATAAATAGCAAGTTGAGCTACAGTGTGCACGGCAGCATGGTGCCTGGGTCTCCACAGCTTGGAAAGCATCCTCCCTGTGCATTCATGGGGGTTTCCCTGGCAGACCTGCCCTGCTGAGCCCTGGCACCCACTGCAATGGTGAGCACTGAAACCTAAGATACCCTCTCTAGAAAACCTCCTGGGGGTGGTGCTGAGCTTCCCACTTCAGATTGTCCTCTGTCTAGGGCTCTGTAGCAGGCCTGGCCTGCAGAACACCATCCACCAGGCATGCAACCCTGTTGGCTGAGAAGCCAGGCTTGGTCCTTCCCCTGTCCCCCAAAGTAATAGTCTGATGGACAGAGGAAATAGGAACCCAGAAGCAGGTCTATCCCTACCTACACGTGTGCTAAGGGCATTCTCACCTTCTTCCCATCTTTGCAGCAATTCCTTCAGACATGCTGAGAATCTGAGGCTCAGAAAAGAGATGTAGGTTACCCAGGTTACACAGTTCCAGGGAGGGATTCGAACCCAGTCCCCTGGTTTGTTCAGGTATAGCACTACTTAATTCCTTAAAAAAAAATTTTTTTATTGTATACTTTACATGCCCACAGCAGCCTCCCCCCCTTCTTCTCCCAGTCCCTTCCTCTCCCCTCTCCTCCTCCTCCTCCTCTAGTCTTCCTTTTTTCTTCCGAAAAGGGAGGCCCTCCCATGGATTTCAACCCACCTTGACATATCAAATTGCAGGAGAAGTAGGTGCGTCTTCTCCTATTGAGGTTAGACAAGTCAGCCCAGTTAGCCCCTGCTCCTGCTGTTAGGAGTCCCACATGAAGACCCAGCTGTACAACCATTACATATGGGCAGAGGGCAGAGGTCCATCCCATGCACCCTCTCTGTTTGGCAGTTCAGTCTCTATAAGCTCCTATGGGCCCAGGCTAGTTGATTCTGTAGGGTTTTTTGGTTGTGTCCTTGACCTCTCTGGCTCCTTCAATCCTTCCCTCCTACCTATTCCACAAGATTCCCCAAGCTCTACTTACTGTTTGGCTGTGGGTCTCTGCATCTGTTTTCATCAGTTGCTGGGTGACCTTAATTCTTAATATGCCTTCAAAAATTTATAAAAGGTACTAGTTACCAGCCCTCACCATGAACACTGAGTCCCTGGGTCTGGAGTGTAGCTCAGAAGTGTGCATTTGAAACAGGTCTCCCCAGTGTTCCTGTCACCCCTAGAGAGAAGCGCTGTGTTGCAGGTAGCTTCTCTAACTAGATTCAAGGACATGTCACTGGACCCACCCTGATCAGGTTCACTCAAGGGAATCTGGGATCCAGATGGGGATAGGTGAAAAACAGCCTGGGGACTTGGGTGACATTCCTGTATTTATGTAAGTTCCCTGTGGGGACAACTAGACCCTATAGAAAAGTGCAGGCTGTAGTCAGGCAAGCTGGATTTATGGATCTATAATTTACAGGCTGTGTGATTTGGGGCTGATAGCTTCCTGTCTCTGTGCATGAGTTTTCTCATCTGTGAGAGGAAGACTCTCAGGGAGCCAGGTTGGCAGTATGTGTGAAGAGCTAGCTCAGTGCAGTGCTTGAGTGACACAGAGATCCTGAGTCTCCTGAGGAGACTGTGCTGGCTTCTGTCTCTTGGGAGTTCTTGACTGAGGACTGTGGTCTGTCCAGTTGCTGTAGCCTGGTGACCCACATCTCGTAACCTTCTTAGCTGAAGCAAGGATGTCCTCCTCAGGGGTAAAGTGGCAGCAGGACAAATGTGCCCAGTAGAGATTCCAGCCTGAGCGTTTCCTAGGGCATGATAGATACCAAGAATGTGGTCCTTACTTCTCCCGGAAAGGCCTGGAGATTCAGGTTTAGTTTTATTCCTTTTCTGTTCCTCAGAGACCCTGTTCAGAATCCTCCTGCTACTATACGCATCCCTTGTCCCTTCCATTGGGAGACTGAAGGCAGAAGGACCCTGTAGTTGTGTCCTGTGGAGGGCCTGGGTGGCAGGCAAGGTTTGGGCCAGCTGCGCTCTTCTGGCTTTGCCTTCCCTTTTGTCTTCTGCTCCAGGGGGGTTGAATGGAGTGGAAGTAGTCCTGGGGCTGAATGCAGCAGGCAGTGCTGGGTCCCCTGCTCAGCTGGTTGGATGTTTCACCTCCAGCCAGTATGTCAGCACTGCAGGGCTCTTGCTTTCCACACACAGGGGTGTTGTGTCATCGTGGTTTTATTCAGCAGCTCTTTTTCCACCCTGAAAGGTTCTAGAAGTTTCTTCATACCAGGAAGTCTAGGAAGAGGTGAGCAGACTGGTAGAAAGCTATGAGGTTCTATTAACTGCAGTTCAAGTTTTTCAGGACAGTGGCTCAGGGACTAGCTCACTAGGTTGGGAGCACCTGAGGGCAGGCTTTTACCAGAAGTGTCCTCAGGCTTTGGTCCCTTGACATCACTCAGGGCAGAGTGCAAAGCTTTGTCAGCCCAGTTAACAGTTAAGACGTTTCCTGTTCAGATCCCAGATTTCTAAGCAAGGGTACCCAGAGCCTGGAGTGTTCAGTGATCCTGGGGCTGAGGGTTTCAAAGGCAGAAGAGGGATGTAGGATCTTGCGGAGTGGCAGCCCACTGGGCAGAGGGAATATATGGGTTGAAGCTGATCTTGGAAAGTGGCAATCAGAGGACAAAAGAGAGGCTTAGGGTGGGCAGGGCTTGAAGTGGAAACTCAGGACCACCATCCTGTTGTTTATATTCAGGTATCTTTTCTGTCAGGGAAGCTCTCTCAACTCATGCTTTGGGCTTGTTCATACAGCTTTCTCTTGAGTCATTAGCTAGGACTGAACTGGTTTTCTTAATTGGATCTGGGAGCATGGAATGATCTTCACAGTGAGGAGACGTGGGAGTTGGGGTCTTCCAAGTCTGGTTGAAAGATGTCCCTGGGCGGTGAGGCTCTGGGAGGCATGGACTGGGGTTCTGTTTTCAGCTCATTGTTCTTTCTTTCATCACAAGCCAGAATGCTCTCTATGGGATGGGTGGTTTCCCCAGCCTTGTATTGTCATGGTCTGTCCTGGGTGTGTGGGGCGAGGACCCTGCCAGCTGGCACAGTTGTTGAATTCTCAGAACCCATATTTCATAGTAATTATTGACCAAAAAAGCAGAATTAGCCACACAGCCTGTAACTACTTCCATATGCCCAGCCTTGGAGGCCCCAGGAATGCCCCCAGGACTCCTCTGGAGTATAGGGAGAATAGCCCAACATGCCCTCAGCGGAAGGTAGTCTGGGGTGCTGTCCAGGATCCTTCAGGGATCAGGAAGGAAATAGGAGTTCCCCAACACAGGGGGCAGCTTCTAGCCAGAGGTCTGGGTCCTGGTCTAATTTATGCAGGCCTCTCTGCTCTCTCTTTGTTGGGAGTGGTGGTGCCTGAAGTATGTTCCAGCCAGGAGAATCAGCAGAGATGTCAAGCATGGAAATGTTTGAAAGCTTCAAAGTACTGTGAAATTCTTAGACTGCTCGGCCCTTATTTTGGGCCTAAGACAAGTCAAAAGGGACTAGGCTTCATGAATTACCTCAGGTCCATATCATGTCATTGGTGATTTGGCATTCAACTTCTGTCCAACCCACAGAGGCATAAGGAGCAATGAAGCCAAGCAGGTGCGTGGTGGTGGCCAGGACTAGAGCCTTGAAGCTCTAGGTGGCCCTGTTTTAATGGGGGACTCAGGAGGTCTCAGGCTCTGCAGGGGAGAGGAGGCTGGTGGTGGGCTTGGGAATTCTAGTTATCTCTACACAGCAGCACACAGACATGAGCTTCCTACCAGCTTTTCTGCACACTTCTCATTAGCTCCAGGATGGCAGGCAGGGCTAGGCCTCTAGGATCCATTTGGAGAAGAGGAAGTGGAGAAACAGCAGGGAAATGTAATTGTCTAAGGTCACTGGGTGAGTTACTGCAGAGAATCTCCCAACCCAACACAGACCATGAACTTCTATGAGGTTAGAAGCCAACCCCAGATGGATCGGTCCCTGGAGGATGATGGCCTGGAGACCAGTGTCTATGAGCTTACACTTAACACTTAAAATCCAGAATTCTAGTAAACACCATGTTCTCAACTAACTCCTCACAGTGACACAGTAAGCAAGGCTGGCACATGCTGCCACCACCAAGGTGAAGAAGATTGTCCAAGATCACATGCCTAGAACAGAGTAGAGTCTAGACTTTGGACACCCATTTGGGCTGTTGCCCCTGTGGTCTAAAGTGGTTGCTGTCCCCTCCCAGAGCTCATGGGATGTTAGGCAGTATTGGTCTGGATCCCTGGATAGGCCTGGATGAGGAGTGGCCATCTGGAGCTCCAGCCAGCCATTGTGTGCTAGGCTCTGTCAGACAGCTGGGTGTGGCCTCAGGACTGCCAGGCCAGTCCCAAGGGAGGAAGTGTCAGTGTTTACAGGAAATGCAGGACAAGGCCTGAGAGATGGAGGAGGGGTAACCAGCCACCCTGAGCTCTGGAGGTGCTGGAGCCCAGGGCAGGGTGCCCCTCTTCCACCCCAAAGATGAAGCTTTTTGTTATTCTGGAAGGACAGAGGCCACTTCCCAAGTAGCCCAGCCCCTCTTCCATGCCTCTTGATTCTGAATGGACAGCACCCAAGTTCCTCAGAGAACACTCATCTGTCGCCCCAGCCCCAACAGTGGATCCTCCTGGGAGCTGTGGGCACTGATCTGTGCCCCTGGTACTGGGCCTTGCCTTCCTTTCCTGTTTAGAGAGCAGCAAGGCAGGGCCAGCTCATGCCCCAGATGTTCCTTAAGATGGGTGTGAATGTGGAAACTTACTTTAAAAACAAAACAAAAAACCCCATAATCCCTAAAAAGCCTAGAACAGGTTTGGTTCTAGGTGGCAGCTACACAGGCTCAAGCCCGAGCATAACACCACAGTGCTTAAGTACTTGGATATACCCAGTACCGTATTGTAAAAAAAATGACACTGGGGTCAGAGGTGGCTTGCCTGGCATGCAGGAAACCATGGGTTAAACCCCTAACAATGCGAAGATTGGGCATGGTGACAAATTCCTGTAATCCTAGCACTGGAGAGGCAGAGGCAGAAGAATCAGAAATTCAAAGCCATTCTCAGCTACAGAGTGAGTTTAAGGCCAGCCTGGGCTACAAGATATCCTCTCTAAAAAACAGAAAAAAAAAACCAAAAAAACAAACCAACCAAACAAACAAACAAAAACAAGCATCATGTTTGGGGCCAGACTTGAATTAAGCTACGGCAGCTTGTTTCCCACACTCCATCACGCCCCTCTACCTTCCCGAATGCACACCTCTGTGCCCCACCTGGACCTCCGCCAGACTTCTACCTGTTCCCTCTGTGCCTGCTCTCCAGGTTTCCAGGGTCAGAGCGCTAGAACTTGATGGTGTTGCCGTGGAAACAGAGGTTGCCTTTTAGGGGTCTTAGTCTTGTTAATAAAATAATTTCAGAATATGAAACAGAAGCCCTTGGACAATTTTGTTACAGTTAGAAGAGAAACGCTGTCTAGGTAATGTGGAAATCCCTGCAGCTGCCAAGGAGGAGAAGTAACGTCTTTCGAGGTAGTCGTGGGGTAGATGTAGACAGTATATTAAGAAAAGAAAAGGCATGCCCATGAGTAGAAGCTGGCTGAGGAAAGAACCCCCCAAAACATAGGCTCTATAGTCTGTTAATAACCCCCACTTCCCCTCCAGTTTGTATTTTGTGGACTTGGTTTTACACATGCTCTGTCACTTAGATGACACCAGAGTAAGGAAGGGCATCCAGTCTTCCTCTGCAAACTGCTTCTTCCATATTTAGTCTTAATTTGTTTTTTTTTGGGGGGGGGGAGTCTGTTGTTATTGTCCTTATTCTCCTGTCACAACACACATTGGGTCTAGAATATAACAGGATCAGTGTCCAGGCCGAAGCCTCCCTTGGCTGCGCACAGAGTTCCCACCCTACCCCCACACTCACCAGCATCTCATGCCAGCTACAATCTAGACTGGGCGCTCTCCCTCTGTGCCTTCAGGTTGCCTTTCCAAGGACTGTCTTTCTCTGTTGGCTAAGCTATGCTTCTACTGGGTATGGTACCCCCCTCCAGGCAGTCCCAGACCAAGGTATTGGGGGAGGTGGATTGGGGTGTGTTCCCTAGGCTGTGGCTTCACCTTGCTGTCTGGGAAGCTGTCTGTTCTTTAGCAGGCCATGAGTGCCAGGCTCAGTTTATTTGCCTATATGACCCCAGCTGTGCGTGCAGGAGTGTCCAGGGGCACAGGGCAGCATCTGTGTGTTGTTCATGAGATACCTCATAAGCAGATGCCTGTTGAGCATCTGGTGAGTGCAGGAGACTGTGGGATTTGAACATGAGGCATTAACAAGAGTTAAGAGCCCTGTGGGAAGTAAGGCTGAGAGAACCCCTCTGTGGGAGGGGTGCTATGGAACTCAGAGAAGAGTATAACTTGGCAGATCGGGGAGGGGGGCTGGTAGGTTTAAAATTTATGCCATATTGTGGGTTATTGTAACAGAAAGGGTAGATAAGTAAGAACATAAGCTGTCCTTCAATGCCTGGCCCCATGATCCGGGCAGTGCTTAAATTTTGTCAGGATAATCTGGTTAAGGAGGGCTTCCTGGAGGAGGTGGCAAGCTGGTCCTGGTAGGTGGGAGGAGTTTCATCAGCAAACAGTTCCCAAGGTTTGGTCCATTCTCAGAGACAGAACAATAAGCCTTAGGACAAGAGCTTGTTCCCTGCTGGAGTCACCCTAACCTTCTGGGCCTGAGTCTCAACATATTCAAGCTTTGTCTTCAGAAAGTGCTCTGGCTGAATCTCAGCATATCCAGGGTTCTGCTCAGCTGCCATGCTCCAGCCACATGTGACTCTTGTGTTCATGTGTGTCAGGCCCATGCCCAGGTACCTGTCCTCTTTGTGCCAGTTGCTTTGTGGATGCTGTATACCCTGGCACCTCCTGGGTTGTCATACCTTGCTGGATGGGCAGCCTGCCCGAGGCACCTGCTCTTGTCCAAGATAGAAGAGGCAATAATGGGCCGTGGGAAGAGGTCTGGCTGTATGTCGTCTGCTCCAGCTTATGTCTGAGAGGCTGATAGCAGGGTGGGCACTGGCACAGGGCAGCCTGGGACTATGATGGAACAGACAGGGCAAGTGGTTGCCCTGAACAGAGCCTCAGTTTCCCCAGCTGAGAGTGGCAGCTAGATGCCAGAGGGGAGGACTCTACTGGGAGGAGGGTCCTGAGAGAGCAGGAGGACTCCTGAGGATCTCTGAGCCATGCCCTCCCTTGAGATCTGCTCATTGCTCATGTCCCTTTTTGGTCTGAAACATTTTTATACAACTCTGACTGTATAGCTGTATTTAAAAGATGTGCAAATCAAATACCAATGACAAATCATAAAGAAATTAATTTTAAAAATTCTTATATATATATTAGATATAATTATAGCATTTATTAAAGATGAGAGCATATATACGTGTTGAGATGCTGTACTTGTTTATGTTTATATAAAGATCTCATCTTGGCTGCCTGGCACAGGTCACCTGGCACCTGGGAGGGCTCAGAATGCACTTTCTTCCTCTCCCAGGCTGTAGCTTGTTTTATTGACACGCTGTGCTATGGGGGAGGGATTGGCTTTCTGGGCTCCACAGTGACCAGCAGTCACCCTTCTCCTGGCTCCTAGAGGCTTCAGATGGACTGTGTGGTGTCCTGCAGCCATCGCAGGCCACGATATCCTCTCCAGATGCCGGAGCGAAAGGAACCACTCACACCCTTCCTGCTTCTTTGTGGCTGGGCTATTCTAGAATGATAGACCAATGTGTCCATATTTCCTCCTGCTCTGGGCCAGGCCAGTGAGGAAAGCTGATGAGGACAGCAGGACCTGCCAGCTTCCAGTCTGAGCACTCACGGGACCTAGGGAGGCAAATCCATTCCAGGTGTTCCCCTGCCTCTGTGCCTGAAGTCTAGAGAGGAGGGTAGGCTCAGTGGGAAAGCGGCAGTTTACCCATGGAGGTGTAGCGGGCTATAGCGTTCTTAGCAGGACAGCATCACTCGATCTGAGCCCTGGCAGAAGTGATGGGAGCCGCTGGGATAATGCCCAGCTCACGAGCACCTCCCAGAGTGTGCCTAGCTCTGTACTGTATGTGCAGACATCAGGGTCCTGCCTGAGGGGCTGGAGGAGTCAGGTCAGTTAACTGAAAGAGAACAGTCACCAAATACAAGTCAGCTGGGCACCTGCCCCAGGAGACATAGATATCACATGCCCCTGACTCCTCCCTTCATAGTGCTGGTAACTGTTACAGAAACACAAGTGTGGTAGAAGAATACAACAGAACACGGTATGAAGAACCGTTTAGTGTCTTACAGTTGAGGGAACCAAGGCCAAGGGAAGGTAAGGAGTCCACATGATGTCACCTATCAAATTGGTAGCAGAAGAAGGGCTAGCAGCCAGTCACGTGATCACTCTGTGTTGTGATCTTTTAGGGAATATGGACCATCTTCTCATGGTTTTACATCCCTTCCAGCTCTGCATAAATGTCCAGGTTCCTCCCTAACCTGGCAAAGACTGATCAGAATTGGTCTTTCGTTTTAAAGGGAATTTCCAAGACCTCTCCCATTTTCCCTCCATCTCTGGCTGTGAGTGCAGCTTTGCTCAGCCATATGCTCCCATCATGATGTTCCACCACAGGTCCAACTCAATGGAGCCAACTGATGATGGACTGAAAGCGCCAAAGTTCTAAGCTAAAGCAACCTTTTTCTATGCATAAAGAGATGCACACAGGCATTTTGTTACAGTGATGAAAGCTGATGAAGACATTCAACTCAGGGTACTGGTGTGGGCAATAGATGGGGGTTCCGTTGCTGATCCTTACAGGCAGCTACACTGTTGGAACTTGGGCCTGGTCTAGAGAAGTGGGCTGGCTCTGTGAGAAACAGCAATTTATCTACAGAGATGTGCTCATCCACAGTGTTCTCAGCTGCTGAGCAATACCTGCTAAGGCCTGTCCTGCAGAGGTGAGAACCTCTGGGAGCAGACGCTGATACTGGTCCCCAGTGGGACTGGATGCCCAGTATGGAGGTACATGCTATAGAACCTGTTTGCCTCAGACCAGAGTCGAGTCTGTCACTTAGCAGTCCAATGACTAGGAAAGATACTTAGCCTGCCTCCCTGCTTCAGTGTCCGAGTCTGTAAAGTGGGGTGGCAATAATACTCCCAACCCAGAGTTCTTGTGAGTATTGACAGCATGAATATGGAGACACGGATGGCTCAGAGAAACATCTGGTGATTTTATTCTGCTTCAGTTTGAACAGAAGGTCTGGTCCATACATGTACATACATACATGTACAGCTTAGAGAAAACATGAGTAGCTGCTTAAGAATTGGTACTCCGGCATTCCCAGAAGCCTTAGTGACAACAGCACAACCCAGAGACGTTCCAGATTATGGTCTGTGAAAGACTGACACCCACTACAACATCAATGAACCTTCAGCACACCTTACTGAAGGAAAGATGCCAGACACAGAAGTCCTCATAGAGTGGCTGCTGTTGACAAGAGGCTTAGAAGAGAGAAAGTAGGCTAGAGGTTGCCAGGGCCTCTTGCACACAGTTAAAGGACATGGAGGTGATAAAGGTTTCATCTCATTAGACATGGTGGCAGGTGAGTAGCCCTGTGAGCACACTAAAAAGCACTGAGTCGTGCTTGGTGCAGGGGAAAATTCATGGTCCGTGAGTCACATCTCAGAAAAGCTTTCCTAAGTGGGTAACAATCCCTCCCACCCCCGGGGCTGTGTTGGAGGAGACATCACAGGTTAGGGAGCAAGATGACTTGGTTTTACTTATCGAGAAATGGAAATCTAGTTCTCTAAAAAGCCTCTCCTTGGAGCCTTTTCTGGGAATCATAACAAGGCTATCTACCCCTTGGCTGACCCTGGGCGTGGAGGGGCATTCTCTCCAGGAGGAATGGAGCAGAGTTCTTACAGATGGGAGATTGCAGCAGGCAGGCCAGGCCTTGGGGTGCCTGCAGGCTGGCCTCAGCCCAGGGGTCTTTAACCCTGCTTGTTCTGTCCATTCTCTGCCCCCATTATACAGATGTTGAAACTGAGGCCCAGTGTGCCAGCCACAAGGTTAATCATGCCCTGACTTGATGGGGAGCCCATCTTTAAGTCTCTTTCCACCTCAACATATTTTCCTCTGTGCTTTGTCCCATTCAGAGAAAGTGCTGTGAGCTGGGGAAGCAAAGAGTCAGAAGTGATGGCCAAGTGTTTGGAAATCCCTGCTTTGTCCCCCACCCTCCGTTCTGTCCTCTCCTCAGCTCTTCCAGCTGTTGCACCAGCTGCAATCATCACATTTGCTAGCTTGTCTCCATCTCAGTTTTTCCAGCTCGAAGAGTGTTCCACCTCAGCCCCCTCCCCTCCCTGACAGGCTGGCCAGAAGAGGTGCACATTCTGGCCTGAGTCACTCATGTCCAGCTCCAGCTGGGGTGGATTGTGGACTCAAGCTTGCTAGCAGTTCCCAAGAGGGAATGCTCTCTGATAAGTTATGAGGCTCTTTAGTCTGTATTGTTAGAGATGGAAGCTAACAGTCAGAGTTGGACAGCAGGAGACCCAGTCACAGAGGAGTCATGGCTTTTTACAACTCCAGGCTGCTGGAAAGGCCCAGGCTCGTTTGTCAGGTCGATTAAGGCAACAGGCTCTGGCCAGCTTGTCGTGCTCTCTTTAAACCTGAAATGGACGCAGAGGAGGACACAGCTTAGTGAAGTTAAAGGTGACTTCCTTTAGGAAGGAAGGACCCCCTTCATACGAGAAAGTGGCGGCCACCACCACCCATGCTCTTACCGACCCCAGCTTGACAGACTAGAAACAAATTGTGTGTGTGTTGGTCAGCTTTGCACTGCTGTGACAAGACACCAGACAGAAACACCTCAAGGGAGAAACTGTTGACCATGGCTCCTGGCTTCAGATGGTTTCAGCCTGTCATGGAGGAGAGGAACAGCTCCCAATGTCCATGAAACAGAGATAGAGAATTCCCTAGGCTGGCCACGTTCTCTCTTTGTCCCCCTAGGCCTTCAGCCTCTGTGATGGCACTGCCCATGTTCACAGTGGTTCTAGTCCTTCACTGATCCTCTCTGGAAGGCTTCAGACACAACCAACAGTGTGTAGTGTGAGTCTCCTTAGCACTTCTAAACCTGATCCAGCAGAGAGCTGAGGCTGATCATCACCTTGAGTGACTCACCTAAGGTCTTGTGGGTTCTATGCCTCTTGGTCACCAAACTTGACCTGGCCACCTGACCCTCATACTTCCCAGCATCAAGTTAATATAGAGATGAGGCCATTTTTATTGCTTCTGGGCCACCTGGAGAGGGCCACCAGAGAGCAGATGAGCAGAGAGACGCTGGGCCTGCAGTGGTTTCTTTATTCCGGTGGGCTAGGCTGATCAATGCATCCATCTGCTGCTGCCAGGCTGTGGGGACAGCATTCTAACATCTAGTGAGTGCTTTCGCCATCATCAGTCCTCAGAGCAGCCTGGACCTCTGTATCCCTTCCCAGCCATTTTATATATGAAAATAGAAAAACAGTCAAGACACAGAAGGGAGTCACTTGCTTGAAGTGATAGAGCCAGGGTTCTAGCCAAGCTGACAGGTATTGGGGTATTACATATCTCTTCTCATGTGCTACCATGTTCTTGAGTGTGTGTGTGTGTGTGTGTGTGTGTGTGTGTGTGTGTGTGTAGGACAGAACTCAGCAAGGGACTCTTCCTCTCATTTTTTTCACATATGGTCTCACTGTGTAGCCCTCGCTGGCCTGGAACTTTCTATGCGGACCCGGATGGTCTTCAATTCAAATATCCACCTGCCTCTGCCTCCTGGGTGCTGTAATTAAAGGTACACGTCACCACCCTGGCCCCTGGGTCTTCCCCATTTTTCTCTCTACCTTGTTTCTTTTACGACACTGGCACTTTGACATAAAACTTGTCCACTTGGCCATGCTAGGTGGCCAGTGAGCTCCAGGGTTACCTATCTTTGAAACCACCCCATCTTTCCAGTGTTGGGGTTACAGGTGCATATCACTGTGTTCCACTTTTATCTGGGTGCTGGGGATCTGAGCTCAGGTCTTCATGCTTGCATGGCAGGCACTTTACCCACTGCCCCAGCCCCCCTTCCCTAGATCCACCCACTGTTTTAATCAGCATGATCACGGGAGACAGGCTGAGTGTGGGATTCAGTCTAGACAATGTCAGAATGCTTATGAAGACGTTTTAGCAAAAGGGCCACGTGACCAGAGTGAATTTCAAGGTCTCACCAGTGCATGGAGAACAGACAGGTGGACCGTGAGGATGGAATCAAATGTTGTAGACATTGAGGCAGGAGGTGGTCTGTCCCAGGGATGCTGTGGTGGAGCCAACAGTGGACTCAGGGAGCTTATGAAGAAGTGGATGTGGGAAGAGTTTGGTGCCTACAAAGCTGGCTGGGAGCTTTTCTGTCTTCCCCAGTAAGTTCTACAAAAGGCCTGGCCTTGCCCTGTGCTCCTTGTGAGGCTCCAGAAGCTCAGGTGACCACTTCTGCCGTCACTATTGATCACCAGCGGTCCTGTATAGGCATAACAGGCTCCTGCAGGGCAAATCTTGGCCACCTCTAAGAGGGAGTGCCTCAGACTCCCTGTCACCTGCTTGTGGGATAGAGATAAATGGTTACACATTTGCCCTGGTGGCTCTGGAAGGCAGGACCTGGGCTCAGCCACAGTGTTGTGCATTCTTTCTTACACCACAAACACCCACAGTGCCACAACAGACAGGAGGGCAGATATAGAGAGGCCCCAACATACAACAGACCCGGTCTGGGTCTTCTTTCCTGTGCCTTAGCAGGGAGCTTGTGGCAAGAAACACTGTCTGCTCTCATAGTTCAAAAGAAGAAACCCACATCTAACATTTTGGAATGAAGAAAAGAAAGGTCTGACCTTTTGGGAGGAAGCCTCTGTTGACCTTAGGCTAAATTGTTTGGGTCTTCCCTCAATGTCTTAGTCTGTCTAGACCTGATAGAGACCTGAGGTTGTCTTAGCATGTGTAAAGACACCACGGCCACAGAGAGCCTGACTTGTCTGATCTACTGAAAGGGAACTGCTGTAGCCAGGGTGGGGAAGGGGGTATGCATGAGGTCACCCTCCCATGTTTAACAGGGGCTCGTGAAATGATCCAGATAAGCAATTCTAACTCTCTCTCTTGTTCTGCCTAGCGCCTACACTGAGCCCTACAAGGTCTGTCCCATCTCAGCGCCCCCCAGAGAGGACCTCACATCAGACGAAGAACAGGGAAGCTCAGAGGAGGAGGACAGTGCTTCAAGAGACCCCAGACTCTCACACAAGGTAGGGCACCCCCAGGTGAGGGGCTGGGAAGGATCTGGAGGCAGAGATGTGGAGGTGGAGAGAATGGGAAAGACCACACCCCTTACCGCAGCCACTCCTCAGTCACTGGGCAGTGGCTGAGGCTCTCAGAAGTGTGGTTGGAGACACTTCCTGTTGGAAGAAGTTTGGGGCTCTCCAAAGTCTTTGTGGGTAATATGGAGTGGAGCTGCATGCTTTGCATCAAGATGGACCCAGATTCTAGTGTGTTTAGGCCTCAGTCATCTGTGAGATGGGAATCAGGAGAATGGACTGAAAACATTGTCTAGAACACTCGCCGGTTTTGTCTCCCTGAGCAGCAGGCCTATGGCAGGAAAAGATGGTGGAAAGCTGTTTAGAAGTGACACAGAGTAGCCCCTGTCCTGGTGGAGACAGGAGCTGTTCATGGTGTAGCACATCAGTGTAGATGGAAGCGGAGCCAGCTTCTGTGGGGTGCTAGCAGTGGCCGACCAGTCCTCCCATGCCCATCTAGAAGCCTTGGACATCTGCAGGAGCCATGGCCATTGTCTGACCACCTTCCCCAGAAGCCCTTCCCAAGTCTGCTCCCCTTTCTCCTCACGTCCCCTCTGAATGCAGTTCAGCCTCTGCCAGTGGCCAGAGAATGTAGTGACTGTGAAAGCTGGGCTGGGACCTGGCTCTCAACCGAGCTTCTGGGAAGCGAACTGTCTTTCATTTTGTAGTCAGACTTTGGCTTCTTTTACAAATCCACTTGGGTCTCTGAACATTATTTCCCCAAAGTGACCAACCAAACTGTATAGGAGTCTCAAGAAGGAGTCTATCCATAGTGTCCGCTGCTGTGGCCCTGCCTACCCCTGCCCTGCCCTACCCTGCCCTGCTCTGCCATGCCTCTTCCTGCTTCTCTCTTACCTCCTCCTGCTCTGCCTCCTCCTGCCCCTGCCCTGCCTCTTGCTGCCTTGCCTCCTGCCCTGATGTTTTTGCTTGAGCCATCCGGCTTTTCCCTCTGTCACCCTGGCTCTCAATAGCCCTCGAAGCCCTCCTGTCCTTCCTGGTTCTCCTCCTGCCTCTGCCCTGCCTCTACCTCTTCCTTCTGCTGCTGAGCTGCAGTGCAGCCCCAGAGATTCATAACTGGCATTGCCAACTCCCTCCCCCCTTTACAGTTGAAGACACAGGCTGAGCGATCAAGCCACTGGCCCAGGGTCAGCTGATGGTAGTTGAAGGGCTTGGGGGCCCAAACAGGTCTGGCTGGTTTGTATTTATGTTTCTCCCTCCACACTCTCTTCTCCCTAAAGGAACTCCTTCCAGCAAGGAGAACCCCACATTGCTGGTGCCTATTAGAGAGACTTTTGGCTTCCCTAGGCATCTCTGGTGTTGTGGGATCTGGAAGCAGAAGGAGACCAAAGGCAGGGATTTGGAACTAGTGGCTGCCACTCAGGCTCTGTGCTGCTCCTCCTCCAGATGTGTCACCTTGGCCATCAGCTTCCTCATCTCTAAAATGAGAGGTGTTGGTCACAGGAGAGTCCAATAAGACAGATGTGAGAGTGTGGCCAGAGGCCATGGCAGGGACAGGGATACAGTGGAGCAGTGAGGCCCTAAGACTCTGGGCACTCATGGGCACTCAGAGGCCAGAAGCAGGGTAACATAGGACCAAGAGTTGGTTCAAACCCAGCCACTTGCCAGCAAAGTAGCAGACAACTTGTTAACTGCTACATCCTTTGGATTCCTGTCTGTGAATCCGAACTAATAATTATGGCAGCTGCTGCAGGGTGGCTGCACAGGTGGGGCCAAGAGACTTAGAGCGATGCCTGTCATGCAGTTAGAACACACAGAGGTCAGAGTTCAAGAGTGTGACACTGTAGATCAGAACAGTTAAGACAGTGACAGTTGCCAAGGTCAAGTGACCCCAGGCTGGTCTGGCTGAGGTCACACCAGATAGAGCTAATGGACAGCCAAGGTCGAGCCAAGTCAGGCTAGGAGCATCCTGTTATTCTGAGAGCCAAGGGCTGGGCTCTTGCAGAAGACCTCTTCCCTCTGCAGAGTCTTCTCATCTGAGCATCCTCAGCCCTTCACTGCTGTGAGGCTTCTAAGATAAACCAGAGTTGAAATCACCTTTAAAACAAGGTTTTCCTGGACTGGGGAATTGGCCCAGTGGATAATTTCCTTGTCACACTGTTTGATTCCTGGTTCTCATGTAAGTGACAGCTGCCATGGCATGCCTCTATAACCCTAGCACCCCTGCTGATGCTGAGGCAGGGCAGGCTAATCCTTGAAGCTCACTAGCCTCACAGCCCTGTCAAATCAGCAAGCTCCAGGTTCACTGAGAAATTCTGTCTCAAAAACCAAGGTGGGAGTGGTCAGGGAATGAACTCAGGGTTGACCTCTGGCCTCCACATACAAGTGCTCGAAGGTACACACCCATGTGAGCACATGTGTACACAGGAAAGGCAAACAATTGAACTAGAAAATTACATTTCCCTTGCACTGCGCATTGTGCACAATGTCACTCCAGACAGGAGCTAGTGTCCTGAGGTCCTAAACCAACCCCTTCCCCACTCTCACAGAACTCATTCTTCTGTTCTCCCCCACCCCCATTTCTTCCATGTAGATCACTGTGATTTTTTTTCATAGTATCTCAGAGTTCTTCCCGCATTAGTACACAGAGCTCTGAATCACACGTTTTCCTTACTGCATAGTATTCCACCATTCAGATGTGCTGGCCCCTCTCTGGCCACCTCACTGTGGAGGACATTTACAGTCTCGATGTGCTTGCTGTTCACCTAACATCATTGTGATGACTTGCCCTCTCTTCTCCTCATACCCAAGAACAGAATTTTCCTGGATCGGGGTGTGACTCAGTGGAAGAGGATGCTTTCCTTCCTGTGCTTGAGGTCCTGGGTTCCGTCCTCAGCATCACAAACAAAAACTTCCCTCCAGGGAAGCTCTCAGGACCTAAGAATGTGCTTGATCTCCAAGTATGCTGCTACATTGCTCCCAGAGTCTGTGCAGCCTACTCTGGCCTAGCTTCATGTCCCCAAAAGCCCGAGGTCTTGTGGCTGGTGACAGGCAGTAAAACCTCCAAGGGGGGCATCCCCCACTCCCTCACAGTACTGGTGGGGTAGGAAGTCCCTGTCCTCTGTGCTCCCTTACATCAGAGAATCTTTTGACTCCACAGGCAGAGACCCCATTTCCATGCCTGTGTAGCCTTATGCAGAAGGCAAGACAGGAGCGGGCTTCCTAGCCTTGACCACTTCTGAAGAGAAATGAGCATTTAGTAGGAACTCCTGGGGAGACCCAGGAGGAAGGTTTGGGGGTACAGTGGTGAGCTCTACCCTTCCCGGATGTTTGGGGGCAGGAATAGGACAGGAAGACAAGTCCAGCTGGTCCACCCCCGTGTCTGGTCTCACCCTCTTTTACTCAGACACACAGAGGGTGTAGGTTGAAGGAGAGAGGGAGAAAGGAAAAACAAGGACTTAAAATAGCTCTGCTGTAAACGGCGTTTGGAGGCCACAGACTGGTGCGCCCCGCCTGCCCAACAATGAATTCGCTTTGCAGGCTAACAGGGACTTTTCAGGCAAAATACCAGCTCCCAGGAGACCAGTGCCCAGCCAGGAGCCAGCACCTCCTCATGTTTCCTCCCTGCACCTCCTACCCATGCCTACTACCCACAGGCTACACCTAGCCACACTCCCCTAAGTGCCAAGCCCTTCCCAGCCATAGCCTGCCAGCAGAAAGGTCTCCTAAGGCTGGTCCCACACCACATGCCAGGCTGACCTTGGCTCCAGCTCTTCCACTTTCGATACCACTTTTACCCTTCCCCCAAGTTGATGGCCAGTTGAACCCCAGTGGTTCCCATAAGTCCTCACACAGACCTGGAGCTCAGGCTGGATACTTACTCCTGCATATGGCCCCATTTGCCCCTTCTTTGTGCCCTCACCCATGTTCCTCCACCCCAGCATGCTTGATGAGCACTCTGCATTTGCTGGGTATTAGCTGGGCTGTGTGCTGCTTAGTTCTGTAAAACAAGGCAAACAAACGGTGGTACCAGAACAGAGTCTCCTGGATAGAGATCTGGGGATCTTGGGGAGGAGGGAGAAGCCTGATTTTTTCAATTTCTGGAAAATGTTATAACACAATGCACAACACATGGCTTTCATTGCATTAACTTGTGCATGCAGTGCTGGGAACTAAACTCGGGGCCTTGCGTGTGCTGGGCAAGTCCTTACCTCTGAGCTGCATCTCCCAGGCTTGGTGTTCTAAGCATGTGCAGTTCAGTGGTGTGAAGCACACCAGGTTTGCGTAGGCTCCTTCACCATCCATTTGCAGAACTTCTCCACCGTTCCTAGCAGATGCTCCATCTTCATTAGGCGCCCCTTCTCCAGTCCCTGGTGCACACTCCACAGCTCTCTGTGTCTGTGGATATGAGCAGAGGATGGTGTTACCTCCTGTAACTACTAGCCTGCTCAACTCGGGAGACCCTTCCTTTTCACTGGTGAATGACACTCTGCTGTCTCAGCTTTCATCTGTACAATGGGTGGCTTCTGCCTTTTGACTCAACTGTGACCCAACTGTGAAGAGTGAGGCTGTCCCTCACAGCACAATACCACCAAGTCTGTATCCAGAAGTGGGGCTGCGGGGCTGCTCCACTGTGTGACAGTTCTGTTTTACAATTCTCTCTCTCTCTCTCTCTCTCTCTCTCTCTCTCTCTCTCTGTGTGTGTGTGTGTGTGCACGCGCCTTCTTACATTTCCACCTACAGTGCAGAAGATTCCAGTTGCCTTCCTGAGGAATGGACATCAGAACTCCCCACATGCCAAGATCTATAGGGAGGGTTGGCCAGAGACACATGGTGCTGGGGAGGAGGAGATGCCCAGGGTCTTCCTAAAGCCCTCACATGTGCCCATCTCCTTGGCCTCCACACCACCCTGCACACTCTCACCTCCTCCCTGATCCAGACCTTGTGTCCTTGTCCACCCAGCCTCCATGCTCAGTGCCAGCCTGAGCACTGGGGCACCACCCTGGGAGGTCCTCCTCTGTAGACTTCACCAACACTATCACTGTGCCTTCACCTTTCATTTCTCCAGCTGTCCCACAGTGCCTCCTCTGTTAATGGGGCATTTCCCAAGTTCTGGCCCCTTTCCAGCTCCTTCTTGCATCCTGTGTCCTTAGCTCCACAGCTGCAGCCTTCTAGCCATAGATTTGGACACACCAGATCATAAACTGAGCTCACCAGCTCTCTCTTACTCTAGTGTGTCTGATGTGAATGGTAAAGGCTGATCCCTGCTGTACCACATTTTATCATTCATCTCAGCCACATACCAAATAAAGTCAAGCAGTACTCAGCCTTTGTCCAGGCACAGTGAGGTTGCAGAATGGAGTGTTGCCTGCCCCGGGGCCACCCCAGGACCTTTGCACTTGCCATTTCCTCCACTCTCTACCCTCTGTGCTAAACGTCACTTCCTGCTGTTCTTGCTATAGCATTCATGCCCATTTCCTGATCCCGGAATTGTGTCCTTGTATCTCTGCCCACTTGTGTGAGTGGCTTTTCCCTGTTAAAGCAGCTCCAGGAGGCCTGGCGCATAAAAAAAAAGCAATTGTTATCTATGGATAAAGAGATGAGTAACTGAATACATTAGCTTGCATTCCTGCACTTGATGAAGGCACACCTCTGCATATGGCAGGTTAATAGAGGGAAGACACTAGCTAACTCCCTCTGTATAGTGGTGTTGCTGATGCTGGGGTCTCTTGGCTCCCAGGAGCCTGCAATGGCTGTAGTCCACACTATTGCAACAGGGACATTCTGAGGCAATGTGGAGTCCTGGGAAGACTCATTGGGTCCAGAACTCCTAGGATGACTGGGTATCACAAACGAATGTTGAGCTTGGAGGCAGACAGGGCAGGGAGCTGGGCAGGAGGATGCTGAGGGTCCCCTACCTAGTGGGTCCAGCTGTTTGATTGGGCCTCAGGTCACAGTCCCCCTTGGGCAGGGAGTTCCAAGATGCCACTTTGTCACTACAGGTTGTCACAAACTGTAGCCAAACCCAGAGCTCCCTTCCAGAGTTTTCAGGCAGCTTCCTCCCCCTCTGCAGATCACAGGAAGCCATGTGTCTCTGCTGGCTCTTCTCTTCCATTGTCCTGCAGGCACTTGCTCCTCTTCAGCATCTCTATCCCTCTACATGTGACAGTGGGGATGATCAGCAGGCCATTTCTCTAGCATATCTCTGACTTCTCTAGTAGCACTGAAGGCTTTGCTGCTGGATCTGCATCTCAGGGGGAGGACTGTGTTGTCCCCAACAAGAGTTCTGGGGAACTTGAGGACAGAGACCCCTGGAACCATTTGGCTGCCTGTCAGACATGACCCTGAAACATTTCTGCAGCCCCATGACAAACCCTCCACTCGCTGAAGACCTGTAAAGTGTCCAGACATGGGTCCTTTCTGTTCTGTAAGTGGCTTATGCTGTGGGCAGCCATGTACCAGAATAAGTTGTTGTGAGGAAATTCAGGGCAGGTGACCTCTTTGCTGGGTCTTAAAGTCAGCATCTTGGGGTCCTTGGGATTGGATATTGAGCTTGTGTTGTTTCTGGACATACCATCCTAAGGGACAGCCCCAGCTCTCTTGCCTCTGTCACAACACAGGCTTGCCTTTCAAAACTGCGCTCTCTAGGACATGTCCATTTGTGTCTTATGCCATTCCTGTGGGACAGCCTCTGGCATAGCACCTCCCTCTTAATAATAAAGGGCCCCAAAGAGTCTTGTAACAAGCTATTTCTCATCCTTATTTACACACCACAGGGTAAATGTGACAGCACTTCCATGGACTAGTGCTGGGGCCCAGTTGGTAGAGCATTTGCCTAGCATGCTTAAAGCTAAGGGTGATTCCTCGTACCATATAAGCCAGTTGTGGTGGTACATGCCTATGGTTCTAGCCCTGGAGAGGTGAAGACAGGGAGAGCAGAAGTTCAATGCCACCCTCAAATACATCAAACCGTGTTTCAAAAAAACAAAAAAACCTCATCTTGTAATTCACTTAAAAATAGCAAAGTTCACGACGTACTGGCATAAAAGGTCACTGTCAGTTCT
Source organism: Rhynchomys soricoides (assembly GCA_019843965.1). NCBI lineage: Eukaryota > Metazoa > Chordata > Mammalia > Rodentia > Muridae > Rhynchomys > Rhynchomys soricoides. The sequence goes on from JADRCH010000186.1 coordinate 1,178,033, forward strand.
GTGAGTCAAGTAGGGAGAAGTGTGGCTGGATTTACATCTTTTAAAGTGCCAGCTGGGTCTGGCTGAGGGAAAGATGAATAGGCCCTCCTGGTCCCCTCTGTTCTTACTCATAGTCAGTACAGTCCCAACCAGCTTCAGGGAGGCTCCCAGACTCCCACAGATGCTTAGGAAAAGGAGGATCCCCACCCAGGGTTCTTAGAGCTCCCTGCTCTGACATCTGAGGAAACTAAGGCACAGAGACAGAGACAGCACTCTGGACTCTCCCTCAGTCCTGCTGCTTAGTGAGAGTCCCTTGAGGAAGGACTGGCCCTGAGTAGCTGAGCTTTAAAACTGCTGATTTGTCTGGGGAGAGCTGAGGAGGAGCAGGACTGGCTAGCTCTGGGGACAGCCCTGGGGGCAGGCAACTGCTTGATGTCAACACTCACAACCTGGGTCTGGGCAATACCATGTGCAGGCCCTTGTGCCCCAACCCCATGCTCCTAGGAGGAGGCTTGTTCCCAGAAGCATGTCCCTGGACACTGCCTTCAACCTCCAAGTTCACTTCCTGGTTAAGTAAACATCTGTTAAATGGCCCAGTTGGGCCCCACCCAGAAGCAGCTTTGGAGGAGAACCTGGGGCACCAAGCCTGGCAGGCCTCCCTAATGAAGACACATCCATCATCATGCTGGAGCATAGTGGCCTGTGTGTCCCACCCTGAGTCTGCCCGTCTGGCAGTAGAGACGTGCAGAGCTGCTCATGCCAGGGACCTTCCAGAAGCCTGTCCCCGACCCTCTGAAATCCTAACAATGGTGATGACGACAACTTCAAAAGTCTGGAAAGAGAGCAGCCTCTTCCATCCATCACTATGTCCCTGTGATGAGGGGTGCACACCCTGTTGTCCAGGTGAGGCAACCAAGCCATGTGACCTACCGGTCACATGGTCACAGTGCTGCCCACAGCCTTGGTGAAGAATCAGGCACTAGTCTCTTCACAGCTCTGTGGTGGTTGTCCTGAGGGTCAGGGAGGAGAAGGAGCTGAGTCTAGGGACCATCCTGGCCAGTCCTGGAATGTCTGACCTGGCCAGGTGCCACACAGGAACACTTGCCACCTAGAATAGTACAGGCATGCGCAGTTCATTGGGTGCAGTGCAATGGGCTGACCTGGGATATTTTGACCTTACAATGTGCTTATCAGGGCATCTAGAATGCGTGTGTGTGTGTGTGTGTGTGTGTGTGTGTGTGTGTGTGTTCAGTTTTGTTTGGAGATGGGCTCTCTTTATGTTTCCCAGGCTGGCCCCAAACTCCTGGGCTCAAGTGATTCTCTTCCTTTAACTAGGACTAGAGTAGGTACTTGCCATCACATCTGCCTTAAATATGTGCTGACTTAACAGTCTCCTAGACTTAAGATGGGCTTATTAGACCCAGCTGGGGTGTCAGGGGAGGGTGTATGCTTAGCTATTCTGGCTCTTTGTTGGTGCTTGGACATTGGAGCTGGACCTAGGATGGAATCTTGGCTATGCAAAGGGTAGGCTTCATCCGTGCCTCAGTTTCCACATCTGCAAAAGAGACAATGAAGTAGCTGGATTCAGGGAATTAGCAAGTGTGCATAGGTCAGACCTGTGCTTTAGCAGTTCCTGGGTACCCCTACCTGGGAGGTGTTATGCCATTCAGTGGATATTATGTTCCTGTTGACAGTTGGGGCTCAGAGAGGAACACAGGCACAAGGACAGGAAGAGGCAGGGCATGAGATTTGAACCCAGATCTTATACCACCTGAGCAGAGACTCTCAACTAACAGGTGAATTACTGGCCTGATAGAGACTGAGACCAGTTTGGCTCCTGTCCTCAATTTACAAGGGACAGACAGCTTTAGGTCTCCTGCCTACCTCTGTAGACGCTTTGCCATGTATCCCCTAGGCTGTCAAGGCCTGCCCTGGACAGATGTACCTTCCCTTGTAAGGGTTTCCCAGCTGCTGGATTCTGATAGAGCCTCTGCCTTGAGAGCCCAACACTGCTCCTGCAGATGCAGGTGGGATGTGAGTGGGTTTGGTTCCCTTGGGAGGGAAGAGGCCAGCAAGGGCCAGAGGCTTCCCTGTGCTCTCTCTTGTCTTCACACTCTATCCGGAGACTGCAATGTGCTGCAGAAGGGAGTCTGAGCTAGGCCAGCTTCTGCCTTCATATGATGGCCACAGGGCTTTAAACTTCCAGGAAATCATTAGGGACTGGCAGCTGGGGAAAGGCTGTGTTTACTTGGCACCTAATCCATGCCAGACACTGTATTTGCTTTTATCAGCATGGGATGTCTGCCTGGCAGTGTCTGAAGATATTTTAGGTATCACTGGGGACTGGTGTGTGCTGTCAATCTGCAGAGAGGAGCCATGCCTATTGTTGATTATCTTAAGACACATAGGAAAGCACCTTTGACAATAACCAGTGATGTAACCCAAGAGCAGAGAATGACTTCTGCAGTTCTCTAGGTTAGAGCTGTGATGGTTAATACTGAAAACTCGACCAGATCTAGAATCACCTAGAAACAAACTTCTGGGCATGTCTCTGGGGGAGTTTCTAGGTTGGGCTGAGTTGGGAAGTTGAGTAGGGTAGGTCACCCTAGCTACAGGAGTCATTATCCCATGGTTTAACATCTTGGGATGGAATAAGGAGCAAGTAAGCTAAGCTCTAGCACCCACCTCTCTCTGCTTCTTGACCATGGTACAATGTGACCAGCTGCCATGTCTCCCCCTCCATGATGGACTGATTCCCTGAACTGTGAGCCAAAATAAACCCTTCCTTCTTAAGTCGCTTTTGTCAGGTGTTTTGTGACAGCAATGAGAAAATTGAACAATACAGATGCTCATAGAGGCACCTCGAGGGTGTGGCCACTGACCGGAGTCCTGAAAGAGTCAGAAAGTGGGATGAGAAGATGTAGGGAAAGGCCCTTCGAGAAGAGGGAGGAGTGTGTGCTAAGGAGGTCATCGTCAGAAGGACGAGCGTGAGGGATTGTTGTGCTTCTCTCTGTACTTCAGTTGAAAGACTGAGGCACATGTGCTTGCTGACTCCCCACAGTGCTAATGGGTCAGATCCTACATTGCTGTGCACATTTTACAGAGAAGAAATTAATGACCATAGAAATTGAATGTCTTGTTCAATGATCAAAAGTCAGAGGCAGGAAGCAGCTTAATTCTAGAGCTGTGTGTTGACAGTGCCTGCTGTAGGCAACCCTCCAGTTTCTCACATAGTGACTCAACAGGGGCCTATTGAAGTTAGAAGAACAGAAAGTTTAAGCTCTAAAGGCATGTATACGTTGCTCTGTCTGCACAGGGGAAATTAAGGCTTGCTTCCAGAAAGACACTTAAGAAGATGCCCTTGTACAGAGACAACAGGTGGTCAGAACTGGTGGGACAGGGAGCTGGAGCCAAACTCATGCCACCATCACAGGGACATTTACTGAGCACTGTGTCAAGCACCATGTGGGGCATTTGTTCTGCGGCCTTCTGGATAAATATTTTTCATGCCTGAATGCATAGATGAGGAAACCAAGGTTCAATGAATCATTTGCTGATGGTCACACTGGTTGTGACAAATACTCAGACCCACCTCTGACAGCAAGATCACTTTCAGGGTTGTCTTTTCAGCTACCAACCCTGCTTATCACTGTTTCCCCCCCCCCCACAGGTTGAAGGACAGTCTAGAGCCCTTGTCATCGCTCAGGAGCTGCTGTCTTCAGAGAAAGCGTGAGTGCCCCAGCAGCTGCCCATGGCTTATATACTAAGCCCTGCCCCTCCTAGCTTGTTCAGGATGCAGTTAATGCAGACCCATGCCTCTTTCTTTCCACAGATATGTGCAGATGCTGCAGCACTTAAGCCTGGTGAGTTCATCATTTTGATTGTCTCTAACTAATTGTCCCTCTACAGGGCTGGACCCTGAGAGGCAGAAATCAGGGAGCAGACAGAGGTGACTACATTTCCAGGGTTGGTGGCTCAGGCTCTGGGCCAGGCTTTTCAGGGAACCTTGGTCTGTTGATGGATGTACTGGGCAGGATGCCTCCTGCCTGGGTGGGATGGGAGCTCTGGCAGAAGAAGGCTCTGGGGGGGGGGGGGGGGGGTGTTTGAGGATAGATGGGGATGTTGAGGGCAGTGTGGTGTGTGTGTGTGTGTGTGTGTGTGTGTGTGTGTGTTTCTGTGGTACTGGAGATGGAACCTATGGCTCAAAGCTTGCCAGATGAGTGAGCATTCCACCGCTGTGCCCAAACTCCATGCATGTGTCATACATTTGGGTCCTTGTATGGATCGTGACGTGCCTGCTCAATGACTGTTGTTCAGGGAATCAAGGAGTTTTCTCAGTCACCCTGGTCTCCTCCTCTCTAGGAGCTCTCCAGTGGCAAATGCAAGAAGAAATCATTGAGGGTGCAGGGGGATGCCCATGGTTATGGAGAATTTGGGCAGGCTTCCCTTAGGAGATGGCTTTGGCTCAGGCTGGGTCCCCGGGAAGGTTACACACAGCAAAGATGAGAGAACAGGGTTTGTGACAGCTCTCCCAAGTGTCTGAGGAGTCACAGCCCCACGGCAGTTCTGCCTTGATTCTTGATTCCCTGACTTCATCTATTCAGCTCATACAACGTCAGAGCCACCTGTGGCCACTTTAGACATTTAGCAGGTGGTGATGTGTAAGTTCAGAGGAATTCCACTCTTCTCGTGTATGATCCAATGTGCAGAGCAGAGCACTATCTCCTGGTATCCTGCACCAAGCCAGGCCTTTGGGTGAGCTAGTTAAATACTACCCTGCTCTGCTGTCCCCATGTGAGCAGGGAGAGGCCCTGCCTCTGAGTGGAGAACAGGACAACAGTCCCATGACTTAGATGGACAGCTGTTTGGGATTCCAGTTCTGTGTGTTATTAAACCTGAAAGTCCCCAGGACTTAAGTATCCCAGCCCTTCCCCCTTCGCTCCTGAAAAGTAACTCAGCAGGCCGGAGAAAGATGGAGCCCTGAATTCTGCTCTCTCTTGCCTGCTCCTGCCTGGCAGCCTCACACAGGCTGGGAGCTTTTGTTTTATGAGACAGCTGTGTGAGTTTGTACTGCTTCCTGCCAGGTGGAGAGAGGCTAAAGCTGCTGGCAATCCACAGTGCCATCCTGGGCCGGGGAGAGCCAGTAAATCACAGTTCAAAAGCTGTTTTCTGGAATTGTTCTGCTGAGCATTTATCACATCGGAGCTGTGTGGACAGAGGTGGCAGAAACCTCACCACATGGCTCCAAGCCAGGGATGCTGGTCTTCAAGTAGACCACAGACTTCAGGAGGCAGCACCCCAACCCAGGGGACCATCCTGCTTGCTAAGGCTGGCAAGTGCTCCCTCAGAACTCTCTATCCTGCTGGAAAGTTCCCTGAGGTCATTGTGCTATAGGAGGGGAAGGGGCTTCTGGTTTGCAGGCTTGGGATTCGGTCTCACACTTGATAAATGATCAATAGAGCTAATGTGGGGGCCGAGGCAAAGTCAAGTCATCCAGGTTGATTCCTGCTACTTGAGGACCTGGTTCTGGAAGTCTCCTGATTGAGAATTGTTTCTATATTTTTGAATCTTTGTGAAGAAAGACAGAGAAAAGCCTTTAAAGACCCTCGTGGTCCACAAAGCCTAGAACTTTGTTCTCCTGGCCCTTGACAAAGGTACTCTCTTCTATCCTTCCAGGAGCCCAGGCATTAAAGCTTCCACCCTCCTGCACATCCATCAGTGTCCTATCCAGCCAGATGACTTTGGCCACTCATCTCCCTCTCATCCCCACAGCACCAAATGCCACATCTACATGGCCATTCACCACTGTCCACCCACTACTCCATTATCCATTAGCCATCTAAGGTGTACTGCTCCATCCCTCCACCTCTGTGTCATTGCCTCACCAATCCAGCCATCCAGCCATCCATCTGTCCATCCATCCACCCTTCCCTTCTTTTCCCCCATCCACCCACTCATCTCTTCCTTTATCCATTTATCCAAGCATTCATCCACCCTTCCCTCCCTTCCCATTTATTGTCAATCCATCTGCCAATGAATCTGTCAATTCATTCATTCTCATCAAATACTCCCTTCTCATTCTCTCCCCTCCCCCATTCACTATGAAATATTATAGGCTGTTTGGTTGCCATTGTTACTGAAATAGGCCTTGGAGTCCCAAAGATGAAAAAGTCCCCAAATTTGCTCTTGAGTTGGTCTCAGTGTGATGTGTGTCCTACACGTATATACGTATGCTTGCATGTGTGTGTGTGCCCGCACTCGTGTGTAGACATAAAGTTGGGTTATTTTCCATCTTTTCTTTATTGAGAGAGACTCTCTCACTGGACTCCATGCTTACTGATTCTGGCCATTCTTGCTAGCTGATTCACCCTGGGGATCACTTGTCTTCTGCTTCACAAGTACTGGTATTACAGGTGACCATGGCAGCTGCTCGTCTTTAATGTGGTTCCAGGGATCCAAATTCTAGTCTTCAGGCTGTGCCACAAGCATTTTACCCATGAGCCATTTCTCCAGCCTGACAAATGTCATTATTGTTAAAGGAGAAACTGGAGGTGGAGAGACGGCACACTTACATCTCTCAGCATAAATAGAATTTGCACAGCTGTATTTTTGTGCAGAATCTACAGGGCCATGATGAGAACAGGCTTTCCACTTTGGAATCCAGGAAGGCTTATAGAAGAAGTGCCATGAATGTGGACTTGGAGGGAGGGATTCTACCAGGTGCAGAAGGTGGGGTGGTCGGCCTGGGCAGTGCATGGAGCCTGAAAGATATGACATGGGGGTTGAATGATGTATCACCCTTGTGGTTAACCGTGGCTGTTTCCAAGAGGCAGAAGGCCAAAATGGGGGTCAGTGAAGGACCAAAAACCAAGATGAGCAGGTTGCAAAGCCCCAACAATGCCATCTGGGGGCTTATGCTTTTCCTCATGTGTGGTGAGTTGGTGTTTTGAACAGCACTGGTCTCAATCACCTTTTTTTCTATTTACTCATTTATAAAGAAATTTCACCTAGTAGAAGCTGATAGTTCCTCCCAGGGGTCCCTCCTGTGGACAAAGGCTCTCCAGACTGCCAGTGGGGAGCAAATGGGAAAGTGGCTGCTGTCAGGTCCCCTGAGAGAAGTCCTGGAACCCAAAAGAACTGGCCATGCACCCCTTGGCACCTCCTTCTACACTTCTTCTGTGCTCCATCTTTCCTTTCTGCTTTCCGGCTGCCCCTAAAGTGCTGTGAGGTGTCCTGTAGCTTGTGCCTGCTCTTCCATTGGTGCGTAAGTTCCACTTCTTGATTGCCAGTTTCTTCTCTTCACTCAGGTCTCAGCCCAGGGGTCACCAGGGAACAAACATGTCCAGGACTCAGCGATATGGAGTAGCATGCTACTACTGTGCTCAAAGTTCTCATGCCATCTTTTCCACAGGTCTCAGTGAAGTCTCCATGTCATCTTGTTTTCAGACCTTCTGTCCCAGAGCTTTTTCACAAGGCTTGGTGAGGGACTCATGTCTCCTCAGCAACATCTGGGCCCTAACCCAGAAGATTCAAAGACCAGCAGTAACTTGATGGCTGGGGACTGCAGTCTCCTGTAGGTGTCTTCTCGTACACGTCTGGTGGCAGATGGTAGCTACTGTCTGGGGCCTCAGCTGGGCCTATAGCCGGTAACTTACCTATGCCCTCTCCTCATCACATCCAAATAGGCGAGTCTGGGCTTCCTCCCAGCCAGTGGCTGGGTGCCAAGAGTGATTGTCCCAAGAGAAAGCCCAGAGGAAGTGTGTGCCATTTTTATGGCCCAGGCGTGGAAGTCACGTAGTGCCATTTCCGCCATTCTCCACTAGTGGAGACAGTTTCAGAGGTCCACCCAAGTTCAAGGGCAAGGAATATAATCTGTACCCACTCAGTGGGAGGATTATCAAGCACACATTGCCAAATATCCTGTGGGAGATACTGTTGTGGTCATTTTTGGAAAACATAACTCACCATAGACGCCTTTTCAAAATGATTTTGTGTCTCTTAGGAACTGTGTTTGATTTCTAGTAACAGAGCTTCAAACATGGCAGCTCAAGTGACTTAGAGGTTATCCTCGTGTGGAGTAAACCCAGGAGGAGCTCTCTTTTAATGCTGGAGGCTCTTCCACAGCTCAGAAGCTGCACGCATTTCACAGGTTCCTTATGAACATGGATAGCTGCTGCCCTCCTAACCTTCAAACCTATATCTCAGGCAGAAAGAAAAGAAAGGAGAAAAACAAGTTTCTGACTCCCAGCAGGAGCTGGTTCCCTTGAAGATGCCTAGGGTATCACTGGATAGCTTCTTCCTGTTGCTTGTCAGTGCTTCAGGGGAAATAGAAGTTGGTGGTCAAAGCTAAGTACGACTGGCTGGCTCTACTTCTTTGTGTCTATTATGAAGCTCAGATGGGGAGGGGACTGTAGGTGCCCCAGAAGAGCCCTTCTTGTTCCCAGTCAGCTAGGTGGAGGGTCTCCTGCTCTACACAGAATCTGTGTGTAGGTGAAAAGAGCTTCCTTCAGGGTAGCATGTTGGCAGCTTCCGCTTCCCTTAGCATTTGGCAGCAGTCAGTGTTGGCAGCAGAAGCAGAAGGATACCCCACCCCCACCCCCGTGCCTCCCAGTGCTACTCTCCTGCCTCGGTCAGATCTCTGGTGTAGACCTAGGAAGTGGAAGTAGGTGTTACATCTTAAAGAAAATAGCAGGTTTCAGACTGAAGAGATTGACCCAGTGGTTAAGAGCACCTATTGCTCTTGCAGAGGAACTTGAGGTTCAATTCTCAGCACTATATGGAGGTTCACAACTGTATGTAATTCTAGTTCCTGGGGATCCTGTGCCCTCTTCTGGCCTTTCTGGTGCTGCATGCACATGCTATACAGACTACAAGCATTCATACATATGCAATAAACTGAAATCTTAAAAAAAAAAAAAAAAAAAAGGAAGGAAGGGTTCATAAAAAGGCATATGAGATGAAATTGTGCCTCAGGAGAGTAAGAGGCTCACAGCCACAGGCAGCCATGACAAGGCCCTGAGGTGAACATTAGGAGAGATAGCCATCACATATGGTGTAATCAGGGACCTGAAGGAAGAGACACGGGTTTTTCAGTTCTTCAGTTCCCAGAACATAGGAGAGTTGTTACATTGTACCATGGGCAGTATCAGCAGGGAGAGAGAGCGTTCATTCTCATAGAACAAGGGAGTTTTGACTCTTGTGGGTTTGAGGTGTGTGTTTGGTGGAAGGTAAGTTCTAAAACCCAGCCTGTGTGCTAGAAGCCAATGAGGCGCTGATAAGTTTAGCTGTAACACAAGGCTGACTTGGATCTGGGCAGTAGGAAGGGGTAGACCTTGCATGCAGATGCTGTGGTCAGGGAGAGAACTCAGCTCTGTGAGAACTGCAAGCTCACAGTTGCTCTCTGTTCTTGACCTCAGAAAGAAATTGCAGTGGCTGTAGCCTGACTTTGGGGACAGGGAGCAGGACATAGCTGATCTGTAATCTGACACTGGGGAATTCTCAGCCCTGTTGTAGCAGCTTTGATTATTCCTACTGGGCCCAGGGTCCTGGAATTCCCCAGCTCTTGTCAGTGATAACTGTTGGCCTTGTGTATCTACGACCCTTCACCATTAAGGTCACCAATACTGCTGCTGCCACCACTATGGTTAGTCACTCCCACTGCCCCTTCAAACTGCTGCTCTGCTGACACTCTCACAGGTGATATGCAGCTCCAGGCTCTGCCACCAATTCTGTGTCTCCATCTCTTCTGCTGCCCTTGAAACCCAAAGCCAAGGACACCCTCAGAGAGCCACCATTTCTAGGGCTCAGCATCACGGCCCATTCTTCTGTGGCTGTGGGTGCTACTGCTGGCTGGGAACTGCCTCTCTCTGCCTTTCAGGTGGGGCATCACAGGAGGGCATTTCTAATGGCTCTCTAGTGACCTGGGAGTTCGTTTCTATAGCCAGAAAGGTGTTTGCACCAACCTTCATGTAAATAGATCTCTGCACTTTACACAAGTCACTCAGAACTGTTCCTTTTACACCAGTCACCACAGCCCGTGGACACTCTCTGGCATGCTAGGAAATGGTTCAGGGTCTGCTAGTATTCATGAGACTTGCAATTGGGAAAGTCCTTGGTAAACTTTAAGACAACTTGACTGTTGTGGCTGTGGCTGCAAGTACAGGAGCTCAACTTCTGTAGCCATGGTTATCTCATGGCTTCCTCATGGGGTCTCTGAGCTGCTTGGTGCTTAGCAGGTTGGCAATTTGACTGACAGTTCTCTGCTCAAGGTAGCCAGGACACAGGGAAAGAACCCACTGCCAACCAGGGAGTCAAGTAGTCTATCTCCCAACATCTCATTTGTTTACAGGAAAATAAACATCAATAAGACTTAAAATATGAACTTGTTGCAAGCATTGTTTTAGCCATTGCGTTCAACAATGTTCACCTCCTGCCCAGCACCCCAAGGACACGTGGGCTCCCCTTACTTGTCTCATACCAGTGGTGGTAACTTAATAGATGGCTTCTGAGCCACAGGCTCTCCACAGCTACCTCCTTTCTCCCACCCTGCTCCAAAGCCACAATGATGGGTGGAAGAGTTTCCAAGGGCAGGTGGCCAGACCTTCCTCTACTGTACTGTCTCACGCTTCTTATTGTCCCTGGTACCTTCCTGGCTGGCAATTCCCCACCCCATGCATTTGTTGACCTGTTCCAGTAGGTTTTCAGAATTCTTTCTGACTTGAGCCCTCCTTCACATAGTATTGTTTGGCTTCCTCATGTTTGTGGTTCCCCAGACTCCTGCTGCTGCTGGTTTCCTGGTTCTATGGTGGGAAGATGCATTTCTCTGGCTTTCTTAGATGGATCAGGACTTGTGTTACAGCCTAGCTCAAGGCCACCATGGGCTGGGGACTGTACCATTTGTCATTTGTGCTTGGCTCAGATGTGACCTCTGTTCCCATCTCTCTTTGGGGTCTGTGTTGCTTGAGCCCTCTGAGGTCAGTGAAGGTTTTGAGTGTACTTCTCTGGCTGGGCATCTATCCCATGCTTTCTCTCATGAAGAGTAGGTGGCCTGAAAGGAAGCAATACCTAGAGGGAACGCCATGAACGTTCCCAGTACACTTCTGAAGTTCCCGTACACTTCTGAAGTATCCAGCCCAGCTTTTCAGGTACAGGGGAAGGAGTCTCAGGGGAAGGTGTATCCAGTAGCCATGGAAGGAAAGCTTGCTACTGCAGTGATGAGCATGTGCATGAGCCCTAAGGCCAGCTGGGATGAGCATGTTGGGAATGGCCACCAACCATATGCCCTTAGTGACTAGCTGTGTGGTGAGGGGCTGGGCTGATCCCAGGGAGGTAGGAGGATGGGGTTCTGCAGTGGCCATGCAAACAAAGCAGACATTCTATGAGGTGAAGGACTCCAGAGGAAGGCCCAAGCACAGTGGGCACCAGACATGACTGGGGAAGTGGGTGTGGTCTCTCCAGGGAAGACATGGGTGAGGTGGGGCTTGAGTAACCTGGGCAGGATGGAGGTTTTGGCTGAGGCCACAAGGAGATATGTCATTCAGGATTTATAGGTCCTCAACTGAGAACAAGTTCCCTCTCCAGGTGGTGTGAACTGCAGTGAAGTATCTGTAACCTCCTGGACAGGGCTGGCCCCTCGGATGACCCTCTCAGGGTGCTCAAGGCAAACTCAGGGTCTGCAAGACTCTGATGTTTTTATTTACTTATCACAATGTGGCACTATCTCCTCACCCATCTCCCCATCTGTTCCCCCAGCCAGTCCCTCCTCCTCCTCCATAGGCCAAGTCAGTGTCCAAGGTGACAGGCATGACAGGGTCAGTGACTGCTATGTGCCAACCCTTCACACGTTGTCTCATTTGTTTGCACAATATATATCTGTAAGAGATAGCAAAGTACAGGCCCAGACATTGCATCTCAGAGAAGGTGAGTGACTTTCCCTTAGTCACACAGCTAATGTGAAGTAGTGCCAGGGTTTTCTGACTACAGAGCCCTGGGATGGAAAGTAGCATCCCTGTGACTTGGAGGAATGATGTCAGGGAAGACTTTCTGAGAGATGGGTCTTGACCAGCACAAAGCAGGGACAAACCTGAGGGGACAACTCCTGAGGGAGGGTGTGGAGACATGGAGCCATCTAGGAAGTCTCTTTATGTTAGATGTCAGCTCTCATAGGGACTCAGAGCCCTCCCGTGACTCAGGTGGGCAGGCACAGGGAAGGATGGGAGGGGGTGGAAAATTCTGGGGATCAAAGGTTAACCCAGACTATCTCCTACTTATCCACAGGCCTCCCTGCCTGTGGACTTGGGAAATTTTTGTTACTTTTCATTGTGGTTATTTCAAGACAGGATCTTGCTGTGTTGCTTAAACCGTCCTTAAACTCATGATCCCCTACCTCAGCCTCCTAATGTGTGCTCCACTGTGTCCTGCTAGGAAATGTGTTTTAACTGAGCAGAGAAAACTCACCTTCTATCTTTTGGGTCTCCTCAAGGCATAATGAGATCACTGACATCTTGGGAGTTTTAGGGAGTACACATTTTAGCTCAACAAGAAACCATGATTGCTCTCTACATGGTTAGCAAGGGATGAAACAGAAGCCACAGGGAGGTTCATGGAGAAGGCCTGGACCTGAGGAGATGCTATTGCCTTCTTCGTGTTCATGCTGCCCTTCCTCCATGACATTGATCGCTAAGGCAGTAGGTGACCCTTGGAGGGTTTAGAAAAAAAGGCAAAAAAAAAAAAAAAAAAAAGTACAATAGTACAGTATTCCAATTTGGCTCCCATCCCCCCCAGGGGACTCAGAAAATTGTTTGCTTTCAAAAATATTCTTTTACCTTGCCTATACTTCGTGAATTAATTTTAACAATAGAGCTCATGCGTGTGTACAAGACAGACAGAGAGACAGAACTTCCATCATTCCAAAAAAATTATGTCCCTGCCAATGTTAGAGGTCACCAGGGTATGTGCATTAGTGCTCCTAGCCACCTAGTTTGCATTTTCTATAAATTTACTTGTTCTGGGCATTTAATTTAAATGGAATCTTAAGCCATAGTCTTTGTGGTTGGTTTCTTTCCCCTAGTATATGCGGTTAGGGTTCCCCCATCTTTGCATGTGTTGGTACTTCATCCATTTAAAGCTGAGTAGTAGTCCTTTGTGGATGTACCACAGTCTGTACCTTTACCAGAAGACGGATGTTTGGGTTCTTACTTGTGTATAATGGTAAGCTGCAGGAAGCATGCATGTCTACAGTTCTCTTAGACTCGAACCTGGGTCTCACAGTGACTCTGTAACCTGTTGAAGGGCCACATGGTTTTTTCTAGAATCTATTTCTATTCACCCTGGATTCAAAGGGCAACAACAGACCAAAGAAATGATTTCATCACCCAAGTCTTCAAGTCCTGCTTGGTGAATCAGTGAGTCTGTTGGAGTTACTTAAAGGAATATGGCTGACTCAAGATCAGCTGCATCACTAAAAATTCCCACCCAAGAGTGGGCGATGACTCTCGGAAGTTGCCTTACCAGAGTCTCCTGTGTAGCTTGCAGATAATCTTACCACTGAAGTCTCTGCTCCTGTCCACCACTCACAGCTTTTGTGTGGCTTGTATAGCCTCGGCTCTGCTTTCTTGAGAGTCCTGAGTCTTTGTTTCTTGAGTTTCAGTGCAGGGGATGCAGGTACACGCCCTCATCCCACATGCTTCCACAGTCTCTACTCCTCGTAATGCCAGTTTCTGTGAGCCTGTGACAGCTGGCCTGGCAGGTGTGTGTTTGGTTTTGCATGTTTCCCTAGGGACACATGGTACAGAGCCTCTTTCCTTGAGCTCCTTGACCATCTGTATATGACTCTTTGGAGACTTGCCTTTTAAAGCTAAATAAGTCTGTTATCAAACAGGATTTACAAACATTTTCTCTCATCCTTTAGGTCTTTTTTACTCCCTTTTCAAGCTCCATCCATCTGTCCATCCATCCATCCATCCATCCATCCATCCACCTACCTATCCATCTATATTAGGTGGAACCTAGTATCTTAAGTGTGCTAGGTAAGTGTTCTACCACTGAGCTATGTCCCAGTCCTCATCTTTACTCTCTTGATATTAGTCGGGGTATATAAGAAAGTGGTCTAAGAGAGCCATGAGGAGCAAGCCAATAAGCAGCACTCCTCCATGGCCTTTGCTTCAGTTCCTGACTCCAGGTTCCTAACCTAATTTTTCTAGATGATGGACTGTAAGTTTAAAATTGAAAGAAACCCTTTCTTCCCCAAGTTAGTCATGGTTTCATCCCAATAATAGAAAACAAACTACAACAGGTGGCAAAGCATGGTCTTCAACTCATGTATGGCGAAGGGTAGCAGCTAAAGTAATGTTTTAACCATGTCCTGTGAGAAAAGCTATGAGTTTCCTCTGCGCTCCCCCCATCCTTACGATGCTGTGAGTTAATGTCTGTGTGTGGTCTAAGGGGAGAAAGTGACAAAGGGTGTGTCAGGCTCCTTACCTTGGACTAGACAAGAAGAGAAGTTGGGAGCAGGATGGTGCACAGGTGCCCGACACAGACTCCTCTAGGCCTCTGTGAGATCACTTTGGTACTCTTGCACTTTGGAGTCACAGGCACCTGCTGTGGCTTTTCTTTTCTTTTTTTCTTTCCTTCTTTGTGTGTGTGTGTGTGTGTGTGTGTGTGTGTGTGTGTGTGTGTGTTGGGGGGAGGCTTCTCATGTAGCCTCAACTGACCTCAAACTCTATGTAGCCCAAGATAACCTTGAACTTCTGATCTACTATATCTAATATTTTTAAATTTTAATTATACTTGTGTGTGTGTGTGTGTGTGTGTGTGTGTATTTATATGTGTCTGAGTGTTACGGGTGTGTATGTGAACATACACACTCATGTCACTGTACACATGTGGTTATCAGAGGACAACTAATGGGAGTCAGTTTTCTTCTTCCAATCTATGGGTCTCAGCAATTGAACTTTGTCATGTTTGGCAGCAGGTGTCTTAACCCACTAAACCATCCCGTTGGTCCTGCTCTGGCTTCTTAAAGTTCTTTTTTGAGGAGCTAGAAAGCAAGGACTTTGCATTTCCTGGAATCACTGAGTAATTCCCTGTCTTGTAAAAGAAGGGCATCAGCCAAGTCGCCATAGCATGGCCCTGCTCTGTGTGAACAAAAAAAGATAGCCCTGTACCAAGCAGGTACAAGCTGGCCTTCCTGGTCCACAGGTGACAATGTGGAGCCAAAGACACTGGCCTCAGCTCTTGCAGCTGCCTCTGTACAGGTCAGGAATCTGGAGCCTCAAGGGCCCTCCATGTGTAACAGGCCTCTGGGGTTGCAGGATTTCCATGGAGCCGTCCTGAGGGCCTTGGAGAACGTAGAGCAAGAGGGCAGAGAGCCACTGGCCCAGGAGGAGCTGCGGCAGGGCCTGCGAGAGCTCCCAGCTATCTGTGACCTTCACCAGGGCATCCTGGAGAGCCTGGAGCAGAGGCTGGGGGATTGGTGAGCAGCCTGGGGTCCCACACCCCACTTATGCCACCTAGGGATGGGGGGACAGACAAAAACCTCCACATATACAAAATGCTGTCTCCAGGTAACAAACAGGGAGCCCAGCGACAGGTGGTAAGTTGTGTGCACCCTAAGCGAAACAGCCTTTAGAACCCCTCCTCTCACCCTTTGCTTGTCCCAAGGCTGACTTCTCACTGCCTGTCCTCTCTCTAACAGTGGGGAGGGCCAGCCGCAGGTGGCCGACATCTTCCTGGCCCGTGAACAGGAGTTTGAGCATCATGCCGCACACATCCTGCAATTTGACAGGTACCTGGGGCTGCTCGCTGAAAGCTGCCTGCTCTCACCCCGACTGGCCACCACCGTCCGGGAATTTGAGGTGGGTCCCGGGTCTTTAGAGACCCTGCAGTAAGGATGTATTGGGGCCCAGGCAGGGGGACATGGAAAGACTTAAGAGAAGTAAATGAGACACACAAGAGGAATGAGCTAGGCAGTAGGTGGGGAGACCCAGCAGGAGCCTGACAGGAGAACCCAGAACAGAATGACCCCTGCTGGGCAGTAGGTGGCTAGGCCACAGGAAAGTCTTTCAACTATTTCTCCCATCACTATCAACTTAGCAGGGGCCCAGCCAGAGAGGATAACCAAGAAAATGGTTAGCACTGGCCACAAACTGGAAGCCTAGCTCCTAAGAGGGCAAAAGAGAGCTTACCTCTGTTACTAATGTCAGGCACAATAAGACCTCAGAGAAGTGAGTTACTGATCATGACCATGAACCTGGAGGGATGATCCAAGAGGGCTTCCTAGTGGAAGACAGCCTGAGTCTGACAATGTGGGAGATTGCAGCTGGTCAGAAAGCAGGATGAAGTGGGCCTTTGGTGGTGGGGTCTCTGACGGTATCTCTCCTCCCCTCTCCAAGCAGCAGAGTTCGCAAGGAGGTGGCCAGAGCATGAAGCATCGTATGCTGCGTGTAGTCCAGCGCCTCTTCCAGTACCAAGTGCTGCTCACTGGTGAGCCATTGGGTCCAGGTGGACGGAGGTGGGGTAACATGGGAATAAGGGACTTCACTTCATGCGTGTAAGCAGGAGTGGGGACGATGGCACTGCTCCAGATCCCCAGGGCCCCACAGATTCAACCTTACCTCAGTGGCTCCCCTTGTCCCCAAACCCAAAAACTTAGGGACACTCTCACTGAGCATTTTCTAAATCAGCTGACATCTGGCAAAAGCTGCCTTCCTAGGTGAGAATAGTGGATGTGCCACCTCAGGCCCGTGATACCCCTGTGACTTTGTTGCATACTACTTCTTGAGGCCTGTACTTCCCAACTGTGTGACATAATACTCTCTGGCCTCCCTCTTGCCTTCTGCCCCTTTGCTGTTCTGGCTGCCTCTTCTCTTTAGCCTATTAGTGAATAACTGTCTTCGTCACCATTCTACTGCTGTGAAGGGACACCATGGTCAAGGCAGCTCTTGTAAGAGAAAGATTTAATTAGGGGCTGGTTTACAGGTTTAGAGGTTTAGCTTCTCATCATCATGGCAGGAAGTATGGTGGATAGGGTGCTGAAGTAGCTCAGAGATAGTCACTGATCTGCAGGTAGGCAGGCAGGCATACACTTGGCTTGGCATGGACTTTTGAGCTGTCAAAGCCCACTTCCAGTAATAGCACACTTCCTCCAATAAGGCCACACCTCAGAATCCTTCTAATCCTTCTCAAATAGTGCCAATCCCTGGTGACCAAGCATCCAAACATACAAGCCTATTGGGGATGTTCTTATTCAAACCACCACAGTGACTTCCCAGGGCCCTGGCTCAAGCCCTCCCTCTCTGCCTCGTAGATTCCCCTCACCTCTGTGCTGAGCTCCCCTCACTGTGTACAGCCTCCCACATAGTATCAGTCCCTATCCTGTTCCTGAGACTCCCATAGGTGACACTCCTGTGGGGCAAGGCATATGCAGTTTCATGGGTCACAAGGAAATTGTGCTGGGGTTGAAGTCTAGGGAATCTGCTCATTCAATTGATAAAGTAGCCACTGTGCCCTGCCTGTGTACCAGCCCTTTGCTGGATGCTGGCTATAGCAGCAAATGAAATAGGCAGCAAATGACAGTTCAAATGGAGAGATAGAACCCTATGACAAGACATGGGCTTAGCATATGCCAGCCCTGGGTCCATCTCCAGTACCAATAATTTTATATCTAAATATGCAAATATATTAAAATATACAAATATATAATATCTGTGTTGAAAATGCTACAGAAAAAAACAAATGGTTACAAGGTTAGGGAAGGGGGCTGATGTGTTAGATATGGCAGAGAAGACCTCTGCAAGGAGGTGACATGGAACAAAGATCTAAGCAAAGAAATGGTACAAAGCTCTAGAAAAGATGATTAGGTCCAAGGGTAGGAGCAAGCTTGGGATGTTCAAGGGACAACAAGACTGCTTGTATGTCCAGACCTTAAGGAGCAAGACAGAGGGTGGGTAGCAGGGTTAGGACCATGTCAGGGGGTAATAAATACCTCCTCCCTCCCTGTAAAATAGACATGGAGCAGCCCAGCTGGGTATATCCTGCATATGACACCTCTGGGCTATCCCCCAGAGACTCCTCAAGTCTCCTGAGATGACTTCTACCATCCTTAGCTGTGGGAGCCTGGGGACTCTGACTAGCAGAGGAAGAGAAGGTCATGGAGTTGGGTGGTCCAAGAAGAATGCTTTGTTTAAGGTGTTCACTACTCCCATAACCACACCATGCTTCTGGGTTGGTGCCTCAGCCCCTGCCAGGGTGGACCCACTGTAATATAGTCACACTGTAATATAACTGTTTAGCTTGTCATGTCTTGTAACCAGAAAACAATAGACAGCAAGTATTTTCTTGTGCGGGTACCCCAGAGGTATAGCCATACCAGGCTATACCCCTGGGCACATGGAAGGACGTGAATAGATAGGGGTTGAATGAGTTAGTGACTGGGAATGGTAGCCAGGGTGCTAAGAGGGTCCTGGTCTTGGGGTAGGCTAATGTGTTGAAAAAGTGGATGCCCCATTCTGGTGGAGGTCACCATGGAGGGAAGGAGACTGTCTCACTGGTAGAACTGATGGTTGTCTCTCCCTCTCCCTCCAGATTATTTAAACAACCTGTGCCCAGACTCAGCCGAGTACGACAACACTCAGAGTAAGTCTGGAGAGAGACCCTGGAGGAAGGTACACCTCCTTGTGTCTCCTGTCCACCAACACTCAAGTCTACACCAGGGTCCAGTGTAGACCTAGAGCAGCCCAGCTGTGTGTATTCTGCATACAACACTTATGGGTTATCCTCAAGTCTCTTGAGACCATCCTCAGCTGGGGGAGCCTGGGGGTCTGCCCAGCAGAGGAAGAAAAGGTCACATAGTTAGGTGATCTAAGAAGGATGCTTTAAGGTGTTCACCACTCCCTTAACCACACCATACTCCCACCTGGGCTGGTGCCTCAGCCCCTACCAGGGTGGACCCAGTGTAATATAGTCAGCAGCCGTGGAAACAGAGACAGTTGTGGAAGAGTTGGGGTTAGGTTCATGACCTGTTGCTATAGTGGGGAAATCTGGTGTCGGCCTATCTTCATGGCCCACCACACAGGAGACAGAGGAAACACATAGAGAAGAGGCAAGGGCAGTGGAAGCTGACCTAGACCTCATAAAGCTGCTATCTGTCCTTTCCTCTCCAGGTGCTCTAACTCTTATCTCCAAAGTGACAGACCGTGCCAACGAAAGCATGGAACAGGGGGTAAGTCCCACCATTGGCTTCTCCAGGGTGGAGTCCAAGTCCTGTTTCACCCTTCTCATCTGCCTTGTGCTACCCCACTGTCTGTCTCCTGGGACTCTGCAAAGAGCCTTGAGTTCTGGCCTGACACTTCTTGTATGAGCCTGAGGCTGAGTCCAAACCTAGTTGGAGAATTCAGCAATCCATTGGTCATGTCTTTAACTGGTGTATGTATGTAAGGGTGATAGTGGTATGTATGCCAAGGCATTGCTCAGCAGATGTACTATGGCAGGTACACAGAGGACTCACATGGAATAGGAAATGAAGTCTGGAGACACAGCCTATATAAGTTAGGCCTAGAGCAGTGACCATGGTGTAAATAACCATGGATAATGGTTAAGGAGAGAAGCAGGGCTGAGGGTTCAAAGGATGGAGTGTCCCAAAGTTAGGAGGAGGTAGGATTGCTTGTGATAAGAGGACCTGCTGTGGAAGGCTCTGCAAACATGTGCATATAGATGAGAAGTCAAGGTAGAGGCCTAAGCAAAGGCTTAGGGTAAGAGATCTCGTGTACTTACGCTGTGTTTTGTCACCTAGTGTGGCTAGTAGGACTAGATCTGAGAACAGGCTAGAGCTCGTTAGGGTGGGAAGCTGAAGGAACAGGCTTGAATACACAGGTTAGTTGCCAGGGCTGCTTCCAGGAGGTTCAAACTGTCACAGTCATTTGGTCCTCTTACCTCCCCCTGAGAGGGTCAGACCTCACTCTTTGTCACTTTGGCATTCTATACATACAGTGAGGCTTCCTTGGTGCAGTTGAAAGATAGGGATACTCAGAGGCCAGGACCCTGTCTCTGTAGCATCTGGTGGTGTCCTCCACATCCTGCTTCAGGAAGTCCTGTCTCTATGTTGACACAAAAATGTCTCCCCTCCTCTGGGAGAGGTGAGGTCCAATACACATTACTCATAGGAGGGTTGGGGCAGCCATACCTGGCTCTCTCAAGGTGAAGCAAGTGCTGTGGTGGAAGACACAGGCAAGCTGCTTCGGGTGAGACACCCCTGTGCTTGTTTGTCTTAACTGTACCTCAGTCCCCAATGAGCAACACTCGACCCCACTCATTCCCAACTCCTTGGTCTCTGGTATCGATCTCTGCACTCAACTCCCGTGAGACCAGCTCTGCTGCAGTCTGCTCTGGAGATCAGGGGGTGCTTGTCTCTCTGTGACCGGCTTATTTCACTTCACATAGTGATTGATCTCCAGTTCCTTTTCTTGTTTAAATGACGGGATTTTGTTCTTTTTCAAGCTGGATCATACTCCGTTGTGTGAACGGGTGGAATTTTCTTTTCTACAGATAAGTATCTGTAGACAGGCATTTATGCTTCTGTTTCTCTGCTATTGAGAGCAATGCTGCTGTAATCATGGGAGTGAGTGTGGATGTCCATGTGAGATCCCCATTCTGATTGCTTTAGACATATCCAGTAGGATTGCTGGGCCATACAGTAGTTTTAGTGGCTTGCAGAGATGGAGACCACATACTAATTGCCATAAGGTGTAACTTGCTGGCATCCCACCAGGGGTCTCTGCTCCCCACACCCTTTCCCCTCTTCTTCAATACTGCTCATTCTTCTAAGGGAGATGGTATCTCATGGGTCTGGTTTGTATTTCCCAGTGATGAGTGACTGACGTTGAACACTTTACATACACCTGTCAGCCATTTGTATGTCATCTTTGCAGAAATGTCCACCCACAGTCATAGCCAGTTGTTATTGCTGCTGCTGTTGTGTTTTGTTCTGAGACAGAGATCTGCCTGCCTCTGCCTCTCATGTGCTAGGATTAAAGGTGTGTGCCACCTCTCCTAGCCCTTAGCCTATTGTCAAACTGTACGGTTGTCACACAACCTGTCTCCAGAATGTTCTCATCTTCTCAGACTAAAACTCTGTCCTCCTTAAGCACCACCCCCACATAGCCCCTGGAGCCCACCACAATACTTTCTGAAAGTAGTTTATTTTTTAGAACAATTTTTAAGTCATGGAAAATTTTAAGAAGATAGTGCCAAGAATTCCCACAGATTCTACTGTTTCTCCATTGTTAATGTTTTTTATGAATGTGGAGCCCTGGTTGTGTTAAGAGCCAGTGTGGAAATGACATTGTGACCCATAGTTCTCATAGGCCCAATGCCCTGTTCCAGTATCTGTCCCCGTGGTTGTTATATCTTTGAAGGGTCTACCTGGAGCCAGTTTCTCAGATGTTCCCTGACATTGATGACCATGAAGGTCTTGAGGGAGCATGGTCAGGTATACTACGGGTACCCAGTGTTGGAATCTGATGTTTTCATCTTTATGAGACCAGATTTGTGGGTACATGGGAAGGAGATCACAAAGGTGGGATTCCATCTTGTTGTGGCATGTTGTGACCCTGGTCACCTGACTGAGTTTATGTGTTCCTTTCCCATGGTCTCTGAAAAAAAAAAGTCACTGTGCACAGCCTACACATTAGTAGTACAGATAAACCTGTTCCCTCTTCCTTTAAGCTGACAACCTCCTAAGTGTTCTAGAGTCATTTGTAGTAAATGTCTCCTCCCCCTCAATGACAGGTGTGGCCCATCCTCCAATATAATTGTTGGTATCAATTCATGGATATTTATTTTAGTCCACATTGATTGATTTATTTTTTAAATAGAGAAGGGTCAACGTAAAATATTTTTGAACTCACAATATTAGGAATGGGAGAATTCCTTTGGCAAGAATGGTTCTGGAGTACTCTCCCAGCTGACCTGTGCTCCCCCTTGGAGGATTTAGTCAGTCTCTTGTTAGTTCCTTCATTCTTCTGTCACTTGTTCATCACCTCCTTAACAAGACCATTAGGACTTGCCAGGCTCATTAGTCTTATTTCCTTCCCTGTCTCAGGATAAACTATCTCTCCAAGGTCCCTGAATGAGAGAGCTCATGGGTGAAGCCCAGAAACCAAGTTCTAGGTCTGAGGCATACTGTGCTGCAGGCTCTCATTTCTGTTGGGAGCTCCTGGTTGACAGAGTGAAGAAAAGGGTGTGTGTCTGCTGACCTGTATGTAGACATGTGGACGGCGAGTATAGATATTCCCATACCTAATCAGTCTGTCCACTCGACTCACCCAGATAGCTCTAGCTGCTCAACTTACCAAAAGCCCTCACTCCACAAGAAAGAACCTGCCTGCCACCATCCATCTCCCAAGTAGTTAATTGTGCAGTTTACCTTCACCTTTGAAAAATATTTGTCCTGGATATTAAAAGTTGGTTTGGCCCATTTTTTTTCTGAGTAACTTGAAGATGATACACCACTGTCTTCTGACTCACACAGTCTCTGCTAAGGATGTCATTATGATGCATATGTTTGCTCTCTGTGGTGTGTGTCCTTCCCTTCTGAATGCCATGATATCTTCTCTGTTAGCTGGGTATGGTAGCTCATACATAAAATCCCAGAAGTTACGAGGCTGCGACAGGAGGATGGCTGCAAGTTCAAGGCAAGCTTAAGCTATATAACAAGAATGTGTGTGTGTGTGTGTGTGTGTGTATACACATATATACATGTCCATATACATACATATACACATGGTTTAATTTAGGGACGGATGTAAGGAGATCCTCAAGGCGAATGGGCTGTGTTGGGCCTGCCTGTCTTCTTGCTTGGATCTAGGCTTTGTTGGGCATCCATTTATTTTGGGAAAGTCCCTTGCTGTATTATCTCACCACCCCTAGTTTCCACACTCTTCTTTCTCTCTTGTTTGTGTATGTATATGTGTTCACAAACACATATATGCATATGGAGGTCAGTGTTGGTATCGTTTTCAATTGCTCTCCACCTTTTTTTAATTAGTTCTTTCTGGTGGGCACACTGGGGATCACATCCTTAAATAAAACTGACTCTCTCCACTGGCCCCTACCAATTGCCAACATCTCAGGAGCTGGACCTCATGCTCACCTTCCCTCTCTCCAGGCTGGCTTGGGTTTTTTCAAGTCCACAATGTCACAATTGCATTGAGTTCATCTGTGCAGCTGCCCTGTTGAGTCTGGAAAGCAGTTTTCTTGTAGGCATCCACTGCTCTGGCCCTTACAGTCTTCTTGCCCCTTCTCCCACACTGATCCCGGGCCTTGGGAGGTAGGGGTGCGTCACAAGTGTCCCAGTTAGGGCTGAGCATTCTGCAGTCTCTTATTCTCTGGACGATGGTGGGTGCCTACTGCTAACAGCAACTTCTCTGGTGAAGGTTGAGAGATGTACTGATCTTACAGAAATAGTCAATGGGCATCAGTTTACTGTGAAGTCCAACTGGCAGAGTAACAGTGGTGGGTTCCCTGCTGGGGCCTATGACCTACCTTGCCATGGGTTCTTGGCCCTAGTAATGGTGCCATGGATCAGTTTCATTTTGCAGAGTGGGCCTCCACCTTTTTAAAAAATACAGAGTCTCTCTACATAACTCTGGCTGTCCTGGAACTCACTAGGTAGACTAAGGTAGCCTCAAACTCAGAGATATCGACCTGACTCTGCCTCCCAAGTACTAGGATTAAAGACATGTGCCACCACACCTGGTGACCCACTTTATTTTTTAAGAGAGTCTCTCACTGACTCCGGAACTCACTGATGCAGCTAGGCTGGTTGGCTATGTCTCCAGTGATGGGGTTATAGGTGCCATGCCCAGCTTTTACATGGATATGGGGAACTGAACTCAGTTTAGCCACTGGTCCATCTCCCCAGCCTCTGTCTTCACTCTGTGTACTAGAAATCTGTTTTCATGGCCTCTGGCTCTTCCTCTCCTCAACTTGGTTCAATTCATAGCCAAACCTGTGGAGAGTTTTATGTCTGGTATTGTAGGTTGCATGGTTTTGTTTTTAATCCCCCTGAATGCCTCTGTGAGGTCAGCAGCCCTGATGAAGGTCTCTGTCTGCTAATACATGGCATCTGCCTTTGCACCAGACCCTCTAACACCTGCCACCCATTCTGGATGTGTGGAATGCTTTTTCTCTCTGGAAAAAAATGAGTTGGGTTTGTGTCTTAGTTAGGGTTTTACTGCTGTGAACAGACACCGTGACCAAGGCAACGCTTATAAAGACAATATTTAATTGGTGCTGGCTAACAGGTTCAGAGGTTCAGTCAATTATCATCAAGGCAGGAGCATGGCAGCATCCAGGCAGGCATGGTGCAGGAGGAGCTGAGAGTTCTACATCTTCATCTGAAGGCTGCTAGCAGAATACTGACTTCCAGGCAGCTAGGACAAGGGTATTAAAGCCCACGCCCACAGTGGCACACCTAATCCAACAAGGTTACTCTTCCTAATAGTGCCATTCCCTGGGCCAAGCATATACAAACCATCACAGTTTGTCTTCCTGGTTTAGTAGTTTAATTTTTTATTATTATTCTATGTATATGGGTGTTTTGCCTGCATGTAAATCTGTGTGCCTCATGTGTGCCTGGAACCGGTGGAGACCAGGAGAGGTCACTGGATCCCCTGGAGCTGGAGTTACACATGGTTATGAACTGGCATATAGGTACAGGAACACAAACCCAGGTCCTTGGGAAGAGCAGCCAGAGTCTTCTGCTGAGCCATCTTTCCAGCCCACCCACCCCACAGCCTACCTTGGTTTTGGATGTGTGTTCTCATGAATTTTTTCTTTAAAAAATAGTGTGCCTTTTATTTGTTATTTGATAACCTCATACACATAAAGATGGATTTTGATCATGACTACCCCAAGCTCCCTCCTAATCCTCCCAAGCATCTCCAGTACATGTCTCTCTATGTCCTTTTCTATCATTATGGTAACTCGCCGAGTCCACCTAGTTCTTCCTGCTGGAGTGTTGGCTGATGTTGGTGTGGTATTCAGCAGGTCTCAGGCAGGCGACCGTAGCTGCCGTGGGCTGATGAATGCAGTGGCCATGTCACGTCTAGAAGATGGCATTTCATGTACTCCTCTCCATCATTCCGTCCTTAGACTTTTTCTGTCCCCCCCCCCCCTTCTATAGAGTGCACTGAGCCTTAGGAGTAAGGGGTAGATGTAGATTTCCCAATTACAGCTGAATACCCAATCATCATTTTAACTCAGCATGTTAACAGTTAGGCGTCTGATCACTGTAGAGCGAAGCTTCTCTGACCAAGATTGAGGGCAGCATTCATTTAGATGTATACATATGAATATTTAGAACACTCTTTGACAACGTGTCCATTTATCAAGGCAACTGTAATGGGTCCCCTCCCAGGGGCTATCTAATAAGACCGGCTTTGGCTAGGGTTACGGTGACAGACATGACTTCCCTCCTGTGGAAATCCAATCTAAAAGTGTCTGGCTACTCCCCTAGCCTCCATGCCATGATTGCAGCAGTGCGCACATCGTGTCTTGAAGGTCAGTTGTAGCATGCAACGTTTGTATCTGAGTAATACCTTTGATGGCTTGTCTCCCCCAGCAGTCTCCACAGCCCTGTGAAAGCTAGCCATCCAGGATGAAGTTTTCAGGTCCATCCCAGCTTGGTTTCTTTATGCCTTTCAACTAAAGTGTTCCTGTGATGCTTGCTTGATTACCAGGCACTATGAACATAAGCTCTGTGGAGGCTGAGAGGAACAGCATTTGCATCTTCGTTTTGGTTGTACTATGTGTGGTGGGATGCGGAGAGAGTGGCCAGCTGATTCAGTCCAGTCATAGGCTATGCTGGGTCTGGGGATACTCTGACCTCCATCCTTGTCAACTGTACCTTCCTCCGTAGCTCATGTGCCTGTGGGTCCCTAAGGGCTGAGTTCCCTTACATTCATTTCCAGTATTTACTTCCAGAAAGCTCTGCAGACAGGAGGGCCTTCTCTGAGGGAGGGCATGTCTGGATGCCTAGTGCTTTGTGGCAGCCTCATTCTACCTTGGGCTTGAGGCTGGGCTTGGATAGGTCCTTGCCCATTCTCTGGGATAGTCAGCTTCTGTATGCTATCAGGGGACAGCACAGAGCACATGGCCTTTGCCTGAGGGGCCAGTGAGCTTCTGGCCTTCCCAGTGCTGAAACCTTATATTCAGTTTGCTCACTGCCATTTCACAGGACTCTGACCCCCCATGTGCCCTCAGTGCCTGACAGACACCTAGAAGAGAGCTTGCCAGTGGGTCCTATCCATTGTGTCTGTAGCTTTGTTACCCTGAATTGTGTTACCAGCCCACACTTGACCTTCTCAAAGGCAAGGACATTTCAACTGCCTTCTTTTAAAAAGTCTTTTTTAAAACATGTCTTGTGTTCATATGCTTGAAGATCAGAGAACAAACAGCTCATGGAGTTCCCCTTTCCCAGCAAACCATCTCTCGCTGGCCTTCCATTCCTGTTACCTCCATCTACCAGCCTCCCCTTCCTCCCACTGTGGCCAAGGGTGTGACCATCCCTTCATCTTTCACCTCTGGGAGATCCCAGGCTGAAGAACCCATGCTGCCTGCCATTTCCAGGAGCTTGGATTTAGAGTGGTCTTTTCTGAGCTGTTCTCCTCCTCTGAAGGGGAAGCAATGTCCTCTTCCAGAGGATACACAGTGCCTGGTAGGGGAGTGGAGGGGTAATCATCTCCTGTTCCTGCCCACAGGAAAACCTGCAGAAGCTGGTCCACATCGAGTACAGTGTGCGGGGCCAAGGGGACCTCCTCCAGCCAGGAAGGGTGAGTGCTGCCTGGGCAAGGACAAGGGCCAGCTTGACTCTGATAAGCCCATTGTTCAGCTGGGCTGGCCCCAGACGGGTCTGGCTGCAGGTGCTGTTTAGGAGGGGTGGGGGACATGGTGCACCACCCTGGAGCTTGTCTGCACCCCTCCTTGCATGATGCTCTCTCAGGACAGTTAAAGAAACAGTGCCAGTCAGTTCTGTTCACCATAGCTGCCCTGAGGTAACGCTCCAGTGACAAAAAAAGAAAAAAAAAAAATGTACCCAGTGTTTTTAGTTCCAAGTTGTCAGGAAAGCAGAGATCAGAGTAGCTCTCAAAAGACAAACCCCAAGAAAGCAGCACAAAAATAGCATTCTTAACAAAACAGGGGCTGGGGTGGCACTCGGGAGTGGAGCACAGGCATAGCATGCGCAAGGTCCTGGGTTCTATGCCCAGAAAGGGAGGGGTGGGAGAGAGATTGATTGATTTGTGTTTAAGCTTCCAGATGGAAAGCATACAACTGAGTTCAGAAAACAGCTAAAAGTGTGATCATTGCCAGTTGGAAGGAGGGAGTGAGCCACATCGGCAGGATGGTGCTAGTCTAGGATTCTTTGAAATCTCATATGTGCTCTGAAATCCTTAGTAAGCCTGTGTTTGTAGCCTTCACAAACACAGGGGATGTGTGCTGGGGTCACACAAACACACAGGATGGGGCTGGAGTCACTATCCGCAGGTCCAGATGTTCATCGAGCCTTCAAAGAGCTTGTTCTGAATGGACCCTTTGTGGTGCTATTTAGGGACAGAGTCATGAGTGGGACTCATACTTGGTGGCTGGAACATTGTTGAGCTTGTGTGAGGACATTTCCAGAAGTCCAGACTGCGGAGCTTGGGTTCCTGGGCCGAGAGTTTCTATAAGCTGTCCCTGGGTACTCTGGCAACCGTGGTGACTACTTCCTATAGGGAGCCTTCCTGGACTTTGTCATTCCACTTCTGAGGTTGGCTTCTCTCCCTACAGGAGTTCCTAAAGGAAGGGACACTGATGAGGGTGAGAGGGAAAAGCCGACACCCCCGGCACCTGTTCCTGGTAAGCACTGGAGATAAGGCAGGCCCCACAGGTGGCTTTCTAGGGCCAGCCTTGGATGACCAACAGAGGAGCCAGGACAGCTTCAGGATGTAAAGCTGAGCCTTTAATACTAAACCAAACAAAACAACAAAATCCACTGCTTGTATGTTATCTGAATAGTTGGGGGCTGGGAGTGTAGCTATTGAAATGAATAGTTCTCATGCCTACCGTAATTGGTTCAAACCAGGGCTTTCTTCTGGTATTATAACTACACACCGGCACTTTCTGTGGTGTGTACAACAGCAAGGGGGTGAGGAGACCAACTTGTCTAGGTTCCTCAGCAGATGGCCAAGACCCAGAGGGGTAGCCAGGGTTGAGCCTCCAGTCCATCACTCTGTGCAGGTGAGCATACACAACACATCTGAGAACACACAACCACACGTTGAACATTAGGGACTATCCAAGACCTTTGAGTTAGTGATGTCAACCCAGGGTCTCATGTCCCAAGTAGCTCTTTATTCCAATCTAGGACCCCAAGACACTACACCTTCTGTGTTGCCTACCTCTAGAACAAGTGTCTGTCTGAGACAGTCAGGATTTAAAGAGGAAAGGCAAGATCCACCTCCCGGTTCTGGAGGTACCAGTCATTGTTGGGTTGGCCGTGTAGCTTTGGGCCTATAGCCAAATAGCACAACAAGGCAGAGCCATCGTTCACCTCATGGCTAGGAAGCAAAAGACAGGAAGGGGAAGGGGTTGGGTTCCCACAGTCTCCTCAAGGTCATGCCATGATGACCTAACTTCCTCTCACTAGGCCCTACCCTTTCAGGGTTCCATGCCTCCCAACAGTGCCATCCTGTGGACTATGCTTTCAACACAGAGGCCATTAGGGAATCTTCCCAAGAGCCACACTTTAGGCCGGCTGTTTTCTGGGTATCTCTGTTTCCCCATTCCTGTGCCTCTCACTGCTGTTCTTGTGACTGTCAGTGGGGCTGCCTTCAGTTGCCTCCCCACACTGCCAGAGCTTTATATGGCATGGTGGTGGCGCAGCTATGAGCTCTGTGCATCCAGCCCTCACTGAGCAACACCTCTGGGCTGGGACATGAGCACAGAGATCACTTACAGCCTTGTCCTCAGCCTTCAGAATGTAATGGGAGGGAAACACATAGACTAACAGCCAAGAATCATGAGAGGAAACAGAGAGGGTCTTGGGAATAGACAATCAGTGGAGGTGGAGGAGGGTCACGTGTTGAAATGAAAGCAGCCACCGTAGCTGTGCTCAAGAATCAGCTGGCTGTCCGCACCAAGGGCCTTGCACATTTCCTGAAGAGGCTGTCTCGATTAAACCCTGAAGCAAGGGAGGACGTCCATTTTCTCTTACTACCATGTGTTTTCCCTGGGATTGAACTAAGGTCACCAATCTTGGCAGCAATTGCTTTTACCCACCTCACTGGCTCCCACTTTATTTCATTTCCTTCTTTTTAAAGACATGGTCTCATGATGTCTTGGTTGTCTTGGAACTGGTCATGCAGACTGTGCTGGCTTCTAATCCACAGATTCATCCTGCCTCTGTCTCCTGAGTGCTGGGATTAAAGACAGCCACCTCACCAGCCTCCACTTCCTTTCTTAACTATTTTGTTTGTAGACTCCTATGTGGCAGCCTTAAGTCTTTGTTGGCTAGTGTATACCGTTGTATGATGACCACTTGGATCAGGATTGAGAACATTTGCAATACTTCCAGGAAGCTCCACTAACCCTGGCAATCAGTCTTCCCCACTCCCAAGTGACCCGGACACTAACTAGCCTGGTTGCTGTCAGTTTGGGTTGGACCTTCACATAAAGGCAGTGGGCTACACTTACGGTATCTGGCCTTCTGCCTCAGAATGCCTGTGATCCTGTCAGGCGGCTACAGTCTGGCAGCCTGCTCCTTTGGGTTGCTGTGTGGTATTTCACAGTCTGACTGGGCCATGATTCTTTATCCATCAACTGTCAAAGACATTTGGTTAGTTCTCCCTTCAGGGCTGTTATACATAAAGCTTCTCTGACAGTTGGCGCCAGAGCATTGGCAAATGTGCTGAGTCCTCTTGAGCATCCCTGTAGAAATATAATTGTCGTGATAGGTTCGCAGTATGGCTTTGCTCCTTGCTGGGGTGTGCACTAAAGACTGCCAGGTGTCTGCTCACCAGAGCCCAGGGACCTGCTATGTATAGAGCTTGCTGCAGCCTTCAGGGCCAGGACTGGTGTGACTGTGTACCTTCTCTGCAGATGAACGACACACTCCTGTACACACATCCCCAGAAGGATGGGAAGTACCGTCTGAAGAGCTCGCTGCCAGTAGCCAACATGAAGGTAGATATCTAAAACCAGGTACCCTGGGGTGGGAGCGTCATCATGGGGGAGATGCCGGGGAGGTAGATCCAGGGTTGATCCTCTCTATGAAGGACCAAGACCTAGGATACAGTGTTCAGTGTGGACTGCTGCAGGTTTAAGCACAGGGATGCCCAGATACAACTAGGGATCAATAAAATATTCTCAGAGTGGATGGGGCGTGGGGAGGAACCAGTCACCCCCACAAGGAGGACAGTAAATGCAGAAACCTCTTGGAGGGAGCAAACACAGGTTTAGATTACATTGTAAAATGTAGTAAGATACACACACCACATTAAAACTCTCTGCATCATCTAAAGGACAGCTCCGTGGCATGAATCAGTGCCAAGCCTGCATCAGCGCCCGCCTCTAGAACCTTCCTGTCTTCCCAAACAGAAACTGTCTCCATTAAACACTGAGTCCTGTTCGTTCCATCTCTATGTATTTGACTGGTTGAATGTGGGTAGAGTTCCAGCATTTGTCTTCTTGGAGCTGGCTGGCTTCACTTAGCATTATGGTCAAGGTCTTTATGTCTCTTTCCTCTCTCTCTCTCTCTCTCTCTCTCTCTCTCTCTCTCTGTGTGTGTACACATGCATGCACGCGCGTGCATGCATGTGCGCACTTGCACACAAATTCTATATTCATAAACCACTGAACACTTCTCAGCTGTTGCATGTGTGATGTGTGGACTAGCATGGTTTATCTTGGTCTTAAACATGAGGGTGCGTAGGCACTTTGGGGAATTCTTGGGACAGAGAACACTTTGGAACGTTATTTTTGATGTCATCTGAGGATAGTGCCTGAGAAGGGGATGCTGAGAAGAGAAGGCAGAACAGCTTGGAGTGAAAGCATCCATGCTGGTCGGAACCCTGTCCACCCACTACCAGTGGACAAAGCTGTCTGTGCTACTCCCCCTCCTACCCTGAAGCAGATGCTGTTGATTTCCCTGGCAGGTCAGCCGCCCTGTGATGGACAAAGTGCCCTATGCTCTGAAGATCGAAACTCCTGAGTCTTGCCTGACACTGTCTGCAAGGTATGAGGAGCCATACTCCAGCTACAGTGCCCTCTGCTGGCCTCCATGGGCACTGCATGTTTGTGCTTCACTTAGATACAGACAAAACACAGATAAAAATAAATCTTTTAAATTGAAGATAAGCAAACTTAAGAATTGAGGAAAATACCTAAAGTTGACCTATGACCTCCTCACTCATAGCTATGTACACACACACACACACACACACACACACATACACACACAAACACACACAGGCATGGACATGCATACATACACATATGTACATGCATGTGTGCAAATAAAAAACAATAACCAAAAGGAAAAAAAAGGCTCCTGAGGTTTGGGGCTTTTCTCAGTGATAGAGTGTCTGCCTGACATACTTAAGGCCCTGGTTCAGTCTTCAGCAGCTCAAAACCAAACATAAATGCTGGTTCCTCTGCCCAGAGGTCTGTAAGCCTGGTGAAAGTATCTTATCAAAAACTGTTAGAGATGATTGGCTCAACATGAGATCCTCAGGTGACTCAGATGTGTCCTGTGCTCAGTGGGCTGTCAGCCTTAGCACTCTCGACAGGGCAAGAAAAAAGTGACCCATCCCTGACCGTTCCATCTTTGGGGGAGGGTCTCAGTATGTGGGAGAATGCTGTACTTAAAACAACATGAGCCAGTTGTCCTGATAAACAAAATCTACGTCTCCCAGTCTAGGAGTTGGGAAATGCAAGACCAAGGTGCCGGTCGATTTGGGGTCTGGGGAAAACCCCGTTTCTGTAGATGGCACCTGCTTGCTGTAATCCTACAGAAGAGACAAAGGGGGTCCCCCAAGGGAGAGGGAAGACTTCCTGGAGGAAGTGATACCTGGGATGGCTCCAGGGCCTCTCCTCTGCCTGATGCAATCAGGGACCTCTAGGCTCAGTGTGTAGCTTCTGTGTGCCCAGCCATGACAGGATGGTAACAGACCACATTGATTGTCTGCTCTTGACTGGAGTCCTGCTACCTGTCTGTCCTGTGGCCTGGAGTACCAGCTGCCATTGATAGGTCTGCCCACTGGAGGAGGGTTATACCCTTTAAGCAGTGCAACCCTAGCTGCCCACCTTACCAAAGGCCAATGTGGTGCCTTTTCCCTGCCCAGGCTTTTCTGTGCCGTGGGAAGCTCCAGTGCAGGGCGAGGGCGACACCTAGTGGGCACTGAGAATTTCCACCCAGCTTCCTCTGGGTGGCCCTCAGTTCTTTGGGCAGAGAGGCCTGGACATTGGGGCTCAACTCGGGCCCAGAGGCTGCTGAGCAAAGACTCACAGCCAGAGAGAGGGTGCCAAGCAGAGCCACAGCACCTCGGATCACTGAGCCTGTGCTTACAGTTCCTGTGCAGAGAGGGACGAGTGGCACTACTGTCTGAGCAGAGCCCTCCCAGAGGACTACAAGACTCAGGCCCTGGCTGCCTTCCACCACAGTGTGGAGGTGAGTGGGGCCACCCCAGGGTTCCTAGGGTGGGTCCTGCCATATCCTACTCACAGAAAGAGGACAAGTGCCTCCTGTCCTCTGGGCCCTGGCAACACCCTCATTGTTCCCGCCTACCATGCTCCTGTTAGAGCATGGCACCACAGTTCAACCCAGGAGCATGCCTTGCAGCCTGGCAAGCAGACCAAGGGACGCAGGAGACTTTACTCAGAATTAGGGAGAAAGGGGCTGCATTTTCCCAGCTGTCCCTCGGGCTCTCTCCTGACTGTGGTTGCTGGCTGCCGCAGATCCGGGAGAGGTTGGGGATCAGCCTCGGGGAGAGGATCCCCACCTTGGTGCCTGTCACACATGCCATGATGTGTATGAACTGCGGCTGTGACTTCTCGCTCACTGTAAGGCGCCACCACTGCCATGCCTGTGGCAAGGTGAGTGACAGACTGGGTTGAAGGTATGCTCGGGGAGGGGGGACATGTTCCTGCTTGTGGGGCTCAGGGGGCCAGAGGAAGACGAATTCAAGGCTAATGTGAGAGGTAGAGCTTGTTCCTGCCTGTGTCACTGAGATCCATGGATCATGGCAGTCCCAGGCCCCTTCTGCCAACACCACACCATGTTAAGAACACTGGAGCACTCACCACTATGGTCATTGGAGGGAGTCTTATTTTATGGTTATGGGCACAGCTCTTCAGAAAAGCAGGCACTTGCTCAGAGGCATTCTACAACCCAGACTGGAAAAGCAGTCCACAGGGCAGCTAGGAACCTGGGGCTCCCTGGAGGAGGTGAGGGCTGGGCTAAACTGAGAGGGTGACTGACAGCTTACATGTGTGTTCTCAACATGGCGTCAGATTGTGTGCCGGAACTGCTCTCGAAACAAGTACCCACTGAAGTGCCTCAAGAACCGGATGGCCAAGGTCTGTGATGGCTGCTTTCGGGAGCTGAAGCTGAGGAATGGGCCTGTCCCAGGTCCCATGAGAGGTAACTTTACAAGGCCCTTGCCTTCTTCTAGGCCTGGTGGCTTCTCTCCAAGTTCTCATGATACCTCTGTGGCTCAGGTTCCTGCCTGAATCTGCTTTCTCCAAAAGAAGAGAGAGGAGGTTTTGCATAAAGGCAGCCCCTGAGGAAGCCAAGGCTCAAGACCTGGGCTCCATGGGAACCTGACAGTTGCTGTGTCCCTATGAAGAAAGGCAGGGCTGCTGTGGCTGTCTGCTATGGATGATTCTTTGGGGGTATTTGATAGGCCTATGCCCTGTGGAACTTTTTTGAAGATTTATTTTTAATTGTGTTTGTCTACATGGATTATATGCATGTGTGTGCAGGTGTTCCAAATGGTGAGAATAGGGCCTCAGATCCCCTAGAGCTGGAGTTACAGGCATCCGTGAGCCACCTGATATGGGTGCTGGCAACCAAACTCAGGTCCACTACAAGAGCAGATATGTTCTTAACTGCTGAGCCATCTCCCCAGCTCTCTGTTGGACTTCTAGGAGTATTCCATTAGCCTGCTGTCTTGGGAATCTTGTAGCATGTTTGGGAGGCTGCCCGGGAGGGGGTTGTGAGTCAGGGAAGGAGAAAGAGTCCCCTAGAAGCTGAATTGACCCCTGAGACTTGGTACTTAGGTGACAGGCTGTGCCCAGAAGGATCAGGCAGGAGAGACAGCAGATGTATCTTGGGCCTTCTTAAAGCCACACCAAGGTCTTTAGGGGAAGCATAGTCCTGCTGGTGGATCCAGGACAACTTTTTAATGTCCTGGGAAAATGGCCCCCATACCCCAGAGCCTCTGCACAGCATCAGCAGGAAGGAGCATGCCAGCCACCCTGGGCCCATCTACTCCCGCTCCCACCCCCATGAGCCTTGGAGGGACTTGAGCCAGCATTCCAGACAACTCCTCCCCTGGCTTCTCACCTCTGCAGAGCGTCCGGTCAGCATGAGCTTTCCACTGTCCTCGTCCCGCTTCTCCACGGGCAGTACCTTCTCCTCTGTCTTCCAGAGTATTAGCCCTTCAACTTTCAAGAAGCAGAAAAAAGTCCCTTCGGCTTTGACGGAGGTAAGGTATACATGGGAGACAATGGCTTGGGAGGTTCTTGTCCTCTGGAGGCATGCTCAGATCCTCCTGTACCCAGCCTAACCAGGCTCTTTTGGACAAAGAGAACTACTCCCTGGAACGAACCCAATATTGAGCATAGGTAGTGCCATCGCTAAGAATCATCATCCTGTCTTCAGAAGACACCTATGGGCTGCAGAGGAGCTCGAGAGGCATCTTGTGTCCCTCCTTGGCTTTCTTTTTTTCCTTCCCCATATTGTAGAATTAGTGCCCATGGGGCCTGCTCAGGCCACTGGTGAGCTACAATCAGTTAATTGTTCCATGTCAGCATTTGTGAGCCCCATGTGTTCCCAGGCTGCAGGGAGGGGACAGCACAGGTGCTGAGCCTCCCTGAGGCTGACTGTGCAAGAAACCTCAAAACTGGCTGAGCACAGGCCCATCATGCGGGTAGGAAGCCCAAGCAATGTGTGCCCATGAGGAGAGCCTTCAAAGCCAAGAGACATGTCCAGTTGCATCCAAGTCCCCATTAATAGGCATCCTCAAGCAGTGGGTGTGAAGATGTTTGGTGAATGAAGATTGGTGAATGAGTGCTATCTCAGCCGTTAACTTATTCCATTTGCCAACTGAAGATCTTGGAAATATGACCAGAGCATAGGTTAATGGTAAAGTGCCTGCCTATCAATAGTGTATAAAGATATGATCACTCCCTAAAATCTTGTACACATGGTAGAAAAGAAAATGTGCAAAACAATATAGAATAGAAGCAAGCTTCTCTACCTCTCCAGCCATGACCAGAATTCCTTGATGGATCCTTCAAGGCATGTTCACCTGTTCACAGTACAGAACTGTGTTCACTGATCCTGGTTTACTTCTACCAGCTCCTTGGTCCAGTGGAGGGATGAGCATTCTACAGCTCCGTGCCCAGCACCCTCTCCCATTGCTGGGGCTCTGCCTCTGCAGCATTGCTTCCCAGGGGAAAGAGGAGGAAACCTGTGTGAGCACCTGAGTATCTAAGCTCCCAGGAGGTTGTAGAATCAGGTCCATGAAGGTGCTCCATCAGGGCAGTGGGGCCAGAGACCAGGCAAGAGTTAGGGGGTCCTCATGCCTTGCGCCAAGACAAAACCCGGTTTCCTTTCCAACCTGAGCTGATTGTAGATTCTAGGCTCTAAACCCTGAGTGCTTGCTGAGAGTCCCGAGTGTTGTCTTCCTTTAAGCTGAAGGGGGGGGGGGCTGAATTTCAGGAAATCCCTTGTTCCTCAGGGCTTTAGTTCCCATCCATAAAATGAGAAAATTGGAGGAAACTATCCCTGAACTTAGCCATGTTGCTTTCCAGTGCACTCACTGTAAGCCAGGCATGTCTGTCTGTCAGGATGTCTCATGACTTGTAAGAAAATGGAGGCCCTCAGGAGGTCAGTAAATTGCTTGCTGATATCCATAGTTACTGCTGGAGCCTGGTGAGAACCCTGGAATTCCTCTAAGACAAACTGGGGGTGGGGTGGGGTTCTCTTTGTTATCTTTGCTTTCTGGTGCTCATGGTGAAACCCAGGGTCTCATACATGTTCACACACTGTGCCAGAGCCCCAGTCAGTGGTAGCCACTGCCAGAGCCTGTGCAGCAGAATGTCACCTAAACACTGGCAGCAGTATGACACAGTAGGGCTGCATCCACTCCACCAGTAAGGAGCCCCACACCTCCCCCCCTATACCTGTTAGGTAATAGGTACAAAATTCCTTCTTAAGTGCAAGATGTTCTTCTAAGTTAAGGTTAAATCTATCTTGCAGTCTGGTGTGTGTGTGTGTGTGTGAGAGAGAGAGAGATCCCATTAGTGGCAAGTCTTCTGGAGGCAGCTTTGGACTTTTAGAACCTGAAGCAGTTTTGCTGACCACAATAGCTCAGCTTTCGCATTCCTCCGTTGATGGTTTGCCCAGCCATTTTGACTGTCCGCCTGCTTTGCTTCCCTTCCACCAGGTGGCCGCATCAGGAGAGGGTTCTGCCATCAGCGGCTACTTGAGCCGCTGTAAGAGTGGCAAGCGGCGCTGGAAGAAACTCTGGCTTGTCATCAAGGGCAAAGTACTCTACACCTACCTGGCCAGTGAGGTAGAGTTGTTTCTGCAGCTATTCTCTAAGGGAGGCCTATGTTAAGTATGTGTGTGACAGTAGAGGTGGAGGTGTGGGGGTGGAGGGGCAGCCAGCTTCGGTCTTCATGTGCCTTGTCACCTGCAGGTATGAGTTCTGGATGCTGAGACCTCTTCTGGTCTGTAATCAAGGCTTCATGCTGGAGTGTGGGTGTGAACACTCAGAGTACTTAAATGTCACAGGTTTAGCAGCTAGGACCAAGTCACAAGATGGATTTCTGTCTCCATCTTGGTTGCTTGGGGCAACATGTATGTATGTATGTACATATGTGTAGGTGTGTGTATATGTATGTGTGTGTGTTGTTTGTTTGTGTGTGTGTGTGTTGTGTGTATGTATGTGTGTGTTTCAGTGCAGGTGTGTGTGTATGTGTTTGTATATGTATGTATGTATGTATGTGTGTGTGTTTGTATGTGCCACCTATCGGATGCTTCTCGACCTTGTTGGCTTGATTTTGTCCAGGTGACCATAGCTGCAATGAGTTCATTACAGACCATGCCACACCCAGAAGTGTGTTTCACGGTGTTCCTCCCATCCTTCAACCCTTTGATTCTTTCTCTCACTGTCCTTTATGATGTTCCCTGAGCCTCAGGGATGGGGGCGGGGAGGTTAACACCAGGTTTTCCTTCTGTCCCCTGCAGGACAAAGTGGCCGTGGAGAGCATACCTCTGCTGGGTTTTACCATTGCCCCAGAAAAGGAGGAGGGCAGCAGAGAAGTGAGCCCTGTTTTTCATCTTTATCACAAGAAAACCCTGTTTTACAGCTTCAAAGCAGAGGACAGCAGTTCTGCCCAGAGGTACCAGCAACAACTAGTCTTCTAGTTCCTTGTCTGTCTTGCAGAGAAATGCAGTGTTCTCCTGCATTGTTCTATGCAGGCCCCTGGGGGTTCTAGCACAGTTGTAGCCTTGCATGTTCTCAGCCATGAGACTTAGACTCTCATGATTCTTTTATATGGGCTGGCATTGATTCAGTCAACTTTCACGCTGTCCCAGGCTGTTTTCTAAACATGGAAAGCATGTCTGGGAAATCAATACAAAGATACAATCCTTGGCTTCAGGCTAGCAGGAATCAGTCCAATCACATAGATACCCAGTGCTGTCTCTGTTTCACAGGTGGATGGAGGCTATGGAAGATGCCAGTGTGTTATAGCAGTCACCAGGCACATAGACTTACAACAAACTCCTACATTAACACGAGAACCCTTCCAGAAGCTACTCCTGGTCTCAGCTCATCTGGATGCACGTGTGGGTTCTGTGTGGGGCTTGATCCCTCACCTCAAGGTGGAACCCCAAGAGATATTTATAGACCTCTTCTTTTCTGCCTCTATGTTTCCCAGCCCTGATCACAGACTGTACCTTTATCTAAATTGAGTTAAAATGTAGTACCTTAAAGACATGGAAACCAAGAGAAAAAGATATTTAGCAATGTGGGCTTTTTAGTAGAAACTAGCTTTTGGTTTTACTCCTGGTGAATAGGACCATTTTCAACTTTCCTCAATCTCCATATGGTGCCTCAGGTGATGTAGGAACCAGACAGGAAGTATCAGCTGTGCATCTAAGCACTTTACCATCCAGCTGAGCTGCAGCCTTCAGGGTTGTGTCATCCTAGGGATGGACGGGAGTCAGCTGCAAACGGGGCCAGAGATTCACTTGCAGTGGAAAGTGATTCCTGCAGCCTTATTGTGGCTTGCTGCCCTAAGGAGAGAGGGGATCGTCTTCCCCTCCTAAGATCCTGCTACCTGTACTGCCAAAGCTTAGCCAGAGAGTGACTTCCTCCTCAGAATTCTCAGTGCCACACCAGGGCTACATGCAAAAGCATCACAGATCCCTCAAACATGGAAGATCTACATCTGCCTTAAGTTTCTGTGTGCATTCCTGTGTCCTCACTGTGCACACTGACCACCCTATTGATGGGAGTTTGTCTTCTCTGTAATACATACACTCAGGCTGTACCATCCATGCCAAGCTTACATTTTGAGAAAGGTAAAGAAGAAAGAGAAAAGGTAGGTCAGTCATCAGAAAGTGATCTGGGCAGATGGCTTGGCCAGTGTAGAGGCAATGAGCAGCTGGAAGACACTTTGCACACCTAAGCTGAGCCACCTTGGAGCTGAAAGATGCTTTGCACACCTGAGGCCGACAGCACCACCTCCTTCTGGACACCTGAGGAAGAGCCGTCTCCTGCTGGCCAGTTCTTTAAGCTGGATGGATTTTACAAAATGCAGGGGGTGTGGGGGGAACAGGATTCCTCCTCCTATTCCTGCAGTTGGAAAAAAATTGCCATCATTTTCTGAAACTTATTACTGCCTTGTCCCCTACAAAAAGGATTTTTGTAAAACACCACCATCTCAAGGACTTATTTACATTAAGTGTGTTCAGGGATTTCTTTTTCTAGTTTGCAGGTCTTTTTCAATGTTTTTGCAGTCGGTATATAGTTAATAATTCAAGTCAGATGGACAGACAAGTGTTCCTGTTCACTTCACCATCCTAGGATCCTTCCTAGAGTCACTCATATGGGACCCCGGATGCCGAGACCCATGAACCTTTACAGAGTGGAGCTGGACTCAAGGACAGTAGTCCCCTTCCATTGGTTTCATTTTTTCTGTGATTTCAATCATAGGAGGTCAACTGTGGACTGAAAATATTAAATGGAAAATTCCAGAAATAAAAGTACATGAATTTCCAGTCATTTTTACTTATAGTATTAATGTCCTACTGTATTAGTTAGGGATCTCTAGAGTCACAGAACTTATGGATAGTCTCTATATAGTAAGGGAATTTGGATGACTTACAGTCTGTAGTCCAACTCCCCAACAATGGCCGGCTGTGAATGGGAAGTCCAAGGATCTAATAGTTGCTCAGTCCCACAAGGCAAATAGATCCAACAGATATGTTGGCAAGTAAGCGAAAGCAGGCAAAGAAGAGTGAATCTTCCTTCTTCCAAGGTCCCTATGTAGGTCTCCAGTGGAAGGTGTGTCCCAGATTAAAGGTGTGTACCACCACACCTGGACCTGAGACTTGTTTTGTCCCAGGCTAACCTTGAACTCAGAGATCTCCTTGCCTTAGTCTCCTGGGATTCATAGCCACTATGCCTCAAGATCTCCATGCCAAGATGCAGGTCAGAAACTTGTATCTCCCAGCCTCAAGATCTGGATCACAGGTGAGCCTTGCAATTCTGGATTGTAGTTCATTCCAGATATAGTCAAGTGACAACCAGGACTAGCCATTACACTTACTTAGTAACTTCCCATGGATCTGATTGGAACACTGTGCATTATCAAGGGTACCCATGTGTGCACAGGAACAGCACAGTGTGTGTAGCCAGTGCTGCTGCCATTGGGACACTGGGCTGCTGGCTAGGCAGTGGGAGCATCTCTGGCATGCCTTGTACCATTGCCCAGTGTCACTTTGCGGCTCTTAAGTGTGACAGACAGTACATCCCAAGGTTACCCAAGAACCTCTGTTCTTTTATTCTGGATATATATATATATATATATTTTAATTAAAAAAGATTAGTGCTTGCTATGGAATCCAGGGCCTCACACATGTTAAGCCAGGACTCTGAGGCTGACCCATACCCTGGCTTTATGTTTTCTACACTATAACATCCTCTATCTGATACTCAAGTAGGGTTTTTATTCTGTGGGAATATTTACCTTGATAAAAATGCCTGGATTGTCCATAAAACACAGCAGACAGAGTCACCATGACCAGTCCTCAGCTCCTATGTGACCAGGCCAGGCCCTGCCTGTTTGGACCTTTGTCACCTCTTCTTTCTATGGTTCTCTGAGAACTGATTTCAGGCTTATCTCTTCCTGACCACTCCCAGTGGCCCTGTGTCCTTCTCTCTGTTCAGCCCATTTCACAAAGCCATGTTATCTGTCTATCCACAGAGTGTATCACTGGGGATAAAGCCACCTCACCAGGTCTGAGGGCATGCCTGTCCCCTAGGTCCAAATGCTGTAGAAATGACCGGTTCTGATGCCACACAATGCTGATGGAAGCTCCTGCTCCGCAGCATGCACAGAGCAGCCCTGCACTGTATATCCAGCATCCCCAGCATGCACAGAGCAGCCCTGCACTGTGTACCCCAGCATCCCCAGCACGCAGAGCAGCCCTGTACTGTATACCCCAACAAAAGCTGTGCTGTAGCCCAGAAAGTGAAGGGCACAGACCTTGAGCAAGTCACTTGCCAGAGCAGCAGGGAGCCTGCTGTTCTCTTCTGTCACAGAAAGATGGCTGCAGTGTCTCACAAACTGTGGGGGAGACAGGTACACACTGAACATTAATGAAAGTCCATCTGTAGGCCCTGCTCAGACATGGTAAGGACAATTACAGGAAGAACTTCCCCTTCCTCAGGACAGTGACAGAACAGTGGGTGGTAGTGAGGCTGACAGCCCTGTCCATCAGATCCCTCTCCCTGCATCTTCAGCCCCTTAAAGAACTTTTCAAGCATGGCCTTGCCTGCTCCACGGAGGCTTTTCTTGAAGCAGGTGGCCTTGCTTGGTGGTGGGGTGGGAACGGGCGTGCCTTCATGGATTCCTACCTACTGCAGTTGCTTTAGGCTATTTGTCTGAAGAAATGGAAAGGAGTCTATGCCTGCCATTAAAGCATGTAGGGAACAACAGTGATCAGTGGGGTGTAGTCCAGTCCTACAAGAATTCTGACATGCCAGGAGTTAAGTGCTGAGTCTTTCTAGTGGTGATGAACCTTAAGAGACAAACTCTGCCTGCTGTGGTCCAGGGGGAGGCCTGGGAGGAGGGTGATGCTGGCTTATCTGGAACATGGCCACACAGGAAGATATGAAAGTCAGAAGCCAAGGCATGACTGCTTACCCTGTATCCTTTATCCAGCTTCTCACTGATCTGGTCATGTAAATGTCACTAAGCAGAGAAGCCCTAGTGTGGACCCGAGGCCACTGAGGCTGGACCTGCAAGTTGCTTTCTGAAGTGGAGTAGGGCCAGCAATGGGCTGGTTTTCACCAGTTAAACAGTTATTAACTGATTCAGCCTGCACTCTGTGGCTTTCAAATTCGTTCTCACTGTCAGGAGGGGACGGCTGTGTCCACACACAGGTGGCTGCTCGCAGCACAAGTCTCACATTGGCTTAAGCAGGTGGGAAACTAGCTTGACAATTTCAAGTCCAAAAGGACCAGAAGCAAGTCCTTTGGGGTTTTCTGATTTGCTGTCCAGTGTCAGAGGTGGTTCCCAGAGACTGGGTGGCCACTGACTGCCTCTGCAGCAGGGACTACAGGCGGTCTTGTCTATAGCTGCCAAGGAAGGCCAGGATAGCTTTTTAGAGCCAGCATGTTCTCAGAAGCCCTCACTAAGCTCCATGCACTGACATAGCTCTTGGCTTAATCACTGAGGGACTACTAGGAGTGGCATGGACCCAGGTATGACTTGGGTGAATGTCCCCCAATGGGCTACATGTATGGTCTACAGGGTGCTGCTACTGGTGCAGTATGATCAACCTTTAGGTGGGATCAAGTAGGAGGCCCTTGGAGGGGAGCTTGCTCTCATACTCCCTGCCCTGAGCAGTTTGCTCTTTGTGGGCTCCTGTCATTGCCATCTAGTGTCCTCTCTCCAAATGCCCAAAACAAGTTCTCCTGATCTCCGACAAGAACCTCCTCCAGAACTATGAGC
This sequence comes from Rhynchomys soricoides, assembly GCA_019843965.1. NCBI lineage: Eukaryota > Metazoa > Chordata > Mammalia > Rodentia > Muridae > Rhynchomys > Rhynchomys soricoides. Next base: position 1,220,522 of record JADRCH010000186.1, read on the forward strand.
TAAACCTTTTTTTCTTTATAAGTTACTACCCCAGGTATTTTGTTATAGGAATGGAAAAGTAACTAGTACCAGAATAAGAGAGGCTGGAGGAACATGGTTCTTAGAGAGTTACTGTCAGTGTTCATCCTATGGACCACATTTTCTGGAAGAACACTAGTTTGGATTAGTAGCATGCAAGGGCCATGCCTTGCCTTGGATTTGGGGATGATCTGTGATAAACTAGGTGGAGGTCAGTTATTTGGATCCTCTGTAAGATGTTTGTTTGACTGTCTCATAGGGGTTGATTTGATAGTTCCTAGTCAAACAACTGTCAGTCATCAGTAACTGAGGTCTGTGTGATTTTCAGCAACGGGAAGTACCAAATGCCTTGGCCTTGCTATGCCTTTTGGAGCTTCCAAGATGCCGTTGTTGCTCAAACTTTGCAGATGAGAAGTCTGAGGTTTGAAACAGGTCATTTTTCCAGGCTCTCACACTTGCCATCTGCCTGCCCTAAGCTGAGCTGTGCCATGGTTGCTTCCAAAGTGCTTCTCTGGACTTGTGTGAATAGAGGCTGGGAACTTTCTGATGCACAGTGCAAATCATATTGAACACTGCTAGAAATCCCGCCGAGCTGCAGGCCCTTTCTTTCAAAGTCATTTAAAAAAATTACATTTTATCACATAAAATCTATGAATATAATATGTTGCCAAAATAAATATAATTCTATATTCTAGTAATATATTTAAGATTTATCTCAACTGTATCTAGAAATATGGATATTTAAAATCCAAAGTAAATATACTTTTTAAATTGCCCCCCCCCCTTTTCTTTAAGACAGAATCTTATCAGCCAGGTATGGTGGTGCATGCCTTTAATCCCAGCACTCAGGAGACAGAAGCAAGAAGATCGCTGAATTTGAGGCCATCCTGGTATACAAAGCAAGTTTCAGGACAGCTGTGGCTGTTACACAGAGAAACCCTGTCTTAGAAAAAAATCTGATCATGTTGCGTAGGCTGGTCTTGAACACCAAAGCTCAAGTAATTTTCCTGACTTAGTTGGGATTACAGGCATATATCACCATGCCTGGCTTTAAAAAAAGGTCTTAACATACATTCCTAGTGTAATAACAAGTACTGAATATAGTACTTGGCATGTTAGGATGATCACTCAAATATGAAGTCTTACAGAGGGCTGGAGAGATGTCTCAGTGGTTAAGAACATTTGTGGCCAGTGTAGAAGATGAGTTTAGTTCCCAGCAACCACAGCAGGCAGTTCACAACTGCCTTTAACTCCAGATGTAGGGGCCCCGTGCCTTCCGGACTCCTTGGGTACCTGCATGCATTTTGTGCATACAAGCACACACACACACACACACACACACACACACACACAAATGCACACATATACAGAAACACACACATAAATAAAAAATAAATAGTTTTAAAATAAAGGGACTGTAGGAATTAGCACATTTTTCTCACTGATTCAAAGTAAATAAATGGATATTAATTAATTTCTCAGATGAATTCATTAAGTATTAGTAACCAAATAAATTGGTCCACTTCTTGATGTTCTCAGACTCTTAGAAGTTTGTGGTTTGTGTGAAAAGATGTCTGAAGGCTGCGGTCAAAGGTGTGCTAAGCCTTGAAGAGTCTGGTTTGGGAAGGAAACAGACATGCCTATGCGCCACACAGTTCCAAGCAGGAGAGTGCACTTGTTCGTGGAACACCTCAGTGTTCTGGGCACTCACAGAAGCCAGATCAGCATGTCACGGAGGAGACACCACGGATCTGCAACAGGTTAAGTTTGCCTGAGAGGAACAAGCAAAGTAGGAAGCTGCTGGGGACTGCCTTAGGATTCAGATGGAGATCTCTGGCTTGTGTTGGCCATTGTACTATCATGCTTGGCCTGGGCTGTCGGGGACATCCTCTGGTGGCACACACAGGGCCAACCCCTGGAATTGCACCTCTGGCATGTCTATACAAAGTGCAACTTATACATTTGGCTTCTCTAGTAGCCAGATGTTCAGAGGTTCTGCCTATCAGCAGGATGGAATAAAAACAGAAAGAGGAAAAAGGTCAGTGTCTAAGCTGCCTGTGAGCCCTGAGTGAAATCTTAGCTCAGGCTTTGGCAGTGCTGTCTGTCTGGAGGCACCTTAGTCAGCAGTGTATATTCAGATCCACAGAAGAAAGGTGAGACCCAAGGGGTTGGAAAGTGATGCCACAGGGCAGAAGAGCTGGTGGTTGTATCAGGCAAGCCTGTGGGGGCACTTTTCAGAATTCATCATACAGGCCCAAGGATGTACCTCTGTTAGGAGAGTGCTTACCTAGGATTTGTGAAGCCCTAGGTTTGGTCCTCAGCTCAGCACAAACTAGATGAAGCAGCAGCTCATGGTTATAATCCCAGAACTCAGGAGGCAGAGGCAGGAAGAACGGTAATTCACCCTCAGCTACAGAGCAAGCCTGAGACTAGCCTAGGCCACACAAGACCCTGTCTCAAAAAGCAAAAACAGACTCCCATCTCATCATGCCAGTCTAACTGCAGTTGACACAGGGGGACCAAGGTGCTACTGAGCCAGCTGTCTCCTTTCACAGCTTGATTCTGGAGATACTGCCCATGGATCCCTGGCCCCTGACATGATACCCTGGTGATCATGGGAAGATCCTTGTACAGACTTCAGTGCCATCAGACTGGAAAAGGTGTATGTCTCCAGAGCAGAATGCCAGCATATCACCCTGTACCGATCGCCTTGATGAACATAACCACTGAGGACCACTGGAGGAAGGAGAGATGGCCTCTCCACAGGAGCAGGGGAGAAGCTTCTATGGAGTAAAAGCCATAGGAAGAAGTCAACAAGGGTGCTGCATCTGGGTGCCATGTTTTTACACCTGACACACATACATGACACATATGTGCACATATGTGTATGCATGTGCTCATTGTTTCTCTCTCTCTTTTTTTTTTTCCGAGATAGGGTTTCTCTGTATAGCCCTGGCTGTTCTGGAACTCACTCTGTAGACCAGGCTGGCCTCAAACTCAGAAATCCACCTGCTTCTGCCTCCGGAGTGCTGGGATTAAAGGTGTGCACCACCACTGCCCGAACCAAAAAAGGCAAAAGAAGGCAACAGTGCTTTTCTCTCTCTCTCTCTCTCTCTCTTGGTTTTTCGAGACAGAGTTTCTCTGTGTAGCCCTGGCTGTCCTGGAACTCACTCTGTAGACCAGGCTGACCTTGAACTCAGAGATCCACCTGCCTCCGCCTCCCAAGTGCTGGGATTAAAGGAGTGCGCCACCACTGTCCATTGTTTCTCTAAAGAAAAAAAAAATATGGCTGTGTGACTTCGCTGTCCTTTATAACTAATCTATGAATTTTTTTTGTTTCAATTATATGTATAATCCATGTATATTTGTATGATACATGTGTGTGCATGTATGCACATGTATTGTGTGTGTTGCTAGGGACTGAACCTAGGGCTTTGTGCACATTAGGCAAGTGTTCCAGTAGTACCTATCTCTCTAGTCCCCCAGCCATTCCCCGAAAGCTTTTTGAAGCAGGATCTTGCTTAGCTGTCCAGTCTGGCCTTGAACTTGTAATCCTTATGCCTCAGCCTCCCAGGTGGCTAGGATTATAGGCATGAAGCAACAGATTTGGTTATGATATACTAACTACTGATGTAAAATGTACTGGTATGTATGGACTGTGGGTATCACATTTTGGGGCTGGAGATGTAATTCATCAGTAGATGCTCATTCTGTCCTGGTGTAGAGTGAGGGCCATGAGATGTGTGACCCTTAGACTGCTCCTAGGTATGAGAAATGCACAGGACACAGGGTAAATTAGTGTGAGGCCTTCATGCCCAGCGTGTGCTGACGGACACTATGATCCACCCATGTGCAATGAGCTATCCTAAACAAATGATTTCTACATTGTTATATGCTAATTGGCCATGCCCTAAGGTGTAGGGCCAATTATTCCACATATATAATTATGCAAGCTTTCACAGGCACAAAAATTAGACAGTTATTTAAGAAATAAAGCTATAGGACCACTTGCTGTGACTCTGGATTTTATTTTGTGGAGCCTGGTAAAAATGACAATTGGTTTTCACTGAAATGATTTCACTGATTTCTTTTAAATATCACCCTGTTGCCCACTCCACAAAGATATTCCTTTAAAAAAAATTACAGAGCTATTACTGTGTCCTTCTGCAGCCCATGCCTCATAGACAAACAGAGTCTCTCTATGTCCTGATGAGGGGTGGGTAGGATGAGCTTTTAAAAGAATATTTTTTCATCCAGCTATAAAGTGCACAAGCTCTTGGGAGGCTGAGGTAGGAGGGTCATAACTTGAAGGTCAGCCTGGGCTCCACAAACAGATCCTGTCTCAAAAAAATTAAAAAGAAAAATATTACACACACACACACACACACACACACACATTTTTAAAGGAGTGGAGATGTGGTTCAACCATTGGGATTGTGTCCAGTATGTACAAGGTCCTGGGATCCTCAGTACTGTTAGACACACACACATGTACACATACTTTGATCTAGCATAGCAAATATTCAGAGTTGCTTTCTGTCAGTGAAGGTGACTGATTGGTTCAGGAGCTCTGAGTTGAGATACAGCTTTCAAGTGCCTCAGATTACCATGCACAAAGGTGCTTCCGATTACTCTCCTTAGCATTCTTTGCAAGGTAGTGTGGGGAAAAGTGACCTCAGCAAACAGACTTGGGGCTGGCTCTTATGTTGCCACTAGTGCTGGTGACTCTGAAACAAGATGACCAAGTGACTTTCCACTGCTAGGGACATCCTCCTCAGCTAATGGTCATTAATTCTCTGTTATTCTGGAAAGTACCCTTGCTGACTGAAACTCTAGTATACACTGGCTGATAAATGCTGAATTTTCTAATATCTGCATTTTAATGAAAACATTCACAGACAAGTGAAAAATAAATGTTGAGATGTGGGACCTTGAGAAATACAGGTATTCCATCCCAGGTTTAGTTAGCTAGAAAGCAGGCTTTGCATGATAAACCTTGCTTCTGCGTGCTAGAGCTTCCAACTGGCTGCTGGATGAAGGTGAGTGAGTGCTGAGCTCCATGGATGCCAAGCCAACAGGAATCCAAGGAACTCAGAACATGTTATGCCCAGGTACTCTCTCCAGTGATTCTGAGCTGGCAAGTGCCAGCTGGCATAGCATGACACAGGTAGCAGAGAAGACATCCTGGGAACAGGTAACTGCACTGTGCCTGGGGTAGCCAGGAGCATCTTTAGGTAACTTTGGAGCTGGGGCTGGACCTAACAAAGGGTTGCCTCACGTGGAAAGGGTACTGGAGAGGTCTGTATAGGAAGATAGCAGGATGAGGAGAGAGAGTAGCAATGAGTTCCTAGCAAGCTCAGGGACTGAGGTAGTTTAGAATAAACAGTATAGGGAGGTCCCAAAAGTGACACTCAGGCTGTCTGGAGTCAGGTCAGTCAGAGTGACGTCACCCTACAGTCACTAGACTATGGGGACCTTCAGATGGTTTAGAAGAACAGATCTGCTGGGCAGTGGTGGCGCACGCCTTTAATCCCAGCACTTGGGAGGCAGAGGCAGGCAGATTTCTGAGTTCGAGGCCAGTCTGGTCTACAGAGTGAGTTCCAGGACAGCCAGCACTACACAGAGAACCCCTGTCTCGAGAAAAAATAAATAAATAAAAAAAATAAAGAACGAACAGATCCGAATTTTGGGAAATCCATTCTGGTCCACTGTTTAAAGATCAACTAAACATGTGGTTGGTTCCATCACAGCTGCTTACTGTGGTCCTTCGAAAGTGTTCTTTACTCTTGGATCTACACCTGTGATGGCTGATCTTGGTTGTCAACTTGACTACATCTGGAATCAACTAAAACCCAATCAGCTGGGCATGCCCATGAGGGGCTCTCTTAGTCAGATCATTTGAGGTGGAAAGACCCACCCTAAATCTAGGCCACACTCTCTGGCAGCAGTCCACATAAAAAGACACGGAATAAGGAAGCTTTAACCTTTTGTCTGTTTGTCCTCACTCTTCCTGGCAAGTCCACCTGTCCTGTTACTGAGATACTCCTTTACAGGAATTAAAATCTACTTCTCCAGGATTCCAGCATAGTCTGAAGACCAGCAGCTCTCTAGGACACTTCTGGGATGCCAGTGTAAAGGTATCTGTTATCCATCTGATGTAATTGTCATCTCCGAGGTTTACTTCCTCTATCTGCTAATCTAGTCCTAATTCTGGAAGCTTCTAGCTTCCGTACAATCTAATCTAGGCCTAATTTTCAGCCTCTGAGACTTGCTGTCATAGTTTTCTGAGCTCTGGCTGGCTGCTTCAACTCAGCTGTTCTGGCTCAAACGCCTCTCCAAGTTGACTGATTGACTCTAACCTCTCTCAGCTTCTCCCGAATTGCTCTATTTAGCCTCATACTAACTTTGGCAATATTATTCTAATCTTCTGGCCCCTTATTCTCTGGCTCATTCTGTTTTTACTGGTGTCTAGCTTGTTCTCTCTTCAGTCTGTCCTTGTAAAACTCTTCCAATAAAAACTGCTTTTTTTTTCTGTCTGCTCTCTTAAGTAGCTTCCTTTTCCTGAGAGTTGGGCATATCCGAGTCTGTCAAATCTTCCTCTGATTCATCACTTTGTTTGCCATGCAATTAGATATCACTTTCAAACACTGGTGCTTCCTTCTACAAACTAACTTTAACTTCATTGTTTGGGATTAAAGGTGTGTGCTAAGGGCTGAACTACACTACAACTAGAAACAGTGTTTTCAGGAAATAACACAATCTCGGGGTTCACAGTGTGGTCAAATATCCTGCAACATGCCAGCACCAGATTAGGACTGCTGAGATATCCAGTCTTGTAGACTGGACAACTACTACATTCTTGGCCCTTTTCCGTTGGGCCATTGTTGGACTACTCAGACCACGACCTGTAAGCCACCCTAGTAAATCCCACACATATATTCATTCTATGAGTCCTTAGAGAACCATGACTACTATAGTGCTGTCCCCCAGTGTGGTGAGATTCTATTCCCTCCCTTGAACCTGGAAAGGCCTTGGTGATGGCCCCAGGGAGAAGCAAACAGGAGGTGATAGGAAATGGAAGAAGCAAATAGAGGAGGTGATACCGAATAAAAATTTCACTTTGTTTTCTGTGACACTTACCCCCTGGGTCCACTGTGTGTGATGAAGCCATCTGCAGGGGCCACATGGAGCTGTTCATACTGACAGCATCAGCCAGACACAGGTGACCAGATATCTGCTTCTAGAGGTTCAGACTGTAATTTGCTAGAAAGGCAACTATTGGTTTCTAGGCCATATAATTTGGGTGTTGCATAGAAAGAGACAGAAAATGTGCATTTCTGGGCTTCCTTCCCAAAGAGGAAAGACAATGAATAAACAATCCAAAAGACAGGAGGGAAATGCAGAAAACAACTCATTTTTGGAAGAGCACTTCACACCATAGCAGCTGACTTAGCAAGGGAGAATTATCACTAATGTATGCAGAGAGGGATACCAGTGGGGGTATACACAGGACACTGCCCACAGAGAAGCTCAGAATTGAGGCACAGGCCTATTGGAAGACCAGGATGGGCCCAAAGACAGGATTAGCCTAAGATCTGTAAGGAGATGCAGATCCCTGGCCCTTATGACAAGCAACTGTACTCCCACTAAGCGGCAAAGTTTTTTTTTTTGTTTGTTTGTTTTTTATTTAAGATTATTTATTTTATGTGTGTGAGTACACTGTCACTGTCTTCAGACACACCAGAAGAGGGCATCAGATTCCTATTACAGGTGGTTGTGAACTACCATGTGGTTGCTGGGAATTGAACTCAGGACCTCTGGAAGAGCAGTCAGTGCTCTTAACTGCTGAGCCATCTCTCCAGCCCCAGAGTTTTTTCTGTGGAAAAGAAAATATCAAGAGGCTGAGGACAAGGACACAGGGTGGACTGGGAGCTGGGATGCCTCTTGCTCCACTGAAACTCAGCTGCTAGACCTGTACCACTCACCGAGGGACACTCCACTTCACCCTCAGCCACAATTGATTTCCAACACTAAAGAAAGCAAAGTCACTTCACAACCACCCTCCACTTGAGAACTGGGGACCAAGGGCAGGCATGTCTTTCTGAGAATGTAATCTATTTTTCTATTAGCATCTCAAGAATCATGCCTCTCCTGAAACAAACTCTGTGGCCTTAAGATATCTGAGCCAAATGAAATTTGAAATTCTTTCCCCCTGCATGCCCCAAGGCCTGGGAAGCTCAGGCAGTTCCCGGGGGTGGGGGTGGTGGGGGGGTGGTGGGGGGTGGGGGCTATACTTCCAATATCCCTGGATTCCGGAGCCACCTAGGGATAGCAGTTTTCTTAATGAAAGGAGGATATTCAAATTGAAGCTGTGATCTCCCCAGGTAGCCTTGACAGAGGCTGACTCTGACAGAAAGATGAAGGTGGGGACAGTTTCTCAGAGTCCTCAAGAGCAGAAACAACTATTAGTACTATTTGCTAATACTTGGTTTGGGGAAGTCATCCTCCCTGTGTTGGGCCTTGGCCTCTCCAGCTGTAAAAACAGGACAATATTATTTGCTTCACAAGACTGTTTAAGATGAAGCAAGGTAAACATACTGGGAACATACAGTCTACTATACAGACTGTTTTAATTCCATGTTCTTAACAATAGGCCTACTGACACCTACAGGAGCTTCATGTTTATTTTGCAATCGTGTAGTAATTATACAAGCAATATGAAGAGAACTCTGATGAAATGATTACCCCATAGTAATAAAGCATAAGCCATTGCAGAAAAACCAACATTCCTACATACTTATGAAAGGTAATTATTAAGCTTTCCACTAAGAAAATACAGACACTACCAGCTTTATGTTACAAAAAAAGGGAAAACATGTTCTTCCTACAAAGCTGGGGTCAGAACCTGGAACCCCTTACTTGCTAGGTAAGCTCCCTGTCACTTAGCTGCACTTGGCCTGCAACAGATGCCTATACTATCACAAAAGCAGTATGTGAAAAGCAATGTCTGCTCCTTAATGGCAACTTAACTGACATTCATTCAGTCAGGATTTTCATTTAGCTGTAGGTGTAAAATTACATTGGATGGTAAAAGTGTTTATTCCATGTTAGGCCCAAAGATGAAACACCAGTTTCCTGCTCTTAAAGCCACAGATAAGTCAGTCATTCACTGACCACAAATTGTGTTGGTATTATGAAAAAGACCACTCACTCAGGGGATCTCTGAGTCAGAAAACCACTCACCCATAGAGCCCTGTGCAGGGGACAGAAGACCCAGGCCACATCCCAGCTCAAGAGCATCACTGGACTGTGTTTCTTTCTTTTTCTTTTCTTTTTTCTTTTTTTGGTTTTTTGAGACAGGGTTTCTCTGTGTAGCCCTGGCTGTCCTGGAACTCACTCTGTAGATCAGGCTGGCCTAGAACTCAGAAATCTGCCTGTCTCTGCCTCCCAAGTGCTGGGATTAAAGGCATGCGCCACCACTGCCCGGCTTGGACTGTGTTTCATTGAGGTCTTTGATAAAGATAGGGCAGCTTGGAGGTTGTGTCACACACTGCTGTTGGAAAGCCCCCACATTCAAACTATACCATCATGGCTGAGAAATGGAACAGGGACCACAGTGTGGGCAGACTCAGATAACCTTCATCCAAGGGTGTGCAGTCTCATACATCACTCTCAGAGCTCCATTCCCTGGGACAGAACAATCTACTGAAATGGTCAGAATTTAAAAAACAGTCTTCTAAAACTACATTTTAAAAGATTAAGCAGTTTTGTTTTGGTTCAAGGATATAGCTTAATTCGAACAGTACTTGCCTAGTATGCATTAAGCCCTGGGTTTTATTATGTGCATGCAGGTATAAATTTTTTCCAATCTACTTTAATCAACGTCCCTCTCGCCCACTCCCCACCAGAGGTAGTAGAAAAGAAAGGTTTTTAAGACACCAAGGTTATTAGTAGACCTGTTTAGAATAGTTCTTTGGGGGCAAGTCCAATCTTCTTTGTCAGGGTATCAGCAGTTCAGTCCAGTAGCAAACATCAAATACAAATCAGCAGCTGCAGTCCAGTCTACTTGGTAATCACCACACACGAACCCGCAAGGGCAGTTCAATCCAGAAGAAACCACAAGGCTCACCCACCGGCCCAAGGCTGAGGCAGTGTCAAGAAGGCACAGGAACCTCAAGAGAAGTTCTTTGCAAGTCTCTCTCTATGGCATTATCACAAGCAGAGCTCAGCAATGCAATGTAAAGCAAACCAATACATGTGTGTTGTCAGCGAAGGTTAGTGAGGCAGAGCAAAGCAAACCAATTCTTGGGCTCCCACTGTCTGTGAGGTCAGATTTATACTCCTTCATCACTAGTCCTTTCATGTGTCTGCTTTAGCAAAACGTCTCTTCACTTGTGTGCTCCAGAAAAACGTCATTTGACATAACTGACTTTCCAAAACAAAACAAAAAGGTGTTTCTACTTCATGTGCTGGCTAGTTTTTAATGTCCTCCTGACCTCAATTGAGAAAATGCTTCCATAATATTGTGCTGTGGGGCACTTTCTTAATTAGTGAATGATGGGGGAGGGTGGAGTCCATTGGGATGGTGCCACCCCTTGGCTGGTGGTCCTGGGTTCTGTAAGAAAGCAGGCTTAGCGAGCCATAAGGAACAAGCCAGTAAGCAGCACTCCTCCACGGTTTTGTATCAGCTCCTGCTTCCAGTTCTGTTTACCACCTCTGATGAGGAACTGTAATATAAGTACAAGCAAAACCTTTCCTTCCCAAGTTTTGGTATTTGGTGTTTCATCCCAGTAAGAGACCCTAAGATATATCCCAAGCACCACCTAAACTGGACAAGGTGGTGTATTGCTATATTTCAGAGACTGATGATCAGAAGTTCAAGGTTATACTTACACAGTGAGTTTTGAGGCCAACTTGGGACATTTTGTTTGTTCTTTTCAGACAGTGGTTCTCTTTGTAGTAGTCCTGGTTGTCCTGGAACTTATTATGTAGATCGAGCTGGCCTTGAACTCACAGAGATCTGCCTGGCCTCTCCTGACTGAGATCAAAGGTGTAGGATACCATGCCTGACTAACTTGGGTCACATTATTTGACCTTATACATTTTGGCAAAAAGATCACTGACCTAAGATGATATGACACATCATATCATCTGTGGTGCTCAAAAGAAGTGCTGTTGCCAACTGTATCTGACACTGTGAGCTGGCATTGTTCAGAACAAAGCAGTTTGGCAGTTCTGAAGTACATCACAGTGAAAACCTTATAAAAGGCTGGTAACGAATGTCAAAAGCATTGTGAAGGTGAAGCAGTGGTGGTGCAGACCTTTTATCCTGGTACTCATGGGGCAGGACTATTGCACCTGTGTGAGCTGTTGCTCTCTACATAGCCCTGGCAGTCCTGGAACTATGTAGACCAGGTTGGCCTTGAACTCAAGAGATCTGCCTGCCTCTATCCCCCAAGTGTTGGGAATAAAGGCCTATACCACATCTTTTTTTAACATAAAAAATTCTAGGCCAACCAGAAGAACTACATAGTGAAACTTTGTTTCTAAATAAAAGCAGAATAACCCAAATGTGTATGCTTACTAAGAGTAACCCACAAGCAAGCATATAACCAGTATATTAAAATCCACCTTACATTGTGCCATTTTGTGTGTGACTCTAATACGTGTTAAAGTGTTACAAAGCCTTCCTGACCCCAGCTTGCAAACACTTGTTACCTGCTAACAATGTATCTGAGCTGGTGCGCTCATGTGTTATTTTCAAGAGAAAAGTTGCTACAATTTTAAACAGTTTACCTGAAAAGCGACTTAAGGTTACTGCAAATGTGGCCAACAGAAGCCGGGCTAACTTCACCAACCAGTAGCTTCAAAATGGCTGGTAAGAGCTCTGGTTTTGCTTACTGTGGTTAATTAAAGTGGGCTCCAGTTCCTGAATCTAAGTGGCTGCTTAAGAATAGTTCATTTGCAGAGACAGAATATTAACTGAAGAAAAAGAAAACTATAAACCAAGATAAGTGCATTCATCATGATTTATTTTTAAACCCTGTACAGTTGTACTGTTCCTCCGAAAACCCCATCTAACGTGAATTTTTATACTGTATTATTTAGTATTAAAAACTATTAAACTCTTAGAAAAGTATATAACAGAGCATTCCATATTTACAAAGATTTTACATTCAAAGGACTTATATATGGGCTATCTTAGGCATGCTACTGAGCTCTCTGGATCACACATCCTATAAATGAGGACAACTTCCTTGTCATTACATCAGATCCTATGGAGGCTCCTTTCAGCTACAGGGTCTATAGGGCACAGAAATAATTCCCCTACTTTCCAGGGCGACAGGAAGGGGGGGGGCACTGTGTTTAAAACACTTGCCACCAAATACAAATTCGATTAAGATTATGGGCAAAGTTGGAGTCACCCTATTGAAAGCCTACAAGTCTACTGCAGAAATCCTGAATAATTTATTTCTAATGAGCAGGAGGTGTGTGTATAATTAGATGGTAGAGTATCTCCAATCTACACAGCACGGTGATCAAGGGGAGTGGATGAACACTGCAGGCAGGCACCGAGAGGGAACGGTGGCACCTTCCCAAGCCCAATCAAATCTAACTGGAGAAGTATAACCCAGAGGCTTTCCAGAATGCAATCAGTGCGTGCCAAAGCTGCTTTACTCAAATCGCGAAGGGGAGGGACATGGGACTGCACAAATCTGGGCTCCCAGGTTGAGCAGCTATTTTAAAAATGGGCCTGGGGCATCTGCACACTTGCCTGGTCCGGCCAGAAGCAGGCACCATCCTCGGAGCTTTAAAACATAAAGCTACCATCCATCCCGAGGAAGGTACCGGGAGCTCAGTGCACTCCCAGGAAACCGCTCACTTGCAACTTCCCGGCGCGGCGCCAGTCAAGGGCCCACTTCTTCAATCAACAAACGGAGCCTACGGGAACTGCCGCACCTGCCCGGCCCAGGCCGGCGGGCCTCAGCTCCGGCGGCAGCGGCGGCGTTCCGGTGCGCGCGCGCGCTCAGCCAATCGCCTGCTCGCCCGCCCCCCGCCGCCGCGGTGAGGCTGGCGCCGGGAAGAGGAAGAGGAACATTCGCCCTCCTCCTCCCAGCGCGCGGGCGGCGGCGGCAGCGGCACCGGGGTCACGAACTCTGACCTTTCACTGACAAAAACAATAACAAAGCGCGGTCCCTCTGCGACCCCGGCGGCGCCAGGGCCCGGCCCGCCGCCCCGCTCCGCACCGGCCCGCCGCGGCGTCCCGGCCGCCCGAGCCTCCGGGCTCTTGCCCTCCGGCGCCCGCCCGGCCCGCGCCCTGCCCTCCGTGCCGGGGGCGCCCGCCGCAGACACGGGACCTGCTTCGCGGTTGTTGTGGCGCCCAACCCTGAGGTAAGAGCAATCCCCCCGGGCCAAGCCGCGGCGCGGCGGAGGGCAGGCCTGCGCCGCCATGGAGGCCCCGGAGGCTGAACGCGGCCTTTTACCTTTGCCACAGGGCGGTGGCGGCGGCGACGGGCGCTTTGCATAGTGGGCCGGGCCGCGCCCTCCCCTCCCCTCTGTTCCACTCCCCTCCCCGCCCGAGGCCGAGCCCGGCGAGCCGCTGTCCTGACCGGGCCGGCCGCGCGCCGCGGGGGCGGAGGGGGAATGTCCGCGGCCCCGCCTCACGCCTGGCCCTCCGCCAGCGCCGCCATCTTGTCCCCGCGGCGCCGGCCGGCCAGGCTCCCCTCCGCGCGTGCCTGGCCTGCCCGCTTCTTCCTGTGTTCCCCGCTCCTCACCCCAGCACTCCCCGCCTGCCGTTGGCTGCCACCCTGGCCCAACCGCCGTTTTTCCGGACAAGGAGGGTCGGGAGGGGAGGGAGGGAGGCGTGGGCAGGGCACGACCTCCTGAGTGACGGCCGGGCTGGCCAATCGTCCCCCGTATAGGAAGGCCACGGCCAGCGGCGCCGCCCCCGGGGCTGTGCTGGTTGGTCTAGGTGGGAGAGGGAGGTCCCGGGGGCCGATAGTGCGGGGCGTGAGGCCGGGCGGGCCAGCCTCTGAGGAACTCGGCGGGTCCCGGGCTGGGAAGCTGTTGATACTTTTTGAACCCATGGCACGGCCTGGAGGGAAGAGCTCGTCGGCGCACGGAGGCTCTTCAGGGTTCGCGCTTTCTTCTCGATTTTGGACGGAGTCCCTCTCAAAGGCTCAATTTCAGTCAATGAAATTGGGACACCAGGAGATTCTTGCCAAGCCGCGCCTCTCTCCTCAGCATTGTTTGAGGGACTATTCTCTGAAAATGGAGTCCAAGCTGCTCGGCGAGCCTCAAAGTAATTTGCAAATGGTGGTGGTAGTTTTTTCTTCTTATTGTGGTACTGGGGACGGCCCTGCCATTGAGTAATATCCCTAGTCCCAAAATGGTGATGTGGAAAAACATGATAAGGAACCAACTGAAGTGGAAAACTTGTGAGGTGATTCTCTTTCCTTCGTTCATTAAACACAGATGTGCGTAGTTTTAGGCACTAGGGATACTAACAGAAATTCAACTGACCTGGTCAAGGAGCCATTCTTCCCCAGAATTTTGGATGCTGAGGGGATGGATACAAAGGCTCAGAGAATAGTCAGTTCCAGGGAAGAAACTGGATGATGTGCTGAAGGAATCGTGAGGGCATTAATTTAGATGGGATGACGAGGAAGTCAGGCTTCACTGAGAAAGTAATGTTTGAATAGATTTCAGGAAAAGAGCTACGTTCTCGAGAGCAAGCTTGAAGATGGGAGGGAAGGCTGTCCCACACTTTTTGTTGAGTAAATTATTGATGATACTACCGATAACTAAGTGCTGCATATTTAATTGGTGCATTTTTACCCGAACTTGGCAGTTGGGTTAGCATGGCCAGCAATAAAATGTCCACTATACTAAGCAGGGAATTTGAATTGGACTTCAATAGACATTCTTTTAACATACTTGTTTTTCTCAGAGATAAACCTGATTGATGCTATGAAGTTACTGGAAATCTCATTTGTTTATCAAAGTGAAAAGCAAATTTTACAAAATACAATGTCAGCTTCCGTTGGGAAGTCTGATAACTAAAGTATTTGTCTATATAACATAATGGGAAGGGCTGGCTAGCATGTAGGAAGCCTCAAGTTTTATCCTTAGCACTGCATAAACTTAAGTAGTGGTGCATATCTGTAATCCCAGTACTGGGGAGGTGGAGGCAGGATCAGAAGTTTCAATGTCATCCTTGGCTACACAGAGTTTTAGGCCAGCCTGGGCTATAAAATCCGGTATCCAAAATAAAATATTTGAAATTAAACAATATGTTTTTAATAATAGTAGCAGTCATAATTTTAATTCTTTCTTTGATATTTCAAGAGACAGTGTAAGTTAAGCCAAGCAAGCAAACATTTCCAAAAAGAGATTGGAGTAAGCTGTCCCAAAGTGACTTGCAGCCCAGTGGGTTCTATATTGTGAATTTTAAAGTTTTCTTGAATATTATGAGGTGGTAGAATGTTCATGGAATAAAGTGACTCCCCCCCAAGACCCCTAAAGCATGGGTGCTCTTCCTTTTGGGTTTTCTCTTTCCAAAAGCTGGAGATTTTAAAATCACAATGCAATTGATATTATAATGATATCAGATCTTTTAAGGATGCAGACCCTTCTTTCCAGAACATGGGTGAGAAAGTACCCTGTTTCCTTTGTTTCTGGTAACAGCAAGAATAGCCTAATTACAGCTTCAAGGCTGTTTAACCACAAAGGGGCATTCTAATCGGAGACACAGCTATCAATATGCCTGCAGTTTTCTTCAATTACTTTGTATCTAACTCCTTGTCAGTCTGTAGTCAATCACACTTTTAAGAAGAGACTCATCCAGGTATGATGGTGGCTCAAGACTTTAATTTCCACACACAGCCAGGGCTATATAATGAGTACTTTGTATTGGGATTGGAAGTAGGGTTTGTGTCAACAGTCTCTTCACTTTATAAGAGTAGTTCTAGGAAGTTTTGAGGGTTTTTTGTTTAGTTCTATTGTTTTGTTTGAGATGTTGCCTCGGGTGGCCTTTTAACCCTGGTCCCTAGTGATCCTCCTGTGTTAGCCTCTGAGCAGCTAAGACTTTAGGCTAGTTTGTGCTACCATGCCTAGGTGGAGAAGTTTTTAATACAAGGAGCCAAGTGACCTGGTGTGGTAGAAGGATCTTGGGTCGTGGAATCAGAAAAACTTGGCTCCAGAATCTTGAATAAGCAGTCTTTTTGAGGTTTACACATTTGTAAACTGCGGAAAGGGGAGCCAACGCTAAGATGGAAGAGAGTGGATGAGGAATTGTCCCAGTAACTACAGACAAGGGAGGTGAGACTGTGGCGAGATGGCTTGTATCTTGCTTGAGTGGTTCCACATACTGAGGTTCACATTTGAGTATTTGTCTTTGAGTTCTCCTGTGTGCTCCTTTGCTCCAAAGGTTTGAAGTATCAGAGTGGACACCAATAGGGATCATCTGTGAAGGGAACTTAACATCTCAAGGGGACTGAAGCTAGTCTGGGCCACATAATGAGTTCCAGGCTTGCAACCCTGTCTTGAAAAATGGAGTAGTAAATGGCTCTGAAGCTCATGGAAACCAGCCTCGTACCTGATATAAATTCTCTCCATTTTAGTGCTGACTATGAAGAGCTGATTTCTTAAAAAGAAATTCTCGCCGGGCAGTGGTGGCGCCTTTAATCCCGGCACTTGGGAGGCAGAGACAGGCGGATTTCTGAGTTCCAGGCCAGCCTGGTCTACAGAGTGAGTTCCAGGACAGCCAGGGCTACACAGAGAAACCCTGTCTTGAAAAACCAAAATAAATAAATAAATAAATTCTCAAAAAGAGACAGTGTCTCATTATGTAGCCCTAGGTAGTCTGGAACTCTCAGAGATTCACTTGCCTATGCCTCTTGAGTGCTGGAATCAAAGGTATATGTTATTATATCTCACTTAATGGCTGACCTTTTCTTCTGTGTGTGATCATCATCTGAAATTCATGTTTCTGTCATACTATAGAGGAAGATTTTTTTGGTTTTTGGAGGTTTAACTTGCCTAAAGGCTGACATTCTCTGTCATTCTTTGCTATCTTGCTGTTCCTTCCCCATTCATTACCATTCCCACTTTCTGTGAACTCTGGTAGCTAGGATACCCCTCCTCATTACTGAAAAGCTAGTGTTGAAGCAGGAAGAGCTTTCTACCTAAAGGCATGACAGCCAGGGAACACTTTCAACTGGCATAGCTCACAGTAATGAGAAGGAGGTGTGTAGGGGGAACGGAAGCCTAACTCAGGACATTGGCATGGGCATTTGTTTATGGATAGTTAGCCAGGTTCACACCTTGGCATCTGGGCATCTTGGAGAGATGAGACGTGAAATGTTAAGGACAGGAAATGAGTAAGTTAGTGCAGACTTTTAACTGGACTTGATGAGGCAGTCTTGGATTTTAGAAAGCATATGTCAATGAAGGTCAGTTTCAGAGCAAAGTATGACTATAGGCAATAAAAAGTACCTCCTCTATTGTAATAATAAAAGACTTAAAACCCTTTATAGGTGGTGACATCATCTATTTTGTATTAACTGATGATAACCCCAAAGGTTTTTTGGAAATGTTAGGATATAAATAGAGAGGAATTTCATTGCAAGATTATAATTTTCTCCAGTTTGGATTTATGGGAGATGTGGAAGAATGTGCTTGGGTCTAGAGCAAAGGGCAGCTCTTAGGAGAAATGAGGCTGGTGGGACTGGACTCAAAGGTGAGAGCTCTCCAGGCATCTTCCTTGTTTACCTTTACTGCTCTTACTGTGTAGTAAGAAACAGCTATGCAGGAGCTAAAAAAGGTTCCTACCAAGCTACCCATAGGTGTTCTTTACATTCTAGCACTGGCTGATTGAATGCCTCATGAGAAATTGCTCAATGCTGGAATGCTTCATTCAGTATGCATTTTCCCCAGGGTCTTTTATTCTACAGTGAATCTGATTTGTAGTAATAGAACATGTCAGAAGTGGCATTTATATTGCTTATGGTCCTCTCTCCACATCCCTATTCTGCAGTAACACAAGATTTACTAGGTTGATAAGGTGAATACCTAGTAATTATTGTTTTACCAAGGTGGAAAGCAGATGTCACAAGTGGTATATCAGTCTTCAGCTGAAAAGGCTGGTGACTAGAATGTATTGACTGACTTAGTACAATTTTAAGAAATGAGGTTATTATAATCGTTTTTCTAGAGAAAGGTATGTGATTGAACCAGGTGTAGTAGTGCATACTTGTAATCCTAGCTCTGCATCTTCTAGTGTGTGACAGGAACATGAATGAATGAAAGATAGTGATCATACAATGAATAAGGACTACTTGTTATAGTTGGCAACAAAGTAAGAGACACTAAAATCTGGAGATAGACAGAATGAGGGGCCTACCTCAGGTGTGAGGCAGGAGAATGGCAAGTTTGAGGCTAGCCTAAATCCTGTCTCAGAAAAGCAAAAACTAAAAAGTAAATGAAAATAAATAAAAGGGTTTGAAGTGGCACACCTTTAATCCCAGCACTTGGGAGGCAGAGGCAGGCGGATTTCTGAGTTCGGGGCCAGCCTGGTCTACAGAGTGAGTTCCAGGACGCCAGGGCTACACTGAGAAACGGAAACCTTGTCTCGAAAAACCAAAAAAAAAAAAAAAAAAGGTTTGAAGTGGAAATCATTGGTAAAACTTACTTACTTAGAGAGTAAGACCTGGGCATGATGGCTTACACCGTTGATCGAAATAGAGACAGGTAGATAACTGAGTTAAAGACAAGCCAGGGCAAGACCTCAGTTACCGTAAGGCATGAGTAAGACTATTTAAAAAAGCACTAGTATAAGAGCTCTGGACTAGAAACAAGCTGAACACTTACTAGCTGTAAATGAGTGGGTTATGGTATAGTCATGTGTTAGAATACTAGACAGTAATGAAAATGGACTGCAAGAGAAGTTAAACACACATAAAGTATATTACATATAGTTAAAAAACAAGCAAAAATCATCCTTGATAATAGATATTAGGAGAAGAAAGGAAAGTTGATAACAGGAAAGGTGCAACAGAGACTTCAGGCTGCTGGTACTGTTGTTTTCTAGTGTAAATATATATTCTGTTAGTAGACAGTCATCACAATGTTTAGTTTGAGCACTTTTGTATTGCATGTTGTAGTTCAGTAAAATTATTACTTAAAAGTGTTAAAAATTGCCAGGTGGTGGTGGTAGTGCATGCCTTTAATCCCAGAACTTGGGATTTGAGTTTGAGGTCATCCTGGTCTACAGAGTTCCAGGACAGCCGGGGCTACATGGAGAAACCCTTGTCTCAAAACATCAACAACAACAATAGTGTTAAAAATTATTCTCACTGGTCTACTTATTTTCTATCTTAACAATTCTGGTCAGTGTAATTACTGTAGAGCTAAAAAATTAAAAGTATTTTTGAATTCCTAAGAAATTGTCCTGGTAGAGCCAGATTATAAATTTCTGGCAGCAGTACTGAAGTGTGTAACATATAAGGATTAGCAGTTGTTTAAATTAGTTATTAAATGTTCTAGCCTATGAATGAAAGAGATAAGTAACTGAGACCCTGTTACTGTTTTTCTTTCTTGACTTTTTGTTTTTCTTGGGAAGTTATTTTGAAGTATAATGTGACCTAGAGGTAATAGTGTAAGTGTTAAAGTCAGAGTGGTATGAGTTGGAATACTAGCACTGCATCAGCAGCTGTATCACTTTAAACATGTTTCCTTGTGTGTCCGTTCTTCTGACTTCCTTGTTGGAGCTTATGCATCATACTAAGGTGTGCTGAGAATCAAAACATACCTAGTTTGACAGAAAATATGTCATAGGTGCCCAGAAGTCTGTCCTCCTTTTCCAATTGTCTACCCCTGGCTCATTCTAACAGAAACAGAATCAATATCATCGTTATTACACTTAAGTTGTTGGTAGGATGAGGAAGTCATCCATAGTCTCCACACACACAAACCTGCAGTAGTTCCCCAGTATCATAGGGACAACATGGTTGTGAAAGCTGCTGCTTTTCTATGCCCTCCAGTCCTTGTTCTCCCGTCTCCCTCAGAAATGTTATGTTTCCCTTTTCTTACTGGAAGAAGAAACTAGTCTCCTTTGGATGGGCATGGTGGGTAGGAAATCACATGACCCAGAGGCTAAGTGATCATTTGAAGTCTTAAAAGCATCAGGATTTCGATAACTGGTTGTGGATTTAAGATTGGCCTTAGAGGCATCTAAAGAGCATGTCTTCTACTGAAGAACATTGATATTATATTAAACTTTGATATTTTTTTTCATGTTCTAATTCCAAATCCTAATCTGACATCTAATCTGTAGCTTTGTGTTTCTTATTTTATTTCATCTAGATTTTTATTTTTTCATGAATATAAATAGTTTTCTACATGGGTCTGACCTAGGCCCTCTGCACATATGTTACAGTTGTGTAGCTTGGTCTTCTTGTAGGACTGCTCTAATAGTGGGAGTGGGGGCTGTCTCTGATTCTTTTTGCCTGATTTTGGGACCCTTTTCCTCTTATTGGGTTGCCTCATCCAGCCTTAACATGAGAGAAGATGCTTAGTCTTATTGTAACTTGATATGCTATGTTTGGTTGATACCCCTGGAAGGCCTACCCTTTTCTGAAGGGAAATGGAGAAGGAATGAGGTTAGAGGTGTGAGGGGGAGACTGGAAAGGGAGGAGGGAAACTGTGGTTGGGATGAAATATATAAGAGAACAAATAAAATTTTAAAATGTAAAAAGAAATAGGTTTCTAACAATATACTTAAACTATATCATGAAATTCTATCCAGTAGTATCTTTTTTTTTTTTTTTTTTTTTTAAAAAGATAGGGTCTTACTATGTAGACCAGCTGGTCTTGAATTTACAGGCATTGGTCTACGTCTACCTCCCAAATGCTGAGATTAAAGGTGTGTGCCATGATGGCCAGCTTGCCTGCCTTCCTTTTATTTTTCAAATGATCATTAGATACTGCTTTTTTTGGGTTAGGGTCTCTTACTACCTAATCCTGGAACTCACTATGTGGAACAAGCTAGTTTCAAACAGTAACAGGGTATCAGTTACTTATCTCTTTCATTCATAGGCTAGAACATTTAATAACTAATTTAAACGATTGCTAATTTCTTAATGTTACACTTTCGATCAAAAGGGCATGCTCACTACATGTGACCTTGATTTTGTTTTTTTTTTTTTAAAAAAAAAAAAAAAAAAAAAAAAAAAAACCTCTGAGGCAGGGTTTCTGTGTGTAGCCTTAGCTGTTAATGGAACTTACTTTTAGACCAGGCTGGCCTCAAACTCAGATCCACCTGCCTCCACCTCCTGAGTGCTGGATTAAAGGCGTGCGCCACCACTGCTCAACCTTGACTTATCTTTAATTATTTCAGATTATACCCTAATTCAGCCCTTTCATTTTGCCCAGCTTGCAGATTAACAGTGTGAATTATAGTTGGCCTCTGGTTGTTTATACAACATACATACAGTTCAATCTTGGGTAGATTTTAAAGTATGCTTCACAGCTTTAGTTTCTGCCTTCATGTTTCTTGTTTTTTTTGAGAAGGTAAAGGCAGCACCTTCAACAAATACTAGCTGCAACATACTTTTTGAGTTCCAGGTTCAATATAAACATTTTACATCTAGTTTTGACAGTCTGATGTGGTTAGCATTAGAGAGATCAGCTTAGTGCCTGAGCCTTACAACCAGGGAGACTTGCTCAGGACAATAGGCACTTTGAATGATGTTAAGTTCTTGTTCAGGTAGGCAGTGCATATAAGCATGAGTGATTTGAATCACTTGATCATGGAAGGAAAAATAGGTTCCTAGACTGAAGACCGTTTCTCTGTTTCTGAGTGGCCTAGCTATACTTACTGGCCGTTGAGAGCGACCTGTTCCCATCAAGAGCCTGATTAGTTGTGTTAGGGTGCTTAACTGAAGACAGGGTCTCATCAGCTGTCAGTCTTCTGTGAGACTGAAGAGTGCTTTTGTTACCCTGTGGTCTGCACCACAGTTTTTACTTACCGTGTCCTGCTGTCATCATGTGCTGCTCAGGATAACTCGTTAGTTCGAATTAAATTTAAGGATCTACCTTCATTTCTTACTGTTGTCATGGATTTTTTTTTTTTTAAATTTATTTATTTATTTATTTATTTGAGAACACTTTAGCTGTCTTCAGACACACCAGAAGAGGGCATCAGTTCCCATTACAGATGGTTGTGAGCTACCATGTGGTTGCTGGGAACTGAACTCAGGACGTCTGGAAGAGCAGCCAGTGCTCTTAATCTCTGAGCCATCTTTCCAGCCCTGCCATGGATGGATTCTTTACTGGCTTTTGTCTGCAATATTACTTTTCCTGTCACCTCCACCTTGCTATCAAAAAAGTTTCTTTTGTTGAAGATCAGATATGATCAAGTTGAAGCTATTGATGGTTCCCCAGCATCCAGTGTCAGACTCTGACCTCTCCCATAGTTTTTGGCATATCACATGCTGTTCCTCAAATACCTCATTCTGTGTCAGACTTGCTAGTTCTTTAAGAAGTGTCCTTCCTGCTTAGAATACTCTCTATTCTTTCTTTCTTTGATAAATTCCCACTTCTGAAAACCTAGCTTAAATATGTCTTTAAGATACATGTGGAGAACATGTACATGTATCTTTAAGATACATGGAGAACATGTATCTTAAAGACATATTTAAGCTAGGTTTTAGATATATTTAAACTACATGTTAAGATACTTGAGGGAGTTGATTCTCTTCTTTTACCATGTGGATCCAGGGGATCTAACTCAGGCTGTCAGGCTTGAGGGCAAGTGCCACAGAGCCATCTCACTAACTCCTCTTTAAGATGCCATTAGCTCTCCAGCAGAGGGACTTAACTTCTTCCTTAGGACACTCACCATAGCCATTAAATTGCATCAGGTTCATCAAGGACGAAGGACCTCCCTTATTTTGTTAATTCACAACCTTCAGCTCATTGTCTGGTCGTAGCAGTTTCTTAATAAGAGTTGGTGGGCTATTTGGAACTTAACCACATTTTTTACTTGCAGTGCTGTGTCTTGATAGCTCTTTTGGTAATTAGTTAGGTTCTCTTCCATCAACATAACTCTGGGTACAATCTGAAGATTAGCTAGCTGAATGAGTCATCTTCAGGTTTCTATAGCCAGAACTAGCTGTGTTCTGTCCACAATGCTTATTTAATACAACACCAGCTATTGGTTACTGTTGGTATTGCTAAGCTTACCTCCACAAACCAAGAAGGCTTTTTCCTTTTGGTGCTTTTGATCAAAACCCAGGTCTTTCTTGTGCATGCTAAGTAGGCTCTCTTTCACTGAGCCACATATCTAGTTCTCCCAGGTCCCTAAAAGTTTATTTATGTAGTAATAGGTTTTAGTTTTGTTGTTTCTAGATCTTTCTTTCTTTCTTTCTTTCTTTCTTTGGTTTTTCGAGACTGTGTTTCTCTGTGTAGACCTGGCTGTCCTGGAACTCACTCTGTAGACCAGGCTGGCCTTGAACTCAGAAATCCGAGTGCTGGGATTAAAGGCATGCGCCACCACTGCCTGGCTGTTTCTAGATTTCAATTATGAAGTTAGCGACAGAGTTTTCCAGCTACCACTATTCTCTGGAGTGTGTCATTTTAGGAAGGGAGATGCCCTCTAATTGAAAACTGATGCCCATACTTTGTTCCAAAGGCTCTGCCCTCCCTTTCCCCTATGACTTTTGTGTCTATGGATGTCTGTGGTTGTGTGGTGGTGAGAGGGTTTTGCCCACATTATTTTTATTTCAGAAACACCTAGTTAAAGGCGCCCCACCGCTCTGCTTCCTGATGGTTCCCAAGAGTTTATTTTACTTTTTACATTTTGATGTCCTGCAAGGAGAAGCTTCCTACACACACACACACACACACACACACACACACACACACACACACACGAATAGGCTTTGGTTTACGACACCACATTTTCTAACATGGTTAAATGTAGTTTTTAAACTCCCTCTAACTTATCTGTTCTAGTTGGATGAAAGTCTTTCTGTTGGAACCATGGTTGTCTGCAGTTTTGCTGCTTGTTCTTTCTTTGACTGTGCTTGTCTTTTAGAAGGCATACATTCCTCTTTTTGTTTTTATTTAGCAGTTGATGGCTGAAACTGCTTGGGAGGTAGAAAACCAACACTGATATCAAGAATTCCAAGAATTCAAGAGATGGTTCAGGAAGTGGGCAAGGCCTATAAGGCTGTATCAGTGAAATGGTGATAGCAAAAGATAAATAGTCAGTGGTGGAATAAAGAAGGAAACCTGAGTTACGACGGCAGAGATGACATTATAGATCAGTGATGAAAGGATAGGTGGTTCAGTGCATGGTGCTGGAAAATTGATGTCCGTGCCTGACTCATCACACTCAAAAAACTAATGGACACTTGGATTAAGAGCTTAAAAAGTGAATGATAGCATTTTTAGCATTTATATAATAAGATATGCACAATGGTATTTTAATCCTAGGGTAGGACAGAATGTCCTTAAAACATTAAATGCAGGCCTCCCCAGCTGGCAGGATGGCTTGCGGTAGGTGATTACAAGCCCGGTGGTGTGAATTCAATCTTTAGAACCCTTGTAAAGGCAGAAAGAAAGAAAGAATCAACTGCAGATTGTCCTCTTCACATGTGCACCACCACATACACATGCACCCCATTGTATGCTAATAAGTAAAAAAAAAGTAATACAAATTTCCAAAATATTAATCCATTCAGCATTAATATCATACTGCTATCCATCAAGACATGTTAAAGAATGGGCGAAGACATTTACAACTGTCACTTACACAGTCAAATAGTATCCAGAATCCTTAGTTTTTTAAAGTTTACAGGTATACTATTTCCTGACTTAATATTTATACATATGGTTATTAGAATTATTTTGAGACTCATAACTATCTTAAGTTGACTATCCCTGCAGATTTAAAGTGATTCAGGGTAGGGATACAGTTTGGTGATAGAGTGCTTTTCTAGGAGGTTTAAAGCTGTGAATTTGGTCCTTATCAATATAAAACAAAAGCAAAAAGAAGCCCATAAAGTGGACCATTGCAATAAGTTTTCTAAGTTACTAAACTTGGAATCTGGACAGTTGTCTATGGGGTCTTTCCAGGAAACCCCATAAAAAGATAGCTCTTTTAAAGAATGTTCTGATATTTCTATATTATTCACTAATAAGTCTCTACCAGTGTTTTTAGAGTCACTTATTTTTACTTAAACTACAGTTGGCAGTAGAAACACTGATTATGTTTCAGAGTTATAAAATGATTAGTTGTGGCTGTCTGTCTGGATTTAATTTTTGCCATATGTTACCTATTGGTTACATTATTTTCTTTGTTGAAGAGTGCAAGTCTAGACCTCATACATGTAGCTGTGTGTTACAGCTTACTTGTCTGCTATCTCAAATGTTGCTTTCTTTTTCTGTTTCTCTAAGTTGGAACCAAATCATAGCAAAAACAAAGGAAAAAATCAAAACAGTAACAACAAAAAATTTAAAACAAAAACAGTGTTCCCTGTTGCATTTTTTTAAGAAACAAAAAGTTTTACCACTTAATAAAAAAAAAAAAAAATAAGTAGACTGGTAATATAGCTCATTGGTAGAACATGCTTAGCATGTGATAGGCTCTAGATTTGTTTCTCAGCCCTGCCTACCCTGAAAGAAAAAACTTCAGAGCAAGAAGACTAACGCCTATAGCTCATGCCTGGCTGTATTATATGGAGGTGAATCACTGATATCTGTGACCTGGTATCATGTCCCTGTTGGCGCAGTACCTGTGCTTACAGGTTCTAGGTCTTTTTATGCTGTCAACCACAGTTTCACACTCCATTTACCACTCATCATTTAGGCAGGAAACAATCTAAATGGAAGTTAAAGTAATAGAAGTGGCTACCTAATAATGAGTAGAAAAATACAGAAAATGGCCACAGTTAAAAAGCTTGGAGGTCTGTGCCTCATAAGTAGGAATGCTATAGAAAGGTGCTTTGTGAAACTATTCATTGTATAATAATAGTCCAAGCAAGCAAATGAACTAATTGTGCATCTGTGTATATTACACATAGATATATTGTACAGTAACACTGTACAGTTTTTATGTACAAATTTAAACATAATTCTCTAGAGCTTGTTTTCCTGTTTAGCCTGGGAACTATCCAGATAATGAATTGTCCTAAACCCTGGCTTTTGAAAAGTGTCTAGGGGATACTCACGGAGCTGTCTTGTTTGTGACCAGAAGAGACGGAGGGTCAGCAGTGACTGTGTTTAAGTGACTCTGATCTAGGAGGCTATCAGGCTTTTTGGTCTTTAGATGATCTTCCTCAAATTTTGCAAATGATGGCATCATTTAGGAGGCAGAGGCAGGTGTGGATCTCTGTGAGTTTGAGGCTAATCTGGTTTACATAGCAAGTTCCAGGCTGGCTAGATCTACACAGTGAGACCCTGTCTCAAATATATATTAATTAGATATACATTAATAAATTGATGGGTACCTTGTCTTGTTAGCATATTCTTTGTCTCTCTTTGTTGGTGTATTGTTTGTCTTTCAGCCTGTAAATAAGGTCTGTAATTTGGGCATGGTTTTGCTTCCCATATTGCCACTAGTAATAAAAGTTTAGTTGATAGCAATCTAGCAAGCTAGTATTCTGTCCAAAGTTGATCTCATGGTTTTCTCATATAGCCGCCAATTTACTCACTATATACTGTGAGCTACCCAAAAAGGTTTCCACCTCTCTGAGAAGTTAAACCAAGAAGATCTGATAAGTCCCTCATTCCTCTGCATTTATATCTGCCAAGAGAAATTTACCAATTGAAATGTTTCTACAAAAGTTGGTACATTAATTCTATGGCATATCTAGATATGATTACCTTGCTGGCTTTGTTTCCTATAGAAACATTACAAGGCATGGTCCTTGTAAGACAGTATCAAAGATGAATTCTGATGAGTGATAATTTTCAAGTAGCCTGGTTTTCCACACCTGATAGAAGTTGCTGCATTTTTCCAAACAGGTTCTCTAATGATCTTGCTTCACCATGGCTACAAATATGGAGGGGCTGGTTCAGCACAGAGTGGGGACCCAGCAGGTGGCTGAGGTGAGTGACAGGGGCTAGCACAATAGCTGGCACCCTTGCTTTTGAAAGGGTAGAAATCAGTATGCTCTGTGGTTTTCAAAACAGTCCCAAAGAAGTCAGCACATGATTCAAATCCAAAGTGGTATGCTGACACTAAATAAAAATAAAAATGACAAAAGCAGCTGTTAGTAGGATTTTTCTGCATGGGTAGGACGGTTGTATAATAAGATGACTTGAAATTTTATCTCAGCCTCAAGTCAACAAATCTGATTCTTATTGTGCAGTAACTTTAACCCTAAGGCTGCATCTTGGTTTCTTATATACTTGTTGTTACTGCGCAATGGTAGACCAGGTTGTTTAACCACTTGCTACTGTCAGCAGTACTGAAATACAGGGGTGCTCACCACACCCAGTTAAGAAGTACTAGTAAGTGTAATAGTGTGTGCCCTAGATGGCCCTTCAATGACAAGCATTTATCAGACAGACCTAGGTAAGTGTAGTGAGGAATTTTGTGGCAGATTCTACAGGGGTTAACATGAGGAAAAACTTAGGAAAAGGGATCAAGGCATAAAACAGCTTGGTACCTGCAGGCAACATGAGGTGTGGAGGGGGTGTGGTCAGAGCCAGACCTTGAAAAGTGTCATTACTCTATCATCACTAATAATATACTTGAATATTCAGTAAACCAGACCCGGTGCAAGGATAACCTTTTGAGGTTGGTTACTGTTACCATTTTATAGATGAGAAACCATACCTCAAAAATATGTTGTTAGCCAAGAGCTTATTGTAGCAGAAATGGGATTCTGACCTAGATCTTTGCAGTTTTTATAAACACCCCTGGTTTATACTACAACTATGTGCCCTTAGAAGAAATGAAGATTTGCATTTCTGAATTACATTTCTGAAACATTACCAAAGAATGGATATTCAAAAAAAAAAAAGACATGTGTAAATGTATGTGTGTTTTTCCTGAATTTGTGTCTGTGCACCATATGTGTACAGTACCTGCAGAGGTCAAAAGAGTTATTGGATCCTCTGGAACTAGAGTTATAATGGTTATGAACTGCTGTGTGGGCACTAAGAATTGAACCCCAGTCCTCTGGAAGAGCAGCTAGTGCTTTTAACCATTGAGCCATTTCTCCAGCCCCTAGAATTATATTTTTAAAGAAATATATTAGAACTATGAAAATGATGAGGCTTAACTGCTTGTATTGCTTTAATTCATGACAGGAATAATTACCTTGATAATAATTGTTGGTTTTTCAATATTCAGTTTTATTTTCATTTAATAAGGATTTCTTGTTGAGGCTGACTTGATATGTATGCCTTGTAAAAGGCCATCATGAATTCTTTAAGAGAAGAAATTAACATTAATATCAATTTCATGTGTACATTCATGAAGTCATACATATAAACTAGCTAAAGTTTACTCATAGGTACCATTCCTAGCCTCATAGTCCCTCTTAGATCTGTGCAGAAAGTCTAAATCTTAACAACCTTCATTGCTCTTTTACCATCAGGACTTATCTTTATTGCATAAAACTTACTGTTTCCATGTAGGGGAATGTTTATATATTGAGCTATCTCAGCTCTGAAACAGCAGTCACTTTTAGCAAGGACATATCCTCAAAGGGGGGAAAGCAGCCATCCCTCCAGTGTCAGGTTTCTGAGTCATGAATTGTCCAAGTTTTATGAATTAAATTTATTTCTCTGCTCTCTTAGGAACTAGACATATACATTCCCATGTCCTTGTCAAAAGTAGTACATATTTATCACTTGACTTTAGGTCAATATTACTATAGACTTGAAGCAGCAAACATAGTAGGCTCCTGAACCATGTCTGCTTCACCCTGTGTTTACCCCTGTATCTTAATTAATATCTTAATTTTGCTTTCTGCTTATAAGAATGTCTTTGCCCTGTTAGTTCTTGACTTATCAAGTGTAGACAATGTCTTCTTTTTCTTTAAGAACTTTTTCTTTGATATAAAACTATACAGAGTTTTTAGTCTTGTGATTCATTATGGTTAACTCTCCTTTATATTAGACTTTAAAATTTTTTAAATATATTTTTATGATGATGAGTATTTTTATGTATATGAGTATTTTGCCTGACATGAGTTCAGATGCCTCATACCCACATATAAAAAGCAGCAGGATGTGGCAGTGAATACCTGTAACTCTAGCAACAGTGAGTTGAAGAAAGGGGGATCCTGAGGTCTTGCTGGCTAGACAATCTAGCTGAATCCATGAGCTCTAGGTTTAGTGAGAGGCTATCTCAAAAAATAACAAAAACCAACGTGGGTGTCTGGAAGATGGTTGAGTTTCTAAGTTATTGGGGGGGAGGGGTGCTGTGATAAAAATACTCTGACAAAAGCCATGTAAGGAAGTGTGGTGACTTTGGGAAATGTCCCCATAGGCTTATGTATTTGAACTCTTGGTCCCTGGGTGATGGTACTGTTTGGTGAGGTGGTGTAATCTTGGAGTGGTCTTTGAGAGTTTGTCTCTTCCATTTCCTGTTCACTCTCTTGTGTTTTTAGTTGAAGTTGTGATCTGTCAGTTTCTCCTCTAGCTGCCTGCTCTAATACCTATCCAACCACTATTGAATATCTCTGGAACCATAAACCAAAATTAACTTTCTTCCTTAAGTTCATGATATTTGTCTTAGTTTGGGTTTCTCTTACTGTGATGAAATACCATGAACAAAAAGCAAGCTGGGAAGGGAAGGGTTTATTTGGCTTACACTTTTAGATCATGATCCATCACTAGAGGAAGTTAAGGCAGGAACTCAACCAAGCAGGGTTAGACTCTTGGGGCTGGAGTTGATCCAGAAGCCATAGAGAGGAGTTGCTTACTGGCTTGCTTCTCCTGGCTTGCTCAGCCTGCCCTTCTTATAGAACCCAGGTCTACCAGCCCAGGAATGGCACCACCCACAATAGGCTGGGCCTTCCTCCACTGAACACTAATTGAGAAAATGCCTATATCCCATGGAGACATTTCCTCAACAGAAGCTCCTTTCTCTGTGATGATTCTAGCTTGTAACAAGTTAACACACAAAACCAGCCAGTACAGTACTTTATCCCAGTAACAACAGAAAAATACCTAATATAGGAAATAAGGGTTTATTTTGGCTCATGGTTGGAGGTACAGATGGTTATGGCATGGAAGTTAAGACAGCAAGAGCTTGAATCACATTGCACCCACTGTTAGGAAACCGTGCTGGATGCTTGGGCTCAGCTCATTTTCTCTTTTTAATACAGTTCAGGATGACAGACCACAGAATAGTATCCATAGTGGGCACATCTTTCTACTACT
Organism: Rhynchomys soricoides; assembly: GCA_019843965.1. Lineage (NCBI taxonomy): Eukaryota > Metazoa > Chordata > Mammalia > Rodentia > Muridae > Rhynchomys > Rhynchomys soricoides. The sequence continues at coordinate 1,250,945 of JADRCH010000186.1, forward strand.
ACTATTTTTTTTTTTTAAAGATTTATTTATTTATTTTATGTACTTTCTACTTCATTTGACCTCAGTAAGATAATCCAGAGCTGGAGAGATGGCTCAAAGGGTAAGAGAACTTGTTTTTGCAGAGGATTCAGGTTCAGTTTCCACCACCCATGTGGTGGTCCACAACCTCCTACAATATCAGTTTGAGGGATTGAATAACCCTCCTGCATGTGGTATTTAGCTATATATATATAGGCAAACATTTATAAACTCTAAAATAAATAAAGGAGGAGAGGGAGCTGGGCATGATGGTGTACACCTTTAACCCCAGCACTAGGGAAACGAAAGCAGATTTCTTATAAGTTGGAGGTCAGCTTGATCCACATTGGGAGTTCCAAGCCAGCCAAAGTACATAGTGAGACTTTATCTCAAAATAAAACAAAATAGGATAAGCCCCTACAGTCATACCTAGAGGCTCATCTAGGTGATTCTAGTTTGAAAGTTGACAATTGAGATTACCATAGTAGATCAGAGTACTTTTTGCACAATAAGACCTAAGTTTAAATTTCAAGTAGCCATGTAAAAGTTGGGCATGGCAGCCTTATACCTTTAACCTCAGCATTTTGAGGGATGTAGATGGAAGGATTGCTTCCATTCTGGCCACTGGCTAGCTCTAGGATCAGTGAAATACTATCTCAAGGGAAAAGAGGGTGAAGAGTGGACACCTGATATCCTTCTCATACTTCTGCATACAGAGACATGGATATACCCCTATACACACCTGTGTACATCACACACACACAGCAGAGATTAAGAGCAGTGTCTTAGTTAGAGGTTCTATTTCTGTGAAGAGACACCATGACCATGGCAACTCTTACAAAGGCAAACATTTACTTGGGGCTGGCTAACAGTTTCAGAGGTTCAGTCCATTATTTTCATGGCAGGAAGCATGGTAGCATGTAGGCAGATATGGTGCTGGAGAAGGAGCCGAAAGTTCTATATCTGGATTGCAGGCAGCAAGAAAAGAATGCCACACTGAAATGGCCTGAGCATATGAGACCTCAAAGCTCCCCTACCCCCCAGTGACACACCTCCAATAAGTTGACACCTCCTAATAGTGCCACTCCCTATGGGCCTATAGGGGCCATTTTTATTCAAACTACAATATTTGGCTCCCTGGTCCCCATAGGCTGGTAGCCATATTGTAATGCAAAATGCAGTTAGTCTAACCTCAAAAGTCCCCATAGTTTGTATATATGTATATACGTAGTATCAGCATTCTGAGACTCATACAGTCTCTTAACTGTAATCCCTTATAAAATAAAAATCAAAAAGCAGATCACATACTTCCAATATATAATGGCACAGGATATACATTACCATTCCAAAAAGGAGTTTAGTGAGGAAATTCTGGACCAAAGCAAGACTGTAAACCAGCTAGGCAAACTTCTCACTCTGCATCTCCATGTCAAAGCCCTTCAGATCTCCAATTCCTTTGAGCTTTGTTTTCTGCAACTCGTTTCTTTTTCTTGGGCTGGTTCCACTCCATTAGCAACTCTTCTCAGCAGGTATTCCACAGGCACGCCCAACATGTTGGAGTCTTCAAGGCAATCTAGGTTTCACCTACACAGCCTCACACAATGGCCTCTCTTTGACACATGCCTGGCTCCAGCTGCTTTCCTTAGTCTCAGAGGGAGATTCCATATTCCCTTTCTTTTACCCTTGACTCTAAAGCCAGAACCATGTTGCTTGCTGGGGCTGGAGCTTGGCCCTCTTGTTCTATTACATCTTCCAGCTTTTTGCTTTTCATGGTTTCCTTCACTGTATAAGCTTGGCTGTCCTGGAACACTGTCTGTGGACCAGACTGTCCTTGAATTCCAAAATCTACCTGTGTCTGTTTTCCCAGTATTGGGGTTAAAGGTGTGTGAGTTACTGTACCCAGCCCTAATCTTTTCTTAAAATCCGTTCACAAACTGGAAGCTTAGCTAGGTGTGATCTTGCCCTGAGGTCACCACTCTCTTTCTTCCATTTAACACGAGGCTTTTCTGTAATCTGTTTTTCTCCTTGAACACAGGACTTAGCTCCATTCCACTTCCTGGTGCCCCCTTTTCTCCTCAAATTGTACATGTTGTGTTTTGCACAGCTTACTCTTTTTCATGATAAATTTGCATGAGGGTGAACACTAATAACTACACTACAGAGTTGATACTAGACAGTTTTGAAATTTCCTCTGCCAAAGCAATAAATTAACTCTTTTTCTCTAACCTCACAACTCTTCAATTCAGCCTCAGGCAGATTTTTGGACAAAAAAGAAGAAAGCAGCCACATTCTTCACCAAAATATCACAGGAACAGTTTCCATCCCACATATTAATCTTCTTTTCCTCTGAAACCTCTTTAGCCAGGCCCCCACAGCTCAAACCACCCTCAGCATCACCATCTTCCATGTTTCTACTTGTATGGCCCACTATGAAGTACCTAAAGCATTTCCTAACCCAAAGTCCAAATTCCTCCAAACAAAAGTGTGGTCAGACCCGTGACAGCAATACCCAAGTCGCTGGTACCAATTTGTCTTAGTTAGGGTTTCTATTGCTGTTATGAAACACCATGACCAAAAAGCAACTTGGGGAGGAAAGGGTTTATTCAGCTTATATACTTCCATAGCACTGTCTTTAATTGAAGTCAGGACAGGAACTCAAACAGTGCAGGATCCTTGAGGCAGAAGCTGATGAAGAAGCTATAGAGGGATTCTGCTTACTGGCTTGCTCCTCATGGATTGCTCAAGTTGCTTTCTTATAGAACCCAGGACCATCAGCCCAGGAATGGCACTACCCACATTGGACTGGGTCCTCCCCCATTGATCATTAATTGAGAAAATCTCTTATAGCTGGATCTCATGGAGGTATTACCTCAACTGAGGCTTATTTTTCTCTGATGACTCTAGATTGTGTCAAGGTGACATAAAACCAGTCAGCTTAGGAGGTATCTTAGTTAGGGTTTTACTCCTGTGAACAGATACCAAGACCAAGGCAAGTCTTATAAAGGACAATATTTAATTGGGACTGGCTTATAGGTTCAGAGGGTCAGTCCATTATCATCAAGGCGGGAACATGGCAGTGTCCAGGCAGGCACGGTGCAGGAGCTGAGAATTCTACATCTTCACCTGAAGACTGCTAGCAGAATACTGGCTACCAGGCAGCTAGGATGAGGGTCTTAAAGCCCACACCCACAGTGACACACCTGCTCCAACACCTTCTAACAGTGCCACTCCCTGGACCAAACATATACAACATATCTCTGGAGGAAAGAATGGAGAAGCCATTAAGGAAAACATGAGATATCAACCCCTGGCTTCTACATGTGCACATAACAATAGTACCTACTTTATATTGAGGCACCACTCATTCAAGATTGATACAAAATTAACTTCTTAGGAGGACAAAATAGATATCAGGCACATAATCTGAATTTCTTAAGAGGCAGCTTTTAAACTGTTTAAAATATTCAAAAACAGGCTGGAGAGATGGCTTAGTGGTTAAGCACACTTGCTACTCTTACAGAGAGAGGATCTGGCTTTGGTTCCCAGTGCCCATATATTGGTTTGAAACCATTCATAACGTCAGCTCTAAGGGATCCTCTTATCTCCAAGGCTTTCAGGCATGCAGGTGATGTGCATACATACACACAGGCAAAACATAAATAAAATTTAAAAATTAAAAAACAATGTAAGTCAATAACATGGTGTCAGTTAAACTAATAAACTATGTAAATTATCTCAGATCACTTTTGTTAATATTTAGGAGAACTCACATTTTCAATAACTTAAACAATCCACCTACCATGTCCCAGCTTCAGTAGGAGCAAGTAAACTTCTCTTTCAGAGCCTCTACAATGAGGACAGCTGGATTGATAGCATTGACTGGTATGAGTTTTATTTGATTATCACTTCTTAAGTCTCTAGTATATGTGGAGTGTTGGTTTTCTTTGTGTTGTTTTAGCCAAAGTTTTTCCATCTTTGGCCATTTGCTTTCTTCACTTTTTAAAACAGAACAATAGCAGATACATTTTGGTATTGTCCCAATGGAGGAGCAGGTAGGGAGGGGAGAGTGAGGGAAGGAAGTGACACTGCAGTAATAGATGTATTAGCAGAATCTAAATTACCAGCACTGAGATTTTTGTTGTTTCTGCAGGTACACAATGGTAGCAGTGTGAGCTCAAGGCCAAATATTTTCAGTGCAAAGATTTTTTGTTTTTTGTAGAGCTTCCTTGTTTGCCACTGTTGCAGTCTTCAACAGAGGGCCCCATTTAAACAACCTTGGAAAGGAAACCTGATTGCTGTGAGCATCTTGAAGAATGGTCATCTTTAAAGGGGTGGATTTGCTCCAACCTCTATTCTGAGTCTTATTGAGCACTGTTGTTCTGTTCCTGGCATCCAAAATCCTCAAAAGATGCCACCATATCCTCTTTTGGGTAGCTGGGATTCTATTCTGTCATATGGCTAGGACACTGAAACTGAATTCTTGGACACTGAATCAGAGAGAAGTTAGAACCAATTTTTTATAGTATTTCAAGATTAACCATACGGCTTTCCAGACCAAAGTGCCACTTGCATGCTGTCTCTTACTTGTTGGAAAACCATCCTTATCAGGCTTAGTTTAACCAAGTATTTAGATGGCTAGTCTTTTTGGTTTGCATTTTAGGTTCTTCCAACATACATAAAGCCCATAAGGCATGCTTCTGCATGGCACCTTTTGCCTTTTCCTCTAGTGATTTTTCTCATAGATTTTTTTTTTTTTTTTTACCCTTTATTTATTGGAGTGGAGAAGTCATGCTTGTGCCACAACACTCTTGGGGCGATTAGAGGACAACTTGTTTTGATTCTATTCTATCCTTCCATCGTGTGGGTTTGGGGAATTGACCCCAGGTCATCAGGCTTACACAGTAAGTGCTTTACCTACTGGTAATCTTGCTGGCTGAGTTTGGAAACTGGGACACACTCTTTAGTCGTGGTTACCCTAGAACTCAACTGTGTAGACTAGGATGGCCTCAGAACCACAAAGATCTACCAGTGTCTCTGCCTTAGTACTGGAATTAAAGGTATGCACTACTATCCCTGTCCTCCTGGATTTTTTTTTTTTTAAATTGAGCAGTCTTACCTTTACTAATTCCTTTGGCTTTTTGAGACAAGGTTTCTCTGTGTAGCCCTGCCTGTCCTGAAACTTAGTAGACCAGGCTGGCCTTGAACTCAGAGATCCAATTGCCTCTGCTGGGATTAAAGCCATGTGCCACTGTGATGAGATAAAATTTTTGAGACAGGTCTCACTCTGGCAACTTTTGGCTGGAACTTACTTTATAGACCAGGTTGGCCTCTAACTCATAGAGATCTGTCTGCCTCTACCTCCTGCATGCTTAGATTCTGGCTTTTTAAAAAACGTCCCTGCTCAGGGATCTTCTTGTCTTCAGGCTGATAGGCAGTTGCATGGCCACTGCACTTGGCCTTTTGTGCAGTGCTGTGACTTGAACCCCAATCCTAATGCTTATGTGGCAAATACTTTATCCATTGAGCCATCTTGCCAGCCACTTAGCTAATTCTTAGCTCAGATTTTTTCTCTTCTGCTTTTGTCTTACTATAGTTTTATGAATATAGGATGTCTACTACAGTGTTGAATCAAAAGTGGTAATAGCAAGTATCCTTTACCTAATTCTCATTTTAAATAGAAGGGTTTGAGGCAATTAATTATATGCGCTTTTATTCCTTATTAGATTAAGTACATTTTCTTGTATTTCTAATTGGAATAAAAATGATGAACTTAGCAGATGTTGAATTTTATCAAGCACTTTTCGGAGCCTGGTAGGATGACCATGTATCTCCCTCTTTGAGTCAGTTAACGTGGTAAGCTAGACTGACTTTGCTGTTCGATTCCACAGTTAAACTGAACTTGACATGACCTTTGTACTTACACATTTTATTTGCATGTGTCCATGAATTTGATTAACTTTTTTCTTAAGTTCTGGTGTTCATATTGCTAGCTTCATCATATAGCTAGATCTTGAGAGATGGTCCTTCATTTTCTGTCCTCTGATAGTGTATATGACATTGGAATTGGTATTTCTATAATACTCACAGAATTTGCCTGTAAAACTTGTAGAGCTTGAAGGAATTTTTAAGTACCTTTTAAAAAATAATAATAATTTATCTAATTTAAGATTAGCACATACTTATTGAGAATAACATTATTGTATATTTTATCCCTGTTTTAGTTTTTATGTCAACTTGATACAAGCTAGAGTCATTTTGGAAGAAGGAACCTCAGCTGAGAAAATGCCCTTACCAGAATGGTCTGTGGGCAAGCCTATGAGGCATTTTCTTGATGATTGATGTGAGGGCACCGAGTTCACTGTGGGTGCCATCCCTGGGCCTGGGTGCTATAAGAGAGCAAGCCATGAGAAGCAAAGCAGTAAGAAGTTTCTCCATGGCCTCTGCTTCAGTTCCTAACTTCAGGTTCCTACCTTCAGTTCCTACCCTGACTTCCCTCAGTGATAGACTGTTTCCTGGAAGTGTAAGATAAAATAAATACTGTCTTCCCCAAGTTGCTTTTGGCTGTGATACTTATTACAGCAGTAGAAACCTTAACTAAGATAATCCCTCTCCTTATCTAGAGCCACAATGTGGTCTTGGGTATGACAAGTCCATTGGTGTTTGGGTAACTTGCCAGTGACTACACCATTGAAAACAGTGACTTCCTCCCTTAGCACCCATACCCTGCTGGTAGCTCTCTGGGGGAAGTGCCAGGAACTCATGAGCACCTTCTCTTCCCATGCACAGGTAACTATAGCTGCTGTGAGTTTATAAGTGCAAAGTCATGCTTAGAGAGACTTTCACGGCTTTTTCCAACTACCATCTGCCTTTTTTTCAATGTTTCCTGAGCCTTGAAAGGAGCAATATAGATGTTTTCTTGAGGGCTGAGCATTCAACACTTACTTATAGTATCTTGATCACCCATGACTCTGCATTAATTACTGTTCACTACAAAAACAAGCATTTGACCAAGGGGCAGAACAATCTAAAGGTATAGACTTAAATATTTAGGATGCAATTTGAATAATAAATTGTGTTCTGAAGTGTTTATGTCATTTTATATTCCTGTCAGCAGTGTAGGGGACTTTGAGTTGCTGTAAACTCTTGATATGATCAGTATTTGTAATATGAGACCTTGTGATAGATGTGGAATAGCAATTGTTTGCCACCTGCTTCTGACAACTGAATCGAAGCATCTTGTGATTACTTGCCAGACATATAGTATCTTTGATAAAGTGTCTATTCAAGTCCTTTGCCTATTTTTTGAGTTGCTTCTTTACTGTTTTTTTAAGAGTTTTTTTTCATTGTTATTGTTTGTTGGTTTTTGAGACAGGGTTCAATGTGTAGCCCTGGCTAGCATTAAGATTTACCTTCTTCCTCCTCCTGAATCCTAGTATTAAAGTTGTATGCCACTACGAGTAGCCAAGATTATGTGTTCTTCATCAAAAATGAATTTTGGAGATATCATCTCCCAATCTTTGGTTGATTTTAAAAGTGTGTGTGTGTGTGTGTGTGTGTATACTTGTCACTTGAGTGTACACTTGCGATAGCACAAGGACAACCCATGGGAGTCAGTTCGCTTTACCAGGTAGGTCCTGGAAGTAGATTCAATTGTCAAGCTTGGCAGCAAGTACCTTTACCTGCTGATCATCCTACCAGCCCCTGTCTTTATCTCTGAGTTTTCTTGACATGTCTCTTAAAAAGCAAAAGCTTTTTTATTTTAATGACTTTTAATTTCTTGATTTATTTTATGTTTTTGATTTTATATCTAAGATTTTTTTACCTAACCTAAGACCACAGGAGCTTTTCTCCTTGGAAGTTTTAAAATTCTAGAGTTTACACTAGTGATCTTTACATATTAGCCTTAGTTACAATATAATCAGCATGTGATTTGTCTAGGATCACTTCTTTTTTTATTTTTTTTTTATTTTTCATATTTTATTTACATTTCAAATGTTTCCACCTTTCCAGATCTCCCCTTTGGAACCTCCCCATTCCCTCCACCTTCCCCCTGCCACTATGGGGGTATTCTCCCACCCACCCACCCACCCACTCACTCACTCACTCACTCTCGTCTTCCCTCAGATCTAATACCCTCAGGCCCAAGGGCCTCTCCTCCCCCTGATGGCTAACAAGACCCTCCTCTGCCTCATTTGTGGCCAGCACCATGGGTCCCTCCATGGTTGGTGGATCAGTCTCCAGGAGTATCAGGGGGTCTGGCCAGTTGCCACTGTTGCTGCCTCCCTGGGGATGCAAACTCCCTCCTTCAGTCCTTTCTCCAAGTCTTCCATCTGGGACCTCACACTCAGCCCTACTGTTGCTGCGAAGTGACTCGTGGGTATTTCAAACTTTTGGGCTAATAACCCCTTAACAGTGAACACATACCATGTTCATTCTTTTGTGACTGTGTTACCTCGCTCAGGATGATGTTTTCAAGATCCATCCATTTGTCTGCGAATTTCATGAAGTCATTGTTTTTAATAGCTGAGTAGTATTCCATTGTGTAAACGTACCACATTTTCTGTATCCATTCCTCTGTGGAGGGACATCTGGGTTGTTTCCAGCTTCTGGCTATTATAAATATGGCTGCTATGAACATAGTGGAACATGTGTCTTTATTGCATGTAGGAGCATCTTCTGGGTATATGCCCAGGAGTGAAATAGCTGGGTCCTCAGGTAGTATTATGTTCATTTTTCTGAGGGTCCGCCAAACTGATTTCCAGAGAGGTTGTATCAACTTGCATTCCCACCAGCAATGGAGGAGTCACTTCTTTGACATTTTAATTTTGTGTTAACTTCTAGCCTTCCCTGTATTCATGGGAAGGCTGTATTCATGTATAATTTAGAAGCCTCCAGGTTTTCTTGTTGGGGTGTTACTTTATTTTAATCGTCATGGGGATGGAACCCAGGGCCTGTGTGTATGCCAGGTAAGTGTTGTACCACTGAGTTACACCTCAAGCTCCGGAAACATAAAGTTTTTAAGTTCAACATGAGTTATGCTCCACTGATCATCAGGATCAGTCAGTTAACTTGGTGGTAGTTTTTAGTGACTTCAGATGCAAAAACACTGATTCTCCTTGTCAGGCTGTAATGGTGCATGGGTTGTATCTGTATTTGTCCACTCCCATGTGATAGGCATTTAAGTTGTTTTCCAAAATTTCTTAGATATAAATGTTGCTGTAAAGAACATCTTTGTACGCTTCCTTGGGCTCACATGTGAGAATATTTTAGACTAAATATTCTAATATCCTAATATTTCTAGACTAAAAATAGAATTGGTAAGTCCAGAGCTATGAGAGTCAAATTGGATCTTCTGAGTTTTTATTCTTAACATTTCTTTAAAATAATTATATAGTTTTACATGCAATAAATAGATAGACCAGAAGTTACCTTATTGAGTATAAATTGTGATCCATTTCCTTCACATCCATTGCCCTCTTTATATATGGCATTTTTTACATCTTTTTATTATCCAAAAAATGATATTAATAGAAAAACATAGAAATTTGTATACAAACAATATACTTAGATTCAGGAGAAGTAAAAGGAAAACAGTCTAGTTTTAATGCATGTGTCATGTTAGTCAAGTGTATCTGCCACAGCTGATAGGATGAGAGAGGTCAGCTGGATGCACAGCCTTAAATCAGCTGTGACTTGAGGGCAATAAAAAGAAATGGATACTGTGAACTGTAAGAAGACTGATATAGAAAAAGTAAGACTAGACTTGTGATATGAGAACTGAGATGACCAGAGGAGTTGTCAGAAGGAAGAAAATGAGGATGCTTGCTGTCCTTGCAGAAGAGTTGTAGCTTATGTATTCCAAAATAATGCCTGTGCTGTGTCTTGGCACAAAGAAATACTGCTCTTTCATAGAGAGTACCGGCATCCTAAATTTTCACTGCATTGGAGGTATATGGTTAGTGTCCAATCCTTTAAAAAGACTTGGGAAATTGTACCCTTTTATTTGTCAATTAGGAAATTAGAAATTAAGAAGTGAAACTACTTTGTTGACAAAAAAAAAAAAAAAATCAGAACTGGGTCATCTGCTGCTGCTGTTGGATAAGGACATTTTCCTTGGTCCTAAGATAGCAGTGTACGTGGTTCCCTCCAAGAAATAAGAAGAATGCTGTAAATAGATCACAGCTTGTTCTTAACTACTGCATAGAAACCTTTCAGTTTTACAAGTAAGCAAAGATTTAGAATAATCAATGAATGGGCCCAAAGTTTCCCATGGTACTTTGTTTGGAAGGGTTTGATAAACTAAGCTCACCGGGATAGTTCTGTGTAGCTTTGTATAAAGAAACAGCCTAGTTTTAAAGTCTTCAGAGGCAACTCTTTAACAGTCGAGAGGAGAGAATACTTTTATACCTTATCCTAATAATTTTCTTGCTTCCTAGATGGGCTACAAGACAAGCTTTTTTGTTTGTTTGTTTAAAGGAAAATACGAAAAACACCTGTTTTGGACTTGTGAAAAATAAGATTATTCAAAGTACCAAACTTTAGCACTATATGTGGTCTAGGAGGATAACCTTCATTGGAAGTTCTTTAATTATAAGAAAATCAGATATAAGATGACCACCACCTGTATTCTCTTACCTACCTCCTTCCACACCATTATAGTTGCTGTTATTCTCTGTGAATTTATTATCTACAGACCTAGCCCTTTACCACATAAAAGATAAGCTTTAGTAAGGCCAAAACTTTTGTTATATTTACTGTTGTATTCCCTGGGTCCTATACGTTGGCTTGAAGTATAATGAACATTTAAATTTTGCTTGTTGGGCTAGGCATAGTAGTGTACTTCTAGCACTTAAGAGCAGGTAAGTTTGAGGCCAGCATGATCTTACATAGTTTCAGACCAGCCAGAACTGTGTAGTGAGACCTGTCTCAAACAGAAGATAGAATTTGCTTATTGGATGAATACATTTTTTGGCCTCTTAAAATATACATTTATTTATTCAGTTATGTCCACAGTGTATGTACTACTTTGTGTTTCCATAATGCCAGTTTACAGAATATTCTATCTGCAGCTTGCTATTTAGACTGCAAGAACATAACTTTCTTTCATAGCTGTCTTATATTGTATAATAGAACATAGCATACCTTACCAACCCATTACCTAGTGTGGGAAATATCTAGTTATTCTAACCTTTCTCTGTTATAAATTATAAGAGATAACTCTTAGTTAAAGAATATTGGGTTAGCTGGGCAGTGGTGGCGCATGCCTTTAATTCCAGCACTCAGGAGGCAGAGGCAGGTGGATTTCTGAGTTCGAGGCCAGCCTGGTCTACAGAGTGAGTTCCAGGACAGCCAGGGCTACACAGAGAAACTCTGTCTCGAAAACCGGAAAAAAAAAAAAAAAAAAAAAAAGAGAGAGAGAGAGAGAGAATATTGGGTTATGTGGAGGTGGGTGGATGGACATTGAGATAAATGTTGCATAAAATGAGGCAGAGCCACACAAAGATCCAGTCTAATGGCTTACGTATCTGATGGGCTGCCACTTTCTATGGAACTATAAGTATCTGGCATTTTGTGCTTTTGCTGCTGGTGGTGGGCTCTTTCCCACCAGACCCTTAATGAAGAGACCCTTTCTATTTGTTAGAAAGATAATTCGGGATAAAACCATTTGTGTGTGGTCGATCACATCAGTAGGATCATGAGGTCAAAACGTGAATAGATTTTTGTGCTGAGCCCTCTAGTCTTCGGAAGTTTGCTCCTGGAGCTTTTTGCTTCTCCATATATCTCTTTCCTTTCACAGGCACCTTTTGGCTATTGTCAGTGAGTTCTTGGAACTGTAACTAGTTGTTGATGGAAGGACTTTTAGTCCACCTTTTCTAAAAAGAGCCTTCATCTTCCCAAAATGTTCTCTTGATATAGTGTCTGAATCCTAGAATCTGAGGAATGCATGGGCGTTTAACTTACATTGCCTTAAATCAGTACACATACAAGTTTTTAAAGTGGAAAGGGGTTTTGTTGTTGTTGTTTGTTTTGTTTCCCTGAGGCCAAGCTGGCCCTAGATCACACTATGTATCCAAGGATAACCTAGAACTTCTGATGTGCTGAAAATCTAACTAACATAGGGCATACTGCATGCTAGGGAAGCACTTTCTGGACTGATCTACTTCCCTAATCCAACTTGAATTTAAGTTTTAAAATTTACTTTTGTCTCCAGCCCATGTTAAAACAAAACAAAGCAAAAATGGCACACTGTCTTTCTTCTTTCTTATATTTTTGCTTTGTTTTGATGACTGTGAACATTCATCTTGTACTAATTATTGAAACAATGTGTGCTGGATCAAATAGAAGACTACTCTCAGGCCTCATAGCAGATATTTGTGTTTCCAAGCCAAAGAATCTGTGTATTAGTTTTTTGTAAAACTGCATCTCTAAATTCACTGGTGCCTCAGGAGCTTTCTCTCTTCAGTGGCCTTGGAGGAAGAGTTGGCTGAAACTTGAAGCCATCCTATGTACCTTTGGCATCCTTCATAGACTGACACATTTGTTGCCCATCTTCCTACCCAGACTTTAGACTAGGACCTCAGCTCTGCTCTGTGTGCTGGGCATGATGAATGATGTAAGTCATGTTAAACCTGAAAATTATGAGGAGAAAGGCTGAATCCATGAATGTCCAATTGAAGCAAGCTTTATTAAATACTGGCCAGGAAGATGGACACTGGCTGGGTCCATACCCGGGATTCCCAGAGAAATGACACTGAATTAGGTTAGTCCAGTGCTTATAAAGGCAGAACCCACAAGGCTATTCAAATACTGTATTAGAGTTCTCCAGAGTCATAGAACTTATGGAATGAGTGTGTGCGTGTGTGCGTGTGTGTGTGTGTGTGTGTGTGTGTGTGTGTGTGAGAGATATATGGAATTTGTTGGGATGACTTACAGGCTGCAGTCCCAACTAACCAAACAGTGTCTAGCTGTGAAAGGGAAGTCCAAGAATCTAGTGGTTGCTCAGTGTTACGAGGCTCGGTGTTGCAGTTGGTCTTCTGTATAAGCTGGAATCCTGAAGAACTAGGTTCCAGCAGATGTGCTGGCAAGTAAGTGCAAGCAGGCAAAGAACAAATCCTTCCTTCTTTCACTGTCTTTATTGTAGGCCTCCATCAGAAGGTATGGCCCAGATTAAAGGTGTGCCTCAAAATCTGGATTAAAGGCATGTGTGTCTTCCAGCCTCAAGATCTGGATCAAAAGTTTTGTCTTCTAGCTTCAGTATCTGGGTCACAAGTGTGCCCTCCATTTCTGGATTGTAGTTTGTTCCAGATATAGTCAAGTTGACAACTGGGAATAGCTATCACAGGTACTTAAAAAGCCAGAATCCACAAGGCTATGGTATTTCCAGCCGTTGTCCAATTGGGAGCAAGTATATATCCTGATGTACATTTTGGACATCCAACCTTGTTTACTGAAGTGAAAACACTTATCTTACATGAACAACAGCCCCCAGCATTCCAGAAAGTCATCTGTCTTTGGGCAAATGGGCTTATAGCTGTTAAAGACAGCAAACAAGTCCATTCTGTTGTTCTTGGAGTGGTTTTGAATGTAGTGCAGACCATATGTTGTTTCTATGCTTCAGAGATTCCATATCTATAGAAATATTAGCTTTGGCATAGTGAAGTTGAATGTACTGTATGCAGACTGTCCTTGTTCTCCAAATCTTCTCTCTATGCCACGTAGTTTTAGAATTGCTTCTAGTTGCTTATTTCCATAGTAACATTCTGCAAATTCACTAAAGAAAGGTGATCTGTAAAGGGAAGGGTAGTCGGGAGAGAGTTTAACAAAGCTACAGGAGTCTAGGTAAAGAGAAGCTTTGGTAAAATAACATACATCGTCCCAGAAGTAGATCATCATAGTAGTAGTCAACAGACTGCTTTAGCAGCTAGCTGGCTGTACTGGCTGGTTTTGTGTGTCAACTTGACACAAGCTGGAGTTATCACAGAGAAAGGAGTTTCAGTTGAGAAAATGCCTCCATGAGATCCAGCGGTAAGGCATTTTCTCAATTAGTGATCAAGGGTGGGGGGCCCTTGTGAGTGGTACCATCTGTGGGCTGGTAGTCTTGGGCTCTATTAGAAAGCCAGCTCAGCAAGCCAGGAGAAGCAAGCCAGTAAGCAGCATCCCTCCATGGCCTCTGCATCAGCTCCTGCTTCCTGACCTGCCTAAGTTAATTGGAAGTGTAAGCCGAATAAACCCTTTCCTCCCCAACTTGCTTCTTGGTCATGATGTTTGTGCAGGAATAGAAGCCCTGGCTAAGACACTGGCAGAACAGCAGAAACACTTTGATTTTGCTTCCTTGGTTACAGTGAATGATAGTAATACTTGACCTTCAGCAAAGCAGGGTCACAGAAAGGGCATCTTTATACAGGCTTGTCTGGTATGGTAAATTGAATCTGCACAGCAGAGTTTGAAGGCTATCCACCAACCCCTGGCTGATTTGGTTACTATTTGGCTTGGGAAGTTGCTGAGGGAAAAAAAAAATGTAAATAAAGCTGTTGGGAACAATTGGCTGGTGAGTATGTATGTGTGCTAGTGGGGTGGGGAGGGGTAGAAGAAAGCAAACCAGTGGGGTAGGTAGCATAGGAAATCTTCTCTAGTGTGTACTTGTGTATGCATTAATGTGCGGGGCAGGGGGCGGGGGTGGTTCTAAGCACTATATTTTAGTAGAAATTTGTTTCCAAAGCTGTTAGTAAAATGCACAGTATTCAGAACCCAGTTGTGTATTTGGAGGAATTCATATCTATTATGCTCAAACACTAGCAGGCTTTTTTTTTTTTTCTCCTGTTTTTTCTTTTTAGGGACTAGTATAAGAGTGTGGTGCTTTGTTTTTGGCAGGTAATCTGCCTATGAACCAGATTGCTATTAAATGTTATACTGTTTTACATAATTGTGAGAGATAGTTGTTGACTTTGGGTTTGTTTTGTTTTGTTTTTTGTTGTTTTCAGTTTTGAGACAAGGTCTTTGGCACCCAGGCTGAACTGGGACTCATGATCCTTCTGCCTTATAGATTGTGTCTGGTGTGGGGTGTGTGTGTGTATGTGTGTGTGTTCATCTATATTGTTTAAATTTGAGCCTTTAAAGACTTCAAGGCTTATAGGTCATCAAGAGAGCATAGCTCATGAGCTGGACGAATAACTTTCCAGTCTTTTGTGTTACACAAGGAGTTGTCCTGGTTAGTTTTTGTCAAGTTGAGAAGAAACCACAACTAAGAAAATGCCTCTATAAGACTGGTCTGTAGGCGAGCTGGTGGGGCATTCTTTTGATTATTGGTTCATATGAGTGGGCCCAGCCCATTGTGAGTGGTGCCAGTCCTGGGCAGGTGGTTCTGGGCTGTATAAGAATACATACTGAGATAGCTGTGAGGAGCTAGCAGTAAGCAGCATTCCTTCATGGTCTCTGCCTCAGTTCCTGTCTCCAGATTCCCGTCTTGTCTCTTGGTGATGTACTGTAGGTGTGAGGTGAAATAAATGATTTCTTCTCTAAGTTGCTTTTGGTCATGGTGTTTATCACAGCAGTAGAAACCCCAAACTAAAACAGAGGTAGACTCTACAGTCCGGGAGCAGCTTATCAGTTCCCCTCTGATGAAACCTGCTACACAGGTGATGCAGACTTCAACACAGAGGGGTCACTCACTGCCCAGTGACCCAAATGCCATGGTCATTTGAAACAGATACAAAAGGATACGGTTCTTTTTAGCCTAGGCTGCCTATAGCCCTTTAGGCATTTGCATTGTTCGTTATTTCCCCTGGATGTTAAGAATTCAGAAGTTCCTTATTGAGATTTGTAACATATTAGGTTTGTTTGCCAATTTTTCTGTTCTATGTTTGAGCTGTTTTGCTCTGTGGAAATGTTGCAACCTAAATTTAGAAGTTTTGTTATCTGCACATTGACTCCATGTTGTGAAGATATTCCTAAACCTAAATGTTTGTTTTTCAGCAGATGACTAACTGTGTGGGAGTGTGCAGTGATGGAAGAATGTGAGAAAATCTGAACTTACATTTTGAGAACCCATCCATGTCCTTGGTTTTATGCAATAAACTTCCAAGGGAGGCACTGAACTGTACCTACATGGTGTACAGACAGAAGATCTAAGCAAAGTCTAAATTCAAGGCTGCAAAATAGAGACTTCTTATTCTTTCTCTAAGATAGCAATGTTCATTCATTGAGCATTCACTGTGTGCTCAGAAGAGAAATAGTCATGTATTCCTGTTCTTAGGTCACTGAACAGATAGGGTAGTGCCCTGTGAAGAGTGCCAATATCCAGGACCTATAGGAGACAATCAAGCCAATTTGAGGGACATTAAAGGCAGGCCACAGAAACAGTGCTTTATTTAATTAGACTATGGAGATAGCAAAGATGACCCGTGTGTTGGAAATACATGTGTGTATAACTTTACAAAGAGGTGAAGTTCAGCAGTTGCCTTCACCTTTTAGTTGAAGCTGCAAACCACGAAGTTCTGTGTCCAAACACACCTGTACACCTTCATAACCAACTTTGAAGTTTCATGGGATCCTTCCTTGGTTTATTTGTTGTTTTGATACAGGGCCTCTGTCTTAGTTGGGGTTTCTATTCCTGCACAAACATCGTGACCAAGAAGCAAGTTGGGGGGCAATGGTTTATTCGGCTTACACTTCCACATTGCTGTTCATCACCAAAGGAAATCAGGACAGGAACTCACACAGGGTAGGAACTTGGAGGCAGGAGTGGATGCAGAAACGATGGAGGAATGCTACTTACTGGCTTGCTCCCCCTGTCTTGCTCAGCTTGCTTGCTTATAGAACCCAAGACAACTAGCCCAAGGATGGCACCACCCTCAATGGGCCCCCTTTGATCACTAATTGAGAAAATGCCTTACAGCGGGATCTCATGGAGGCATCTCATGGAGGGGAGGCTCCTTTCACTATGATAGTTCTAAATTGTGTCAAATTGACACAAAACCAACCAGTACCCAACCCCAAGATGGGGTTTCTCTGTGTAGAACAGGCTGGCCTTAAACTCAGAAATCCACCTGCCTCTGTCTCCTGAATGCTGGGATTAAAGGCACTTTTACATAGCTCAGATTTCTTATTACAGTCTCTCTACCCACAGCATCCTTGGTGCTGGGATTATAGATGACTGCCACAACACCAAAATAAGCATTGCTGGGGATTGGAACCTAGGGCCCTTTCATACAAGACAAGGTTCTACCATTGAGCCACACACTCAGCTCTAGAGTTCTTTATACTAGTAGTTTTCTTGTTAAAGCACAAGCACTCTACCCAAGGTATAACACATAAACCTGAATGTGCCTGGCAGTTGTACTTGAGCATTAATTGAATCTGTCCTCTGCAAGCTGAGTTGAAGGAGGTAGAAGATAGCAAGGGCTAAGGCACAGACTCAGCTGGCACTGAGATTGCACGCAGGGAAAGACAGAAAGCAGAGGCTTAGACTAGGTGGAAGTATAGCTGGTGTTTTTATGTTTTGTTATCAGGCTGACCTTTTATCACTGCTGAATGGTTCCCAATATTCATAAGGAAGGAGAGTGTATTTCTAGGTTTATTTATAATGCTAGTCTCTAAATTCAGGCACTTGCAAGGATTTCTTAGAGGTCCTGTTATGATATCACTTTGCTTTTTAAGTAAGACCATCTTTATGCTGCTTCTGATAACATTGCAATGTTTGACCTCAATTGCTAACTTTTACTAGGATTGAAAAATGGAAGCTGTATCAGTAGCATTTCACAAGACAGTTAGATAATGAAGGCATTGACCAGACAAATGGATTCGTCACTTGAAGGAGTTATAAAATAATGATGTTGGTGGGAAGTGGTGAAATGTAGGAGGTAGTAGTTTGTTGCAGGAGTTAGGTCTTGGGAGTGTGTCTTTGAGGACTGTATTCTGTGGCCCTTTCCCTTACTATTTCTGTTTCTTGCTCACGAAGTGAAACAGCTCTGCTTTGCCTCATTGCCTCTGATGACTGAAACAGTGAAATAGAAATAATTCCTCCATTTATATTATTTTTCTCTTACGTGTTACAGCAGCACAAAAGCATAGCACAGATACTATATTCCATCTCTAAGGCCTTAGGAGTCTAGGCTACTAGCCTTATCACTTCCAGAATTGAGCATCCCTACATACTGACTCCCAAGGGTACTTGAAGCTATTCACTTAACCTAAATTTAATACTGAATCCACTGCCAGTATGCTTTCCCATCCAACCCAGGGAGAGTCCTTTGATCTTCTTTTATAAATGAGATTGCATTTAGGACTTTTGTGTGTGTTAGGCAGACACTGTATCATTGTGCTATATCTGTAGCCCTGTGCTTCTGAAATAAGGAGTCATGAACTTGGCAAATATATGTTTACATAGGTAAAGAAGCATACAGAGAGTATAGCCTGTACTTGGACCAGACTGCAAAGCTTAAAAACAGCACTCTCATAGCCCAGCTCAGGTTCAAGTATGACATAGGCCTTTGGTTGCTGTAGTTTTGTGGTTTGGAAATCTTTCCTGGGTCTCTATAAAATATTTTTGAATACACTTGGTTATTTAAAAGACAAATTTGTTAGTGTAATTTATATATAAATTTTAATTGTTAGATATTTTTTTAAATTCTATTGATTGTAAAACTCAATGAATTACCACAGAAAGAAGGGTTCCATGTAACTACCACCCAGGTTGAGAATAGAGGTTGTGTGAATGTAGCTCATTTGGTAGAGTGCTTGCCTAATTTATACAAAGCACCCATCTGTAATCCCAATACATGGGAGGTGGAAGCAGGAAGATCAGACATTCAAAAGTTATCCTTGGCTACATACTGGACTTGAAGCTAGCCTGGCGTACGTGATATCCCGTTTCCTAAGACAGAAACGGATGGCAGGGGGAAGAATGAGGGAGGAAGAAGAGAATTTCCTAAATTCTAGAAATTTAGATTTCTTTTTTATCCATCTTTCTCCCTCCCTCCCTCCCTCCTTCCCTCCCTCTTTCTTTCCTTTCTTTTCCTTTCCTTCTCTTCTCTTCTCTTCTCTTCTCTTCTCTTCTCTTCTCTTCTCTTTTCTTTTCTTTCGAGACAGAATCTTGCCCAGACTGGCTTCAACTCCAAATCTTTCTGTCTTGGCCTTACAAGTGCTGAGATTACAGATATACAAACCTAAACCCAAGTAGAAAATTTTCTTCACTCATTATTTAAAAAAAAAAAATAAACATGACTCACAATAACAATATAATTCACATATTTTTATCTCTGCTTTCTAATTTTATCAACCCTCAAAGAAACCTGAAATCCCTTAGCCTGTTTTATATAGTCTGGAGGATGATATATAACAGCCATACTTTTGGTTTTGAATGAATATGTAAGTAAAAGAATAAATGGCAAGAGTTAGACATTTTCAGAACTGGTGCTCAAAGCATCCAGCAGAAATTGACTGGAGTAGTTGAGGCATTTGTCTGGAGTTCCTAATATAGTCTCCAGCAGAGCAGAATGTTTCCCCTCAGGTGAAGCTTTAAAGTAAAAGAACAAATAATAGCAGAAAAACAGTGTCAAACCAGTGGCTTACAAACTTAGGAAGCCAGCTACGGCAGCCCCCTGAAGTGCCCCTCATCAGTTGTAGGCAGAACAGTGTGTCTCTTTGGGGTGAGGCTTCCAAGCACAAAAAAACATAGCTACAAAGAGAGATGGCATCAAATTGGGTACTCACTACATCCAGTAGAAATAGACTGGGGAAGTTGAGGCAATCAGCTAGAATTTCCAATTGAACTTCCCCTTCCAGGCTGAGCATCCCTTTGGCCAAATTTTCTGCCTTGTCTTTCTTCTAATTGTATTTTCATTATCCATCATCTGAATGACACTTGGGTGATCCCATAACTTGGTTGTCTTAAATACTACACTGAAATGCTAACATCTCTTCCCAGAAGTGCTTTGATTACTGTAGGTTTTAGAATGTTTGAAATATAGAGGTGTGAGTCCACCTACATATGCATTTTCTTTTACGGGATTGTTTGTTCTGGATGCCTTGCATTTTACATGGATTTTAGGACCAGCAGATCAGTACATGGAGAGAAAAGAACACCTGGGTTTTCAGCAGGGATGACATTGAATCTGTCCGTTTAGGAAGCAGTGCCTATTATTAGCATTGTATTCTGGTCTGTGAACACAGATGTCTTTCTACTTAGGCTGTTTTAGTCTTTCAGTGGTATTTTCTGGAGATTTGTTTGTTTTCTTTTTCTTTTCTTGCCTTTTTTTGGGGGCGGGGTGTGTGTGAAGAACACGCTCTCACTTTAGTCCAGCTGGCTTAGGCATCTCTGGCCTAACAGCAACCCATGGCTTCAAGTTTCTGTGATTACGTGTATGAGCTATCACACTTGGAGTGTTTATACTTACTTTGTTAAATTTACTCCCGTGTTTTGTTCTTTTTTATGTTATATCATAAGTGAGATTATTTTCTTAATTTTGTTTTCAGATTGCTATTGCTAGTGTATAGAAATGCAGTTAATCTTGTACCTGCAACCTTGGAACTCTGACTAGTTATAAGGGAATTTTTGTGGGTTCTGTAAGATTTTTATGTAATAACATTTAATATGCATATTGTTTTTTTTTTTTTTACTATCATGGTATAAATCTGCTTCCTTTGTCTTTCTTCCCCTTTTGCTCTCCCCAACTCCCTTTAGTTTTCTTCTCTCTCTACCTAGTTCCCCAGTTCCAGCACAGTCACACAGTGGTGAACACACACCTGGTCTTACTTCTCATCTTGGGGGAAAGCTTTTGTCCTCTGTCCTTTAGCAGATTGATGCTTTCCTCATTTCATTGGGTTTTGGGTTTTTTTGTTTTTCTTTTAAATCATGAAAGGGTGTTAGGTTTTGTCAGGTGCTTTCTGTCTGTTTTGTCCATTGAAGTGATCTTGCAGCTCTTGCTGAACTGTGATTTTCATGCACTGAATCAGACTTGCATTCCTTAGAAAAGCTGCACTTACACATGCTACTGGATTCACTTTGCTTTCTTTTGTTGCGTTTTTACATCTATATTTATTTGTAAGATAATTATCATGACATCTTATAAGGTATTGAGCAATATTGGCCTCACAGAACAAATCAGGGAAATATATTTTAGGGTGGGGAAACATGCCACCTTTGTATGATATTGGTTCATGATACACTTTTAATCTAGGAAAATACTGTCTTCTTACTTCAGGTACCCAGGTGACCACTCAGCACGTTGATCCTCGCCTTTGGTAGGTATAAGACTAAGTATGAGACCCTTGTGTTCATGGTGAACTTTGCCCAACTCGGTTCTGCCTGAATCTGGGAGGTTGCCAAACCCTTCCTTCCATAAATGCTGTTCCCAATAATTTTCAGGGCTGCGCTGATTCCATTTGTCATCCATCCCTTGCAGTGTTGTGAAATCCTTTCTATTAAAAGTTATCACAAAAAAAGAGTTTTACAACTGGCTTTGGAGACAGTGGAAAAACTTCAAAGAACATCTCTTTTAAAAGTTATTCTGATAGCTTTTTTAAAAAGGTCATGAAAAGCAGAACTGATTTGGTTTACCTTGTGTTTCCAACATCAGAAGCAGCTAGCTATTTTAAGGTGGTGTTTTCTTAGGACCACCATCATGGGCAGTACCGTTTCCTTTGTTGTCCTGTGTTGATACCTCAGTAGTCAAGTTGGTCATTCAAGGCCACAGCAAGAGTAAGAGGCATGCTCTTGCTAGGCATGGTTGTGCACATCTGTAATCCTGGTACTTGGGAGGTAGAAACAGGAGGGTCAGTAGTTCAGTAGTTTGAGGCCAGCATGGACTTTATAAGACCTTGCCTTTAAGAAAGAAAGAAAAGTGTAGTTCTTATGAAATCACTGGTGTCTTCCCAAACCCTGTGTTCTCATCCACAGGTACCACGTACACAGACCTCTTGGCCGGAATCTCCAGGGATGACCAGCCCCTCCCCGCGCATCCAGATAATTTCCACCGACTCTGCGGTAGCCTCACCTCAGCGCATTCAGGTACTCATGTCAGTTCCACTGGTTTTCTTTACTCTGCCCAAAACCAAACCTGCCTAAGAGATTCACTACAGAGTATTTACCTCTTGGCACCAAGTACAGTGTGAGCTTATTCATTCAGAAAGCAGCAGGTAAAAGTTTATATTTGTTTAAGTTACTTTTAAAGCAAAAATATGAATTATTGCTTCAAAATACTGGATGACATACCATTTTATTATTTACTTGCTTCCAAATTGAAAGGCAATATATATTTTATTAGGATCAGGGACCCCTTGCGTGTAGTCATATCCAGTGCCCCCATTTAATAGGTTTTTCAGTTAGGGCAATTAACAATTTTAATGCCTCACTTTTCTGTTTGGAAAATATTTATAATAGTAGATCTTGCCCTAAATCAGCAAATTATAATGCTTTTAAAATGCTTTGAAAGGCATCTTATACATAATCATGTTTAATTCTGAATGTGTGTTATATATAATCCTTCTTATTCATTTGATCATAAATGGTAGGCATCATTTCTTTGCACTGGATCATACAGATTTCTTAAGAACGATGGCATTCTCTTACATAATCATAATAATGAAGAAATATTAATACTGAAACATGCCATTGTAGGATACATACATAATCCTCATTCCACAATTTCCAGAGGTTTTTTTTTTTTTTTTTTTAAATGAGTGTTTTTTTCTGGGATCTGCTAAAATTCATTATTGATTATGATAATAGTAATTAGGTGCTAGGCAACACAAATCATCCCTTGTCATGCAGGCTAGCATAGGTGTCCAGAAGCCTTGTTGGTGTTTTTTGTATGGTATGGCCCTACTGATGCAAAGAGATTTTAGGGAAGAAGAGGAGAAAGAGGAAGAACACAGTCCCTCAGTGGTGGAAGGGCTGGGGCTGAGATTTGCTGCTTTGGGGATAGAGATGTAGGGCAGGAGCTGTGGAGATAATGGAAACATTAGGAAAACATTAGGTTCAATTTTTACTTTTTAATCCAGCTTTTAAAAGGAAGGTAAGTTAAAAGGCGAAAGGCACTGCATTTGGCTCCATTTTGGAGATGGTTGTGAGATTTTTCTGCCTCATTCTTCCCTGTATTCTTACTACCCTTATTTTTCAACCAATATACCTTTTGAAAATGATACCTAATTTTTAAAAAAATTATTTAAATTTGTTACAAAGTTTTAAATATATTTTATGATCCAAATGGTAAGTGAGTATATACAATAAGGCATAACTACTGCTCTGAAGTATCCATGGGTCTTCAGCTGAGTATCTGCCCTACGGTAAAGACTACTATGCATTTAGGAAGTGGTATGGAAACCATCTGTAAAGTGGGGAATAATTCTGGTTTAATTGAGGCTCTGGTTGTAGTCTCCTACTGTACTTCATCTCCCTGTTGGAAAATGTTGGGGTTCTGCAGAATTATACTTTGGGGTGTTTGCTCTAGCTTTCTGTATTAGCTCTAGCTGAGCAGATGGCTTTAGGTGTCACTGCCAGATAAGTAGCCAAGACTTCTGCTATGAGCCCCATTTAGCCTAAGGTAAGATTGCTCTTATGACTTTGTCTTCAGCCTGTGTTTTATTCAAAAGTATATTGTTTTGATTTCTATTTCATTCTCACTGAGTTTGAGAAACATACTTTATATACTTTCCACTCTGCAAACTTTTTTACAATGCATCTTAAGAGCCAGAATATAATTTCTGTTAGTGACTATCCTGAGCAATTTTGAGAAGTTGAGGTACTGTAGGTGGTAGAGGGATTGTCATATAAGTGCCATTTGTATCAAGCTGATCATGCTATTAGCCTACTGTTCCCTACTAGTTTTGATGCCTGCTTGCTAGTGCTTATAGGAAGGCTTTGACCTCTCCAACATAGCTGTGGATTTCTTTGTTTCTTCCTCTGGTTCTATCTGGTTTTGCCTTGTTTTGTTTGCCTGATTGTTTTGGAGTTTTGGTACTAGTGTTGTTACCTAGGTTTTACACATGCTAACTCCAGATTGCTTATATATTTTGCTTCTCAATTCTCATTATGTAGTACCTTTTTTATAGGGCCCAATTGTTTTCTTGTTTTGAAGTTTATCTTGTTTGAGATTAGTGTAGTTACTCCAACTTTTTGCTATTGTTACTGTTTTTTTTTTTTTTTTTTTTTTATTTTAAGTACAAGGTACATCTTTTGTCTTTTCATCTGTGTCTCTGTATATGAAATAATGTTGAAATCTCTGTATTTTTACTGGTGTATGAAAAATATTCCCACTTATGTGATTATTAATAATTTAAGATTATTACCACCCTTTTATGTAATTTCTGTGTGGATTGCCAGAAGTTTCTCTTCTTGGTTATAATAGAGATATTTATGTGTTTTCTTTTGTTGCCTATCAAATATAAATCTTTTAAAAAATGCTTTCAGTTGTTTCTCTAGTGTTTACAATTTACATTTCAATACTTTTAGACCACCTACAAATGATACATAGTTGTTAGTGAAATATACATTACAAAAAAAGAAAAAACATTTTTAAGTGTACTTCAGTAACATTGCGGTCTGTTTGCAGCGTTATGTCACCTCACCTTATTAGTGGTTTAGTTCCACTATACTGTATTTTAAAGGGCAGTTTTCTACCCATTTTCCTTTCTTTCACCTTATTCCCTGGAATAAGTATGCAGAAAAATATAAGATGTGAGTTGTGTTCAGCTCTTTTACTAATGTGTAATAAGTGCCCATCAGCTCTGAATGGGTAGAAAGTCATAGAGAATTGGATCTCTCCTTTCACTTCTCTCTTACTGGTGAGCAGAGAGCATGGACATTTGTTTCAGGTAGGGAAATCTGGGCTTGCCTCTTACTATATGCTTCCTAAGACTATAGTACAAGCTTCTTCAAGCTTTGTGACTTAACAGTTTCAGGCCAGATATATCTAAGAAAACCTCCTTTTAGTCTCCTTGCATGCTTGTACCTATTTCTAAGCTTGCTTCTGTTGTCTCATGGTCTTTTGTGAACTCTAGTCAAGGACGGTGTGACTGGTGCAACACAACTAGCTCGAGGTCATGTTCTGTGTTTAGTGTTCCTCATAGAATAAATGATATGCACATAAAAGCCCTATGTGGTGTTGCACACCAGTAGTCCCAGCCCTTGAGAGTCTGAGGGGAAAGAATTAGGAGTTCAAGGAAGAAAAGACTTTCGATTTTCAAGGAATTGGGATCAGGCCTTCTCCTGCGCCACTGCTTTCCAGTCTTAATATCTTCTCTGCAAGTGCTAGGCCTCTTGGCCTGACCACACAACAGTAAAGTTAGATGTGGCCTCTAAGAGATCTTAGACTCAGAAAATGGAGTGGGTTGGTAATGAATCACAATGGAGAGAGAGCCAAGTGAATTCAGCCACCCAAGACAAGACTCCTTACAGGACCTTCCCTTCAAAACTATCACTTCTTTAAAGCAACCATCTCCAGATTTTTGAAGAGATAATGCTGCCTTTTATGACTATTGACAGGATGGGGCGCTTTTTGTTGTTTTTGTTTTGTTTTGTTTGTTTTTTGAGACAGAGTTTCTTTATGTAGCCCTGGCTATCCTGGAACTAGCTTTATAGACCAGGCTGGCCTTAAACTCAGGGATCACCTGACTCTCCCTCCCAAGTGCTAGGCTTAAAGACATGTCCCACCACTACCCATTCCACCCTCTTTTTAAAACTGTTTAAGCCTATATATTTTTATGATTATCTTCATAAAGGGGCTTTCAATTCTAAAAATACTAAAGAAAAGGTCCTAGAATAAAACTAATTTTCGAAAAAATAATTTCTGAAAAGCTCACTTTATATCTTACTTTGCCATCGAACTTGTGTGTTACTTTTCTTATTCCTTTGACAAAATGCCAAACAAAGTAAATTTATAAAATTTTGGTTCACAGATTTAGTCATTATGGTAGAAAAATTATGGCAGCAGAAACAGAAGGTCATATTGCATCCATAGTAAAGAAGCAGAACAGATTGATTGCTGGTGCTTAGCTCATTTTCTCCTTTTATTCTATTCAGTCCAGGGTTCCATTTCATGGAATGGCACCACTTGCATTCAGGGTGGGTCTTCCCTGCATAGTTCTGGAAAGACTCCAAAAGACAACCTAGATGTGTGTTTCCATAGTGCTTCTAAATCCCGTCAAGTTGACAGTGGAGATCAGCCATCACAACTGGTGAAATATATCTTAGACCAGCATTGATTCTAGTGATCACCTCCTAAGCACTGTCTGCAAGTGCAGACAGGTCTAAAGACACACCAAGGAAAGGGGCTTCTATGTTGTATCTTTTAGATTGTAACAGATCAGCAGACAGGACAAAAGATCCAGATAGTGACTGCAGTGGACGCCTCTGGATCCTCTAAACAGCAGTTCATCCTAACCAGCCCAGATGGAGCTGGAACTGGGAAGGTGATCCTGGCTTCTCCAGAGACATCCAGTGCCAAGCAGCTCATATTCACCACCTCGGACAACCTTGTCCCTGGCAGGATCCAGGTAAGGCCCATTGACAGGTGGTTGTTTCCAGATTAGATACTAAACCACTTCTCAGATCAGTTTTGCCTTGCCTTGGAATCCAAATCCACCCCGAGGAGACCCTAACCCTAACCTTAACAGAGAGCCTTTGGGGATTTATAAGCATAGTGGGATTGCTGCCTTAGCTAAATTAAAAACCAGTAAATTGAGTGGCCACACCCAGAAGACAAGCAAGAACAGTAAGAAGGGATAAAAGCTAATCTAAGGAAAAGACACTGGCATAGGCAAGGTGATAGTGAGGCCACTGGAGAATTGTTCTTAAAGGGCCACATGGTGGAAACCATTAGCCTCTGATATCTTTAAGGCACCCCTAGAGCTGACCACTCTTACTCAGTCTCATGTAGGTGGCCAAGCCTAGGTCCAGCTCTTTATTCTGATCTCACATATTTTCCAGGAACTATTCTGTACTTCTGTCTCCTGCTCTATCTTACTTATCTCTATTTTGAGAGAGAGGAGCTAGATGGGCAAGATTCGATTGGGGGCAGCCACAATAAACAAACGAACAAATAAATAAATGGAGATGCTAAGGGAAAGTGGGGCCAATTTGTAAGGCTGGAGGCTCAATGCCAGTGCCCCAGAGTAATCAGGAATAGGCATGTTTTGACATAGTCTATGTTAAATTTTTATTTTTTTAATTTTTGAGACAGGGTCTTTTATATAGCCCTGCCTGTTATGGAACTCACTATGTAGACCATGCTGGCCTCAAAGTCACAGAGATCTGTCTGCTTCTGCCTCCTGAATGCTGGGATTAAAGGTGTGTGCTACCATATCTGGCTTGATTTTTGTTTTTTTTTTTTGTTTGTTTTTGTTTTTAAAGATTTTATTCATTTTATGTATATGAATATACTGTTATTTTCCTCAGACACACCAGAAGAGGGCATCAGATAACATTACAGATGGTTGTTAGCCACCATGTGGTTGCTGGGAATTGAACTCAGGACCTATGGAAGTGCAGTCAGTGTTCTTAATCGCTGAGCCATCTCTCCAGCCTGATTTTTGTTTTTTAATTTGTGGTGTATTATACATAATATAAAATTTACCATCTTAACCATTATTGTACCCCCATCTGTAAATCTTTTCATCTTCCCAAACTGAAACACTGTACCTATTGGGGCTCTCACACACGAGCCATAGTGAAGAGATGGGAGAAGTTAGTGTCCTATTCCCTTTCCCTCAAGCCCTCCGATGTCAACTTCCTGCCCCACCTCACCCGCCCCCAACCCCATGTGAGAGTTTGTGTGGAGTATGTGCAAGTGCATATTTTTAGTAAGGTTAGATGCCCATAGAAGCCTGAGAGGTATTCAGTTCCTCTAGAGCTAGTGTTGTAAGCAGTTGTGAACTTCCTGAATTTGAGTGCTAAGAACTGGATTTGAGTCTTACACAAGTACATTATGTACTCTTAAACTGCTGAGCCATCTCTTCAGACTCTATATCTGTTTAAAATATTTTTGATGCATTTATATATTTATGACACATATTTTACATTATGTATTTTACATATGAATGCATACATGGTATAGCATGTGTGTGGAGGTCAGGGGGCAACTTATGAGAACTGGCTCTCTCTTAGCATGTGAGTTTATTGAACTGAACTCAGATTGTCAGGTAAAGCAGCAGGTGCCTCTTCCCACTGAGACATTTTGCTGGCCCTACATCTTATTTTTTGATATGTCTCTCTGCACCTAGAATACACTAATTTGGAGAGGCTGCCTGGCTGACCAGTAAGCCTGGTGATCCAGGCTTAGGTCTTGTGCTTATATAGCAAGGTCTCTACTGACTGACCCGTCTGCCAGCCCTTGTTTTTATCTTTCATCTATTGGTTGATACCTGGTTAGTCCCACTGATTGGCTATTACTGATGTGTGGGGCATTCCTTCTACTATAGAGAGAAACTTGAGAACTTCCTTTTTCCTTTGATGAGCTAGACTTAGACAACCAGTGTGTTCTGCTTTCAGAAATGTCCTCTGAGATAGCTAGCAGTGCAGCCAGCAAGCATTATCTGTCTTATCCTCCTTCTCCCAAAGTGTGTTCTGATCTTTTGATGTTAAACTATCCATTTTGTTAAAAAGCACAGGTTTGTGAAAAACTGGCTTCTGATGTCACATTGCTCAAATTAAGTACATTTTTAAAATAACCATTCTTTAAACTTTCTCAGCTTGATATCAGTTGTTTTCTCCTAAATGGATAGCACTGTTTGTAATCTAGAGAGTTACCTACAAGTGAGAGGAAATAGCGGGCTTCTACTGTCATCTGTACTAGTCTATCTATCCATTACCAGGTGCTTCAACAAGCAGTCCATTCAGGGAAGCCTGGAGATAGCTCTGATGACAAACACGCCAGGCTGCATATTACCATGTTGTTTGATAAGATGAGAAAAAGAGTTGAAGAACCTTGCCTGTCTTTACCTTAGAGAATCCATATGTGATCCCTATGTGGTCTCCAGTCTTGGTGATAGTTACACGATAGGAGAGTAGTCATTGACATGTGCAGCCTAGTGGGGAAGCAGAATTACCTGGCTGTTGAATGAAGAAGCTGTTGATTAGACTAATCCTGCTTCTGTCTAGAGTTCTTTTTGTTTAGATACCCAAGACTGGGAATGTACAACTAGAAGTTACTTTACTTAGTTATCTAGCTTTTAATTGGCACTGTTTGTTTGCCAACATCTTAGATCGTCACGGATTCTGCTTCTGTGGAGCGTTTGCTGGGGAAGGCAGACGTCCAGCGGCCCCAGGTGGTGGAGTACTGTGTGGTCTGTGGCGACAAAGCCTCTGGTATGTGACTCCTGCTTCTGGCATGTATCATGGAGCAACATCACCTTTTATAGGGTAGAGAAGTGGTTGGTTGAGAAGAACATTTTATGTAGGTTTCAAACATGAACCTCACATAATAAGCAAAGTAGTTTGTCAGATTATTCAAACTGATAGGAAAAGTCAAGAAACTCTGTGATTTGTTTCCAAGTGTTTATATGCTATTAAGTAAAAATTTTTTCTCACCTTGTTTGTATCTCCTAAGGTGTGTTGTGTATATAATTCCCTCCATCCAAAATGTCTCACTTTTCTTTTTATCCTTTCACTGAACCCTGTGTGATAAGCTTCTGTGATGGAGTAGGAACCATGCAGTGCCCCTTGGGAAAGTGTACACAGACGTGCATGCATGCCTCTGTGTGTGTGTGTGTGTGTGTGTGTGTGTGTGTACACTTAGTGAAGACCCAAGGCCTAGTGAGTTATTTAAATCTGTTTCTGGTGTCCTTCAAGGAGAGCCCAAAGGCTTCCGCAGTTAGTGCTCTGATGGAGATAGGAGGCTTGCTAGCACTGGGGAGCCTTAGAAGGTAAGCAAAGCAGTAAGGCAGGCAGTGTGGGAATGAAGAAGCTCAGCTCAGGGAATCTGGGGCATAGACCTAAGTTCTAGAGCAGCTTTTTTCCACTCACAGGAAGTCTGGAGGGTTTGTTGTCCTGGATTTCATTTTGTCTTTTTGAAAAGGGGGTTTGACCAAATCTAGGAAGATGCTTAATTTAAACAAGCATCTTCAGAAACTTTGGTTTTTCCCTTTAAGCTTTCTCTGCCATTGGTACCTGCGTCTGATTGTACTTTTTCTTTGTCTTGGTAAAGCCAGTCCATCTTACCACTTAAAGGCCCATCTTCGCCTGGAAGCAGGTAGATAGACAGTGCTGCCATTGGTTCTGATTGCCTTTCTCCAGGCTGTCCTAGACATCTTGTACATTCTCCTATGATTGAAACGGACTTTCTCATTGTAGTGTTTGAGCAAAATCTATGTCTGCTAAACAAGGAGACACCCTGCAGATGTTTAAATACACAAAGTAGGCACAGAAACAGCCAAAGACTGCTTGGTTTCCTTGTTGCTCAGGGTTCTTCTGAGCTTCAAGGAAAGGCATCTCACATAGCCTTATAGTGCCACTGTTTCCAGCTTAGAAGTCACTCAGATAGCAAAATTAAGGAGACATTACAAAAAAGATCAAGGTAGTATTGACATGGGGTCATTTCAGTACAATAGTGCTTCAAAGGAAAATGAGATCCTCTAAGTTAACTTCTGTAGTCAGTGTGAACAGTGATGCTGTGAAGTTTCCTAACAGTTGAGCTATAGGCTTGGGCTCTGGAAGCAAGAGAAGCCCAGAATGTGTAAGGTTGTGGTGTACAATAGCACTTTATCAGCTAAGAAGGATGAGCTG
The DNA here is from genome assembly GCA_019843965.1 of Rhynchomys soricoides. Lineage (NCBI taxonomy): Eukaryota > Metazoa > Chordata > Mammalia > Rodentia > Muridae > Rhynchomys > Rhynchomys soricoides. The sequence goes on from JADRCH010000186.1 coordinate 1,281,678, forward strand.
AGGTCACTGGCTAAAGACTGAGTAAATGAGAGTAGAGAAATGAGCTCTGATTTGTAACCATGTTCCTTCAAAGGGGTGCTTAGGGACAAGGACATTGACTCAGAAAGTAAGCAAGAATGTAGGAATGACAGACTGTTTAGTCTGGCAGTAAGGGTGGGCACTGAGCTGCTTCTATAGCCAGGGTGTGCACACTGGAGCAAAGTTGCCTGAATTGCTCTGTGTGTTGGAATGGTTGTGTGCCAAGAGCAGTCCCAACATATATGAGCTTTGGATTTCCATCATGACCTTACAAGGTTTCTTTAGAGATATGGACATATGAGGTAGGCATATTGTTGGGCTGCCATTAACCCCCGTGGTGACAGCATCTGACAGAGTGCACCCCAATGGGAATAGGGCTGGGAAAGTTCATCTCTGCTCATGAGGAACCAAATCATGTGCTCACTCACTTCTCTTAAGGCCGGCACTATGGGGCTGTCAGTTGTGAAGGTTGCAAAGGCTTCTTCAAAAGGAGCGTGAGGAAGAATCTGACCTATAGCTGTCGGAGCAGCCAAGACTGCATCATCAACAAGCACCACCGCAACCGCTGCCAGTTCTGCCGGCTGAAGAAGTGCCTGGAGATGGGCATGAAGATGGAGTGTGAGTGCAGGGCCCCACCATGCTAGTAAATGCCTGCTAAATAGGTGTTGTTTACCTTTGACTTTGAGGGGAGGGGTTGGAGGTGGAAATACTCACAAAAGTTTCACTATGACTTTGTTTAACCTTCTGGGTAGCCAGGTGATCCAGAGCTGACACTGCTGGGTTTGACAGTCTACATGATAGATATGATGAGTCAGAACACAGGACAGGAGGAATGGAGAGTAGGTAACACCAGCTTCAGAGTAAAGCTGAGACCAAGGCTAAAGAGTTACCAGAAACAGTTCCTCTCTCAATCCCTGGGCCTCATCTGTGACCAATCACTCCTTTCTTTGCCTCCAAGTTCTAAAGAAGACCCCCGAGTGGGAGAAGCCACAAAAGGCTCCTCTCAGCAGTATTCTGAAACTAGTCTCTCATCAACAAGGACCATTCATTGGGTCAGTTTCTAATGGTGAAATCATAAAAACTAGGTCCCAAAATAGGCAATACAGAAAAGGCACTGTGAGCAAGCTGTGCTCTTAAGTGTACAGCAAGGATGGAAAGGAACAGAGTCAGGACCCATACCAGGCTAATAGTGCCACATGACTCCTGGGAAGATTAGAGCCACTGGATTTTCCTATTCTAGGAATGGGACAATGCAAAATTCACTGGGGAGCAAGAAGTATGCTTGTAACCTGTACTACCACACTCAGTGGTATAATATATACATGACTATCTTAGGGTAGGTCTGCAATGTTATATTGTCAGGTTGTCCTTAGTTGTGAGCAGTGATAGGACTAAACTTGGTCAATCACAGGCATAGTTGCAAACTCACAGTACAACTGCATTTCAACTTAGTAGTAAGGCAAAGGACCCAAGGCTTGGTCTCTTGCTTTTAAGATAGCTAGATGTGTAAAGTACCTACTGTACTAGCATGAAGATGCAAGTTCTGATTTCAGGCACCCATGTAAAAGCTGGGTGTTGTTACTAATGTGTTTAATTGTAGCACTAGGGGTGAAGACAGGCGGCTCACCAAAGCCTACTGGCCAAACCAGTCTAGAAATCAGTGATTTTCCTGATCATTGAAAGACCCTGAATCAAAACAAAGGTGAAAAGCAATAACAGAAAACCCTCAGTGTTGATCTCTGGCCTCTGTACATACGTAAACTGTATATCCCACCCCCAAGATCTACAGTTTCTTCAGTTGCTTGTGACAAATATACATCATTTAAAAAGTTTTTTTTTAGTTTTAATTATGTATATGTATGTATCTTTGTGCACTGTGTACATGTGAATGTAGGCACCTGTTGGAGGCCTTAGATCTCCCTAGAGCTGTAGTTACAGGCAGTTGTGAGCCTGTCTGAAGTGGGTGCTATGAATTGAACTCTGGTCCTCTTTAAGAGTAATATATTTTTAACTGCTGAGCCTTTTCCAGCTCCTATATACCCATTCTTAAACTTGGTTGCTGGGAAAGAAATTGCTATATACAGTTAACAGCCTTCAGTTTGCTGAAGCTCTTCAGACTGAATGAAATTGGACTCTCGAAAGATTGCTCTGCCATTTGTGGCATGGGATAATCTATGTGAAGGGTCCACTTGAAGATCGACATTTCTTATCCTGGGCTGAGCCCGACTGGTTAGTGACAGAAGTTAAAAAACAAACAAAAACCAACCCAGTGGAATATGTTGGCCTCCTAAAGTTACACCAGAGTGGCAGTTTCTGAGCAGGCATCACCTGCCATCTTGAGCCTCTGTATGTATACCGTTAGGTTTGCATTGGGGTTATTGATGTTGACTCTTTGCATTGATTGGAAAGCCCATTGTGACCAAACACCAGAGTTACAGTTTTGCTAAGAGACAACTTCAATATGTTACAGTGTTTATTCATTTGATTCTTTTTCTCTAAATGTGAATATATGTTGTAATTTAAGCTGTACAGAGTGAACGGAAGCCCTTTGATGTGCAGCGGGAGAAACCAAGCAATTGTGCTGCTTCCACTGAGAAGATCTATATCCGGAAAGACCTGAGAAGTCCTCTGATAGCCACTCCCACATTTGTGGCAGACAAAGATGGAGCAAGGTCAGTCTCCTGTTCTCACAGAGTAGTACTATGTTCAGCCTCCAAACTGGCCCAAAGAAGTGCAGGTAGCCCTGGAAAGGGCACACACATGGCTCTCACCTGCCTCCCATAGCCCTGGCATGTCTCACTCTCTATTTTGATCCACTTAACATTGTTGAGGATCACTTCAGGACACAATTGATCCTAAGGGTTAGGCTTTATTCAATAGCTTTTTGTAGCTCAAAGTACAGGCCTTTTTTATTTTTTTACAATATAGAAGAAAGGACCAGATGATGCCACAAACTAACTTGTTCATTCTTTTTAACACACTGTGTTGGACTGGTTTTAAAGAGAACAGAAATAAGGAATGCCAGAAATCCAAAATGTATTACACAAAGAGCTAGAGTTGAGGGTCTCTGGACAATTCTTTGTGTATCAGTTAAACTTTGGGAAGAATGGCCACAGTTAGTATAGAAGGCCTAGGGGTAGGCATCTGTGTTCTGTCCCTCAGCCTATACCCTGGCTTTGTGAGGAACTCATCAGCAAGAGCAGACAGTTGGCCACTCATCCTGGGCTGTTTGTTAGAGCTTTTCTCTTGTAGACAGCCTGGCATATATGGAAGCCAAGTGAATGCAGCATGAGCATACTGTGCAGAAAATGTTAGACACTACTCTGGGTTTCTTTGTGTCTTAAATAGACAAACAGGTCTTCTTGATCCAGGGATGCTTGTGAACATCCAACAGCCTTTGATACGTGAGGATGGTACAGTTCTCTTGGCCACGGATTCCAAGGTAACATTCTCTCCTGTGTGTTGCAGTGCAGGCTGCTTTTCCAACTATACCTGCTCTCTTGGTCATCAGACATGATACTGAAAGCATAGCCTCCTGTAGCTACATTAATTTCTCATGATAATAGTCATCCTAGGATTTGTTCTAAAGATGCTGGTGGTTTTTCACACACTCCAATCAGGGCTGAATGGTAATAGTCACCATCACATGGCAGCATTGTGGGCATTCAGTGGTTCTTCACATAGCAACTGTGTAGATATTCTATGGTTCTGTTCCCTATGAATTTAATCCCCTTATTATACATATTGGCAGGCCACCAGCATGCTAGAAAGGTAGCTATTTTTTTCTAAAGCAGCCTTTTGCAAAAGCTCCAGTTCCTTTCCACTAGATAACCTGTAATAGGCTGACAAATGAGCCAGAGCTAACAAACTAAGATGTCTGTTGGTCCAAGAGGTCATCTCCCATTGTGGTGACTGCGACCTGCACAATATTCTGTGGTTCTATCATAATAATTAATCAGTTCTGTGCTTAAAACTTTTCTACTGGGGCTGGGTGGAGCCGATCTGTAATTTTATCACAATGTTATTGCATCACATATGTGGATCTGTGTGTGTGACCATAACCAAGATCCAAAAAACCAAAAGCCTGATCTTTTCCGATCCAGTTGATACACAAAAAGATCTTGCTAGCGTGACCCTTCATCCAAACCTTAGAAGCTGGCCTTGAATAAACATGACACCTTATTCGTTTCATTGCCCTTAAGTCATTCTCATATGTGTGCTCACTTTTTAGTGTTACTATTTATTTATTTATTACTATTATTTGTTTAATAGGCTGAAACAAGTCAAGGAGCTCTAGGTACACTGGCAAATGTAGTGACCTCTCTGGCCAACCTGAGTGAATCTTTGAACAATGGTGATGCTTCAGAAATGCAGCCAGAGGATCAGTCTGCAAGTGAGATTACTCGGTATGAGCCCCTCTGATACTCTACATTCCCCAGGCACTGTGTTGTAAGGATAGATGCCAGCATTTGGCACCTATGCTATAAATAAGTTTTACATTTTGATTTTTGGTACTGGAAATCTACTTCTGCCTCTTATGTATAAGACAAGCGCTGTCTACAGTGAACTACATACTTCAGAAACACTCCAGCTTGTGTCTAATTAAAGAACTATAAAGTTGTCAAAACAACTCCACATATCTATTGTCTTCCACATTTAACTATGGGAATCTACAATGGAGGAGGACCCACTTGTCTCATGTGGCATAAGGCAGTTAGAACTCAGTTAGCTCCTCATACCAGGGTCTTCCTCAAACAAATATTCTTTGTCTTGAGCACTGTGTAATGACCTTGCACAAAACAGCGTGCCTCTTTCCTGTTTCTGTTTGCTCACACCTGTTTTCTGAGTGGTACATGCTAGCTGACGGATAGGACTAGCTGGTTCCAAGTGACATTGGCTAGCAGCTCAGGGTGTTTCTTCCCCACAGCTGGGCCCTTGTGTTTTGCTCTTCTATTCTCTATTCTGGCCTTAGTGTCAGGCCAGATGGGTGCTTACTGCAAGCTACACAGTCCTCTGCTTGGTCCTCCTGTTAATTTGTAATCCAATGCCAATATTCAGACCTTGGTGTGAGATCTAAGTAGAATCAGCTAGGGCTTTCTTACTGTATTTGCCATTGATGTCTGCTTGGTTTTTGCTCACAGGGCATTTGATACCTTAGCGAAAGCACTTAATACCACGGATAGTGCTTCACCTCCAAGCTTGGCAGATGGGATAGATGCTAGTGGAGGAGGGAGTATCCATGTCATCAGCAGAGATCAGTCAACACCCATCATTGAAGTTGAAGGCCCTCTCCTTTCAGACACACATGTCACATTTAAGGTGAGTAAGTTAACACGTGTTACCTACCTCCCCCATATGCAAGAGCCAGGTACTGTGCCAGTGCTAGTACTCAATTTCAAATGTCAGACCTTGCAATGAGTTTATTTTGTAATTGTGACAGACTCTTGAATTCCAAAACATTCTTGTTGAAAGTGACCCTCTAATAAGTGTGGCATATCACAGCCAAGATAGACTGCCATGGTGCTAGCCACTGAGGATCAGGGGCTGATTGTTCTGCCATTTTCTATGACAGCAACATAGACTCAGCCAGGTACCTTGTTGGCCTCTCTACTATGTAGAGAAGTCATCAAATAGTCAGCAAGTAGGCAGCCAGACTGATTTTAATTAATTATATTGTCCAGTTGAGCCATAGCCATTATCTTTAAAGAATACTATAGTAGGTTCTCAGTCTTTCCCATGCTCTCTTTCTGTGTCTGTCCTCCCGACAGGGCATCAGAAGGCTCTCCAGTCTAGTCTCCAGAATGAATCTCTTATCTCAGTGCACTCTGTACTAGAGAGATCTAGTCAGTCATTTGGGTAGATTGGGTCCCTGACTACAGTTGCCCAAGGCTTGCTTCTCAGGTTGCTTCTAAGACATTAGACCTTTTGAGGACATCAGAGCATATGGAGCCCTGGCAGGCTGTTCTTCCATTGAGATTATTTTTCCCAGCACCTTTTCATTACCATCTTGAAGCTATCCTTAAAATTACTTGGCCAGTGAATTAGGACTAATAACAATGTAGCTGAGGTGAGAGTTGTTGAAGACATCTTTATGGGTGAGCCAGAAAGTGTCCTATAGGCTCCTCAACCCCAATCCAGACTGCTGGACTCAAGTCACCAAGTAAGAAACCATGGGAGCTGGTGATAGCCATGGCTACATGGTCACATATTCCACTAGCTACAGGCTTTGGAAGTTCTTTTGAGATCTGAGACAGCTACTTTGGCTGTTAACAATTGTTGAAACAGGAGATAGGTTGACAAGAACACCTGGCCCTCCTTTGGCTCTTGTGTCACAATGCTTTCTATTTTCCAGCTTACAATGCCCAGTCCTATGCCAGAGTACCTCAATGTACATTACATCTGTGAGTCTGCATCCCGCCTGCTTTTCCTCTCCATGCACTGGGCAAGGTCAATCCCAGCCTTCCAGGCACTTGGGTAAGTGGCTTTTGTTCCTGGATGTCCTTGAGTAGTGGGATTTGTGAGGTCCTTTCCAGTGTGATTGTTCCAATTCACCTTATTCTGTGACCCAAAGTTGTATTAAATGTAGTGAACAGACTGAAGGAAACAGTAGTTCTTTTTGCCAAGGTTGGTAGGAAATGTGTCTGACCTTTGATAGGATGAGTGTCAGAGCAATGGTTGTGTGTACATGTCACCTTGCCTCACTGTTGATCAGCCTGTGAGGACCACTGGCTTGTGTCATCTCTGCAGGAAGCCCCTCCTGCTTGCTTGTTCATGAACATCACTGTGTTTGGTGATCCTGTTTCCCTGTCAGTTCCAGTGCCAGCTCTGCTACTATGCTAAGTAACTAATGTCCAGTTGGAGTAGGCCACCATTGTGGCATGCAGTCTGGCTAGAACATAAACAACCACATGAAACTGGGAATGTACTGAATGGATGCATGCTGCAGGGTAACCACCATAGGTTATATGTGGGAAACATTAGGTTGTCCACTAGTTCAGTGGCCTAGGGTAAGCAGATCGGGGTTGTGAATCATTAAGAATAGCATTTGACAGCTGTGGGAAAGTTGTCTCACTTCTCTGAATCCTCAGTTTTCTTCTCCATAAAATCCTTGCCAGAAGTGAAATCTTACAAAGCTCTTAATATAAGGGCTGAAGACTGAAGGGGGTCTACAGAAAGAAGTGTGCTACTGGGCGGAATGCTGTGGTACATGTCCCACCCCATGTAATGGTGACAGTAGTTCACCATACTTCATTATTAAAGGAGAGATGGTTTGGTTTGTCATTCTCGGGTCAACTGGACAGGCAATAACTGTTGAATAAACATCTGCAAATTCTTAGGACTGCCTGTCCTTGCTGTCATTTGGAAGATAGTTGACATCTCAGGGTTATCAGTACTAATATGTGAAGATGTCCTGATGTAGAGCTAAACAGTGATGGTCTTAGTTCCCTGAGTGGGGTTTTTGTTTTTCCATCTGAGCATTTTGAAACCTCCTCCAGATCAGTAAGCACCAAATTCAGTAAGAAAGTGGAGTGTGGTTGAGGAAGAGATATTGACCTCTGGCCTAAATGCAAATGTACACATGCACATATACCCATACAATCATGTACATATAACCACATACACATAAAAGATGTTTTTCTTTTTTAACTGTATGTCACAGCTTGCTTAAAGACATCAGAGGACTATTTGGAGGTATCGGTTCTCTCCACCATGTGGATTTTGTGGATCAAACTCAGGTCATTTGGCTTAATGGCTTTTTACACCCTTGCTAGATGGTGGTTAGTGCTAGGGCTTTGAGTCCATAAAGCTCACATGCCTAGTGTCAGCCACATGCAACACACTCAGCCTTATCCTTGTGTTCCCAGACAGGACTGCAATACCAGCCTGGTGCGGGCCTGCTGGAATGAGCTCTTCACTCTTGGCCTGGCCCAGTGTGCCCAGGTCATGAGTCTCTCCACCATCCTGGCAGCCATTGTCAATCACCTACAGAACAGCATCCAGGAAGGTAGGTCCTAAGGATATCTTTATTCAATCTGTGCGTGGATCAAAGCCCAGCCTGTGTCAAGAGTTGACCCAGCTGATCTTTGTGAATGGACAAACAACTGTCCTCTAGTAAGATCTGCAATGAAATCTAATAAATTTGATAGTCAAGTGGAATAGCAGCTGTGGCAGTAGAAAATTCATCATGGCCCTGCAGAAGCTAGCCCCTATGAACTGAGGCATGAGTTGTCATAAAGGAATTAACCGTTGGCGACTACAGGCGGAATTAGGTGCATTACTGAGATAATTTAAGTACCCTTTAACTTATTTATGTTTGAGTACACTGTAGGTCTTCAGACATACCAGAAGAGGGCATCATAATGTTCCACTACAGAAACACCATGTGGTTGCTGGGAATTGAACTCAGAACCTCTTGAAGAGTAATCAGTGTTCTTAACCGCCATCTCTCCAGCCCTTGAATACCCTGTTTTAGGAAAATTTAAAAAAAAAAAATTCTTATGTATATGTGCCTGTGCCATGTGTGTGCAATATCCAGAGATTAAAAGAGGGCATCAATTCTCCCAGAACTGATGTTACAGATTATTGTGAGCCACTGTGTGGTCCTGGGAACTGAAACCAGGTCCTCTGCAAGAACATTGAGTGCTCTTAACTACTGAACCATCTTTCCAGGCACAAGCATCTCTTAATACTTCACTTTCATCTGGAAATGAAGCTCTTGACAAGCTTGAAAGGACTTGGTTCTCTTTAGAAAGTGAACTTACCCTCCATTTGTCTGTGATGCTCTTTAAAAGACTGATCTTGTTCTTAGTTTTCCTCAGAGGCTCTGTTATATTTTTTCCTAGATAAGCTTTCTGGTGACCGGATAAAGCAAGTCATGGAGCACATCTGGAAGCTGCAGGAGTTCTGTAACAGCATGGCAAAACTGGATATAGACGGCTATGAGTACGCATACCTTAAAGCTATAGTTCTCTTTAGTCCCGGTAAGATATGTGGTGGGGACTTGTGACACTTTGCACTGTGTCTACTGATGTTTCTGAGCATGGCCATATTGTCATCAATTGTGTAGGAAAGCCCTTTAATATTTTATATAACCCAGAGTGTTCATAATAAGTGCTTTGGTATCTAGCATCAACATAGCAATTGTTAAATCCTTGCTCTATAGCCCTAAAGAAATGTGCCTGGGGATTCATATTCTGAATACATTTCATTTGTACCCCAACAAAGCCATTGGCCAAATAAGACCACCATCCAGTGCTGTTTTTCTTGTTTCAACTCTTCCATTTCCAGGTTCTCTGGTTATGTATATAATCCAGGCAGATTGGAACTCACCTTTACTGTCTCTGGATAACAATAGGCCTGACTATAGCATCTGAAGAGGCAGAGAATTCCTGGTGGAACGCAAAAGACACCTGGACTGGCCTCACGTTTTTCCTCTCTATAGCTGTTCTCAAAGCCTCTGGAGAAGTCATTTGGGTTTATCATTGACCTCAACAGCAAGGGTTGAATGTAGCATAATCCTTTTCTTCTCAGATTCCTAACTTTGTATCAAAGGTATCTATTGAAAAGGAGTTATTATGTAATTAAACATCTGAAAAGAGAATATTTCTCATATATTTAGAAATATGTCTTTCCTATAGTAGTATAAAGCAGGAAGTCTGGAGCCAATTCAGGGGTGCTGTTTAGGTAAGGCTGTTCGGCTCTACCTAGGAGCCACACATCCTCCTAGGACTCTTACAGCCTTGGAAAAATACAGAGGCAAAGCCAATATTGTGACAACTTCCCAATTCATTGAGCCAGCCTTCAAGTTCAGTTGCTTATATTTGATAATTATCAATCAACAGACTAAAAAGATTAAGATTTCTATGACACTTTCCAAATTCAGAGAGGGGTTTACTTTTCTGTTTTCAGATCATCCAGGTTTGACAGGCACAAGCCAGATTGAGAAATTTCAGGAGAAGGCACAGATGGAATTACAGGACTATGTGCAGAAAACCTACTCAGAAGACACATACAGGTGAGGCACAAGGCCATGCCCCACACAAAAGAAGGGGCAGGGTAGGGTGGAATGGGATAGGTGGCTGGTCAGATTCTAGCAACCTGTCAGAGCCTCCGTTAGATCACTGACATCTTCAAGTGTATAAGTAAGAAAGTGCAGGAGTAAGGGAATGCTAGGCTGGAAGCTTGTGACTGCTGGTGACAGTCAGAAAAGGAATGCTTTTTCTGGAACTGACTCCTTGAGGCTCAGTTCTCACACATTACAAGGTGCTCAGCACTCAGGGGGAGAGGCAGCATTTAAAGTACTTAACAAAAAGGAAATATGACCCAAATTAAGAAGTGAGTTACTTAAGGTAACTTAAGTTACCTTAGATAAAGGTACCTTAGATAAGATAACTTGTCCTTAGATAAAACTGATGGGTGAAAAGTCCTTTTATATAGATAAGAATTAATTGGTAATATTTTAACAATAAGGATGTATATTAGCCTAATATATATTAGACAGTATAGTTGATCTGCCAAAGAATAGAATGTATGGCAAGCTTTTCCAGGCCAAACTTTCTAGCTCTCCCTTTCTTCCCAAAGTAAACAAAAGTAACAATCCAGAGAAACATTTAGCCTGTTTTCCCCAGACTTGTATTCTCTGAGTAGAATTCTGTCTTAGGCTCCCTGAGCTGCCAGGACTACTTCTTCCTACCCTGTACTTCTCAAAGGAAATGCTGTTGTGCCAGCAGCTCTGGTGGGTTTCTCTGTGTACACATCTCCTTAGCCCAGATGCAGGTTCCCAAAACCAGCTTCCACTGGGATCACTGAAAAGCGTGAGTCACATGTGGAGAGTGACTTCAGTCTCTGATACAACGAGAATGGGGCTGTTTACGTATATATCATACCCACAATTCCAATCTAGCCTGGTGTGCAAGGAGGTTGTTCCCTTCTGAGGCCACAGTGCTCCCATAGTGTCTATGGTCAATAGATGGCCCTGGAGTCTGCAGGCAGAGCCCCTCACTCTAGAACCGTAATTCTGCAGCATTAGAAAGTAGATGTCTCATTTTTAAGCCTGAGTCGATCCTAGCTCAGACAGAGACCCAGGGCAGAGGGGTGAAGGCACTTACAGGATTCAGGGCCAAAATGAGGAAAGCTTTCCTACATGAATCAAAAACTCATTTCAGCATTTCTTCAGGCTTTAATAGATAGCATATTCTGTTGTATTTTTCTTTTTATATACTTTCTGCGCGCACACACACTCATGTGATATGTGTATATGTGGGCACATGTAGCAAGGTGCTTCATTGGAGGTCAGAGGACAACCCTTGGGAGTTTTTTCCCTCTGTCCTGGGACTTGAACACATGGCTTGGCTCTTTAGAACACTCCTTTATCTACTGAGCCATCTCACAGCCCCTGTAACTCCCTTTTCAGGCTTTTGTGTCTTTTTTCACATTGATTTTCCAGATACCCTAGTTTGCCTCCTCTTCTAGCCTCTGAGGGCCAGCTCAGTTGGCCGGTGTTCCACAAAGTCCAGCCTGATTTGCCTTGCTGACTTCCTGAGACCACTTGATCTGTTCTACTCCTCAGATCAAAAAAGAAAAATTTAGTGATTAGGGTCTCACTATGTAGCCCTGGCTAACCTCCAATTTACTATGTAAACTAGGCTGGTCTAACACTCAGAAATCCACCCACCTGCCTCCCAAGTGTTGGGGTTAAAGACATGTATCTACATACATGGCACTTTCCTTTTGTGTTTCTGTGTTGGTGCACACAACTTAGGGGTCTAGGAACCAAATTCAGGTCAAAATCAGGCTTGGCAGCCATCACCCTCATGTTGTGATCCCCATCATAAAATTATTTCTGTTGTTACTTTATAACTGTAATTGTGCTACTGTTATAAATCATAATGTAAATATCTGTGTTTTCCAATGATCTTAGGTGACCCCTGTGAAAGAGTTGTAGACTCCCAAAGGGGTCGTAGCACACAGGTAGAAAAACACTGGGATAGAGAGGTGGTGCAACAATTAGAGCACTTATTGCTCTTTCAGAGGACCAGGGTTCAATTCCCAGAGAACCCATCTAGTGGCATACAGCCATCTAATTCAATTCCAAGAGATTCAGCATCCTCTTTTGACTTCTGTAGTCATCTGGCATTCAAGTGGTGCTTATAATATATGCAGGTAAAGCATTCATACACATAAATCTAAAAAACCTTTTTCATAAACAAGGTAAGCATTGCAGAAAACTTGGAACATTCTAGGAAGCCAAAGAGGGAGAGAAAATTACTTCATCAAAAAGCATCTCTCAAGGATATTTTTTAACCTTTTTTCACTTGGCTACCGACATACTTTGCTTACCTTCTCGGGGCTATCATGCCAAGAGGAGTAAACCATAAGCAAGTGGCAAACATTCTTCCAAAGTACTTCACACAAACATGCACACACAATACAACAGCTGTGTTCCTTGTAAGTAGTCATTGTGCAATCTGGATCTCTCTGCTTACCAGTAACTATAGATTGTTATGTCTCACTGTATAGCACAAGCTGGCCTTCCTCCCACTTTACTCTTCTTGTCTCAGCTTCCTGAGTGATGTGATTGCAGATACACATTGCTGTAGTATCCTTCCTTTATTGAGTTTGTAGCAGTTCATTATAGGAATACTCTGTACTTTAACCTATTGCTAGATGGTAAATTTCTAAATTTTGTGTGTGCACGTGAGAGAGTAGCTTTAAACAGTATGAGAACTTCATACTTACTGTTAGGAATGGTCTTTACGTGTATGTTGTATGTGAGTGGGCATGCATATGTGCAATTAGAATACAAGTGTAGGAGGTAGTTCTCTCTTTCCACCATGTGGATTCTGGAGGTCAAGCTCAGGTTGTCAGGCACTGCAGTCAGTGGCCTTTATCTTCTGAGCCATCTCACCAGTCCTGTACATATGTACATCTTTTATACGTTTTTCCCTTCATGCTAAACTTTTGTTGTATTTTTTGTTTCGATAACAACAACAACAAAAGCAGATGGATATAGTAGGTCTGTTTGCTTTAGTTCTGTGTGGTTCCAAAGAGAGCTCCAAGAATTGGCCACAGGCAACCAGACACCTCATTTCTCTAATGCCTGCTCTCTCTTCCAGATTGGCCAGGATTCTTGTCCGCCTGCCAGCACTCAGGCTCATGAGTTCCAACATAACAGAAGAACTTTTTTTTACTGGTCTCATTGGCAATGTTTCAATAGACAGCATAATTCCCTACATCCTCAAGATGGAGACAGCAGAATATAATGGCCAGATCACTGGAGCCAGTCTATAGTGCACAACCAACAGCTGCCAACAGTGGGATGCCTCCTAGGACTGTGCAGGTGCAAGGGAAGTGAAGTGTAGCAGTGTCTTGGTGTGCGCAGGTGTCTCCAGTGTGTTAGCCACTTCTTGTTCATCCTAGACAATAGCAACTGAAGATGAGTAGAACTCTTCCCTGCCCTAAGAAATGTTTTCACACCTTTTTGGTGAAGCAGATTTTGGAACAATCTTTTAATTCAATTTGTATTTAGAAATTCTCAAAGGGCAAAAAACAATACTGAAGTTTTATAATGTCAGAGACTAGTATTAAGAGAACCTAAGAACAGTATGTGTAAATACATTAAAAAAAAAAAAGTCCTTGGAATTAATAACTACTAATTACCAGGGTAATGTTAGCACTTTCTAAGCACTTCTTATCAAATCTGCAATGTTAACATCTTACCTGTGGACGGGGCAAATGGAAAACTGTCTCTCTCTTGTTAAAATGCTAATGATTTCTGTGAAAATTCACTAGGGTACAGGAGACAATCGTTCACATTTATAAGAGGGCAGCACTTCTAGCTGTGTGCAGTGGTGGTGTTGCGCTAAATTCCTGCGAGTGAAATATGGATTCCTGGCATTGTGTGCAGGGGACATAACTTGCAGTGACCCAGTAAGAGCTGCTATGCCAGCCAGAGATGCCTGTCAGGGTCCTTACCCACATGGTCCTGATCCCTGTCTGCAGACTCTTCCAGAACCTGGGCTCCACCAATTTTCAGAATTAGATTGCAGCTTGTCAGAGTGCCGGTGATGAGAGTCATGTAATTCTTCCAGTGACTGAAAGGAAAGTACACCTTGATCCCTCTACCAAATTGTAGGAACTGGAGCCTTTTGACCAAAAAGTGCAAGGTGGTTGACTGCATGCACCCTTTGACATGACCTGTTGTCCAGGTTGAGTCTGGCTTCTGCAATGAGGGTTCCTATTTCTGGTGTGCCTGGACAGGGGCCAGTATATATGATCATTCAGAACCTGCAGCTGCAGCTGGGTGGGGGTTGTGTATCCTCACTGACTGGTAAGGGAGTTACTAGCCTTAGATTGCTGAACAAAAGGCATCAAGATAAATACTTTCTGGTCTTTTAAGTGATTTCAGTGTACTGGGGCACCATGCTGCTGCTGCTTCTTTTTTTTTTCCCCTTCTTCTTCAGTTTTCCCAGGTATGTGCTAGTCCAGCAAAGCTCTCTGGGGCATTTGAAATAACAGAAGTAGACCACCTTCTCTTTCAAAAGAGAATCCAAAAGCAATCCTCAGTCAGGCCTCACATAGTGCAGGCCTGTAACCCCAGCACTTGGGAGGCTGAGGCACAAGAATTATACTTTGAAGGCCAACCTGAGAAACTTAATGAGGAAACTCCTAAGTTTTAAAGGGGTCTGGGGAGTGGGGTAGGGGGATGACTTAAGTGGTAGTGTGCTTGCCTAGCATGCACTAGGTTCTGGGTTCCACCCCCAGTACCAAAAGAAAAAAAAACCTTCATTCACAAATTCCCTCAAGTTATAATGACCATAGTTCCCAACAAGAAAGAGTACAGAATTCAGTTCCAAGGAGGTTAGATGTGATTTAAAGCTCTTTGCATTTCCATGGGCATGAGACTGGGGAAAAAAGTGAAAGGTTGGGAAAGATACTTGGTATTTGCATTTAGATTAGCAGAGATTAAGGAAAATACCTCCTGTAAGGTTACATTTGTACCTGTTTATGGACAGGAACAGCATGGGGCTCAAGGCTAGATAGGCTGTTTCCTTTTGAGGAGTTAATGACACTTTATTCACTGTTAGTGGGATTTAAGTGCAGAAGTATCTCTAGCTTCTAGATTCCCAACTAGATTTGGAAACCAGTGTTGGAGAATAGCAGGGATGGCCATTATAAAATGATGGAAAGGAGGTAACTTTGCCAGCTTAAAGCTTTTTTCTTTTTTTATATATATAGTCAAAATTAGGACAAAAGCTCTGGACACCTGTATAGTTAGTGTGAGTCTATTTTAATCTCTGTGGAGGTTTCCTGTCAATACATCAATACATCTTATAGTTGCAGGCTTTGCTTCCCTTAGGATTTTAGAATGTGAGCAACAGCCATTTCTAGGCCACTTAGACAGGGTCTGGACATCCTGGCTCCCATTGGGTATTTAGACCATGGTTGGATAAGAAGTACCAACCTGTAAGATGGCACTGAAGGGGGCAATTTTCTTTTTTTTCTTCTTCTTCTTCTTCTTTTTTTTTTTTTAAATGTAGAAAAGAGTTGGTGATTCTAACCTGGTCCATTGTAAGTTCTGTCATTAGTAATGGCCAATTGACAGGGCCACTTTGGGCCAAACTCCTTCACTGGTTGTCCAGATCTTTGTGGCCTTACCTTTGTATCCACACATTGTTCTTATTAACTGAAATAATTTCAAACTTTGAATGATTGCTCCATTCCATCACTTGTCAAATGGACCTACGAAGGTCAGCCCCAGTCGTTCCTTAGAGGTAGCCCAGTTGTGTCTGGCCTTCAGCTTTTAGGGCTTTCCACCCTTGATTTATGAATCTTGGAAACTCGAAGCCTGATGAAGCAGGGCTAACCTGTCTAGACACCCCTCTCAGGGAAGTGGCCAGACATACACTGACCGGGCTGCTTTCGGGGGTAGGATGGGGTGGAGAGATACACCCCAACCTGGCTAACTGGGCTCTTTTCCAGAAATATCTCAACTGTTGCTAGTTCCGTGTTAAAATTTGGGATAAAATAGGACAGGAGATGTAGATAGAGACCAAATTCCCTAAGCAAGTCATCCTAGTTACTCCTCAAAATGTTATAGTGTGTCACTGTCCTTCCAGTTTGCAGTGTGTGTGGAAGGGGCTTCTTTACTTACTGTCTAGTCTCTTTCTGAGGCTGCAGTTGGGGTTGTGCCATCTTGAGTTTCTGTATTGAAGCTCAAGTGAGTCACTTATGCCCTTGGAATGATTTTTTTTAGTTTGTCAGTGTCAGTATTAGATGTGTGGATGGTGTTCTGAGGTAGTCATGGCATCAACCAGGGTGGTCAGTGTGGCCCTCAAATGGAGCAGCAACATCCACACTACACATAACTGTTTTTGAAGGGTAGTACTGCTCATACACGTCCTCTGATCTGTATCCCTGACAGCTAGACCTATTGTCTAGGACCTGATGTCATGGGGGTCTGGAAGCCTGTTGCTGCTTTCCAGTGGCTGGGTGCAGTGGGGCTGTTGGTGCTGCTGAAACTCTAGATCTAGGCCTTGAAAAGCACCACCTGACAGCTGCTTTTTTTCCCAGGAGGTCCTGGCAAAACAGATGCCCACCCTTTGCCTAACTACCAGTCTCCAGATTATGTGGTTCTTTGCAAAAAGTCTTAACTCTTATGTCAATTTCTAAAGACAACTCTAAAATGAGATGAGGTTGACGTAGGTGTTTTGTACAAGGTTCTGGACCTCCTCATTGAGTGCCTCCCATCAGTGTGTACTTTCTGTGCACAACCTGTCCCTTCAGCCACACTGTGCACGTCCAGAGTTACAGGCCTAGATGACTGAATGAATGTACATGTGTTCATATTATCTTCTTTGTACAGTGTATATAATGTGTGTACATAGGTGTACATTATGTATACAGACATGTAGCCACATATTCAAACTTCTATGTTGTCAAGAGTTGATGCTAGCGTTGCTAATGTGAATAGATGTTGGTGTTGCAAGGTTCCCTTAAAAGGAACATATTGCTAGTGGGTTTCTTACCAACTTCATTTTCCTGAGACAGGGAGCTGCCTGGGCCAGGTGTCACTTATTCCTGCACAAGGAAGCCTTGAACCAGAAAGGACCTGATAGGAGGGCAGTTCTCTAGGTTTACAAGGGCCCAGAAGCTGGAAGAGATGTTAGCCTAATCCAAAACTAAGGATAAACCTACTTTTCACAAACCAGTTTAGCCTGATTGGAAGGAACTTGGTGACTGAGACCCTTGGTCTTCTCCAAAGCCTGGAGCTTTGTGTGGCTCAGAGATGGGCATTCGGGATCCAGGGGCTGCAGCAGTCTCCCTTGTTTACCCTGGGCTCTGTCAGCAAGACTTGGGTACTCTCTGGTGGTAAAAAAAAACCAAGCCCACCAAACACCCTCTGAAAACAATGCAGACAGCTAAAAACTGCAATTAGTAAATTATCCTAACTTAACTACATTCTGTAAAAGTCATATTTAATGGTAAGAAAGCTAAGGTTGACATGTTCCTCATCTACCATGTCTATGCTGATATTTGTCCCCTATGATTGGGATTTTTAGGCTGAGATGTGGACTTGGGAGACAGGGCCCAGCTTGGCAGAGGCTGCTAGGGGCCACAGTGAGCAGGCACCTTACTTGGATGAAGCCAAATGCAAAAACTTGCCTGACCCATAGGTTGCTCTTTGTGTTTTTGAAGTAAATGACTGGAGTGTTTTAAGAAACAATTGTTAAGACTGTAGTCCTCAGTGCCTTTGATGAGACTTGGGTCTTTTGGCTTCAGCTTCCCACTTGTGTCCCTGGCCTCACCCTTTGTGGTTGTTCAATCTTGCCCATGTCATTGCCTGTTTTGACAATCACACTATTAAAAGTGGCTTTCCAAGTAAAACACAGGGAAACTTGGCAGTCCCTAAATGAATCCTTCCATTTTCTTTGGGGGCTATTGTCCTAGCAGCAACCTAACAGTAAACTTAAAAGTGGCTTAGGAAGGGGAAAAACATCAGACATTTCTAATGCTCAGCAATACACACTTTTAGTTAATTTTCAATATTGATATTTATACATGGAATGTAGGAAAAATGCTCAACATTTCCACTGTTAAGTTTTAGTGTTTGGGTAACATTTAAGTTTTAGTGTTTGGGTAACATTTTGTATAGACTGCACATTAAAAGTGGCCTTTCTTCAGGAAAGTACCATCAGTTGTCATCCCAACAGCCTCTCATTCACGGATGCTAATGCTGCTGCACATACAACTCAAGTGCTGGAATATTTTTCTAGTCTGTTTTCCCAATTAACTTGTAAATCAGTGTTCAACTAGTTTTATAACTGAAAAGCTGCACATTTTTTTCATAGTACCAGCTAGTTTGTACCTGTAGTTTGGATTTCTCTGTTAAGATACAACCTTATCGCCCCCCACCCCCCACCCCCTACCCCCTTTTTAGAGGACATCTACTAAAGGAAAGTCCAGTGTGGAAATTTCTTGGGACCGGTTGTGTAACTTCTGCCCTTCATACTATAGAAAACACCATGGATGCCATTACCTTTTGATTCCAGGTTAAAAACCTGCAGAGAGCTGCCATTTTGTACAGCTTTTCTCCCCATGTAAATGAGCTATGTAATGGCATTTAAAACCCGCATGTTCTTTTTAAACTGAATTTTCTATCTAATCAATGTCTTCAGTCCTGAAGGAGAATCTGCATTGTCGTGTCTGTATAGAAAGTTGCTGTGCATGGTTACGAGCGCCTTTTACTAAATGCTGTTCAATGTGGCTTTGTTGTTGTGGCTTAATACTACCTACATGAGGTTTATACTATTAAAGTAAATTAAAGACTAGTATGTGTGCTGCTCATCATTTTTTTCCTCAAAACAGTAACATGTGGCCTGAAGCCCCCTCCTGGGAACCAGCAGTGGGCAGAGACTATTCTCTGCCCTCCGTCAACACCTTCATCAGGTGGAAAACTCAGACTGAACTCTCCATGGCCATCCAGCATGGACGTAAGGACCCTACATAGACATTTCCAGAGCATGGTGGTGAGAGAGGTGTGAGGTCAGATGTCAGACCCACACAGTAGGTAGCTATTTGCGGTGGGTAAAAAATATGTCCTCCGATTCAGTAGTTGAATGAAACTGCTCTTAATGTCTTCTACACTTTACAATTGAGGGTTCAGAGGCCTGAATAAAAGCCCTTACAGAGCTCATAGTTGCAGATGGCACCTCAGTGTGAAAACTGTTACTTCAGAGGACCATCATGTCAACTCTTGTGGTCAGTTTCATGTATGTAAAACCTGTCACTACTAAAGTGGTAGATTTAAAGAGGTAACTTCTCCCAGTATCAATGGTTTCCTCAGACCTGCATCTGCTCCAGGCCATCAGTAAGAGTGACTCTGTAGAAGGTATCAGGTGCCCACATGTTGCCCTTGTAGCCTTGCCACAGCTTTGGCAGGAACCAGCCGGTAAGGACACTTATGGTAACAGAAATTCAAAGAATTACCTTTTGGGGGGCTATACCAAATTCCATTCAAGCACTCCTATCCCTTACACATTAGAGCTATAAGCACCCATTCCATTGCAGCCTCTACCTGGTCTGCTGCAAAATCACAAACCAGAACCAGAGTAGATAATGGAAAGGCACTATACTGCAAATATCAGGCTTCCAGTTGTACTGCCTCCCTGAGGCCCCTGTACTGGGGGCCAGGAGAATGGGAGTGACCTGACCTGGGTATGTGTGGGGGAGGGCAACTGCCCTGTTCTGTTGCATCTAAAGGGCCTTGGGCATTTTTTAACAACCACTACTTTATTTTGCTGCACAAACTCACACCTGTATGGCCAAATGCCAAGGGGTCTGTGGTTAACAGTAAATGACCCTGGAAGTTTCTGCTGTCCACTGAAGGATGGAGTCGACACTGATAACTGGGAAAAGTAACTAGAAAGGCACCCAGAAGAGTCTGTGTATGTCTCTCTCTGTCCCTCCCTCCCACCCCCCTTCTCTCCTAGTAAACAAGAATTAAGAGTCAAATTACCACCCAGGTGGCATCTTCACTCTCAAAGCCAGAAAAATCCCTGCTATAGTTAACACAATGTACTGGTATTTCTCCACCCACGTGGACTTCATAGCAAGGAAGTGGACAAGAGATTCTGTGACTTCAGCTCACATCTGCGGAGCAGAAAGACCAGGCCTGAGCTGATCCTACTGCCCAAAGTCTTGCTACGAACAGGCTGGAGAACCTTCCCTCTCTCAGGAAGCAAGAATTGCAGGCTTTAGCACACTGCCCACATGTTTGCTTTGGACTGTTAAGTAAGACCATCCACTCTCCCAGCTACATTTGGCTCACCAGTAGCAGTAGCTCTCAACAGCTTCCAGAGTAGAAACTGGAAGAAGATTAAATGTAAGAACCAGGGCCAGTTACAGGACTGAGACAGTCATTGACAAACTGCCTTGCACCCTCTCATCCCAAGCTCTCTGATACATACAGTCTTTGTACCAGCAAGACCAGACTTACTATGTATAGGAAGACTAAATCTTTTATTGACATCTGTTCAACAGTTGGCAACCCCGGCCTTCATCCCATATCCTTTTAATGGATGTGCAAGCTGGCCTTTCCAATGCAGTTTCATCATTTATGGTACCAATGTGATCCATCTCCACCAGTCAGATGCCACCAGTCCATCCCAGATGACCTTGCTTAGACCTGAGTATTGGCTTTCAGAGCAGCTTTGTACTTCCCTGTCATCTCCTTGGGTAAGGGCACCAGGCCAGGGCAGGGTACCTGACCTTCTACTTCACACATGCACTCCCGCAGGCAGTACTTCCGGGGGCCAAAGTTGCTTGGATGAAAGCGCTGCTGCTTCTCCAGTTCCTCCTCCCTGAGGGTCTCCCTGTCAAGGAACACAGAGTATAGCAAAGCATGACCAGCGGCTCCAGACTATATAGGCAGCCTCTTCTATGTGAGGGCAAAGGCACTGGGAAGCAGACCACTGGAGCATCCCACAGGGACGGGGATGAAGGAGCCTGTGTCCTGAGAGACTTTCTTGGCTTTATGTCTTTCCTATCCTTCCTCATTGAAGGAGCAGAAAAGAAATTGGGAACCAAGTCTAAGCTTCCCTTTAGCTGCATGCATATCAAGGCAGGGGTAACCCTTGTTCACTGTCACAGCAGAAAGTGGACAAGAGATTCTGTGACTTCAGCTCACATCTGCTGAGAGGAAGACCAGGCCTGAACTGGTCCTACTGCCTAAAGTCTTGTTACTAACTGGGGCTGGAGAACCTCACTCTCCATACCCTCCCTACGTGTTCCCTTCACTCTTACATTTTTGGGGGCTGAGTTTTGCTCCTGTCGGGTCAACCCAGCAACTCACTCTTTCTTGCCCAAGATTTTCTTTATGTGCGCCATGATCTCCTTATTACTCTTCATCTCCACGTCTACCAGGACTTGCTCCCCAGAATCTGCAAACAAGAGGCACAAGAGCAGGAGAGCTGAGGACTCAGGCATATTTATCAGCCTCAAAAGGTTGGGACTGCCAAGATGGGACACATACCCGTGGCCTGGTAAGGTAGGATGATTGACAAGTCAAGACCATCAGTGTCTCCAACTTGCTTTTAGTAGTAGAATTCAATATTTCTTAAAAATTTTTAGATTATGTATATATGTGCATCGGTGCACAAAAGGGTTAGGTACCTGAGGAGTCCAGTAAAAAGTGTGAGACAACCCCCGACCTCCCCCAGGAGCTAGAATTATAGGCAACTGTAACCTACAGCTACCTATAACCACGAGAGACATGCTCAATAGCAGGCATTTCACCAAATGGAACGGAACTAAGACCAAGACCAAATAAACTCTTCTATTTATGGGCAACTGTTTTCAGCAAAGATGGCAAGAAAATTTGAACTTAAGCTTTTTTTATCAAACACTGGAGCTGGCTACTCACATGCAAGTAAACATTAGTTAAAAATTAAAATAGGCCAAAGACATGAAGCTACTACTGTGTTTATTCATATGTGGAGGACAGAATAAATCTGCAGAGTTGTTCACTGTCTCCAAGAGCCAAATCCTTTATACATATACATATATAATACGGACATACTCTAGTTAAAATGTTTTATAAAACTTACAGAAGAATATAGCTCATCAGACAGTGCCTGTCCTGCACATGGAGGCACTGGTACAGCCCCAGCATGGCAAAACAAAACCAAAAACACTACAAGAGAAAATCTTAATGATCTTACCAAGGAGCAAATTTTTTCAGGCATGGTATTTAAAGTATGATCATAAAAAAGTCAGTAATTTGAACTTAAAATTCCTTACTTTCTGTTGTAAGAAACACTGTAAGCCAAAAAGTGGAAGAAAATACTTAGAATGCACATATACCTGATTAAGGATTTTCATCAGAATATTTATGAATTCACAACTCTGGACGATATCTGACTAAATGTTTGAGATAGTTTGTCACTTTAAAAATTAAAAAATAAAAAACCAACAAAACAAAAATTAAAAAATACAACAGCTAATGACATATTTAAAAAGTAATCAATATTACTATTTAAGAAAATGCAATATTACAATAGCTAAAACTTTTAAGAGCAGACAACAGAAGGCCCTCATAAAGAGGCTGGTTAACTCAAGCTCAAACCACTCTTTGTAGAGGTGCGCAACACTACTGCTGCCTAGACCAGTGAACTGAGACAAAAGGAAACTGCCAGGATTAGGGAAGGAGTGTCATGCCTGTTTGCAGATAATGTGTCTATAAGTAAAATATCTTAAGCAATCAATAAAATTACCTGAAATGATATCACAAAAACTAGCTACCACCAAACCACAAGAAAATGAAATGTTCAAAATACTAAAAGCATCTTCAGTACTATAAACCACAGCTAGCCTTTTCTAGAACCCAGCGATTATATAAACATCTTTAAGTTTATATAATCCGCAGGAGGACCACAAATCTAGGCTAGCCCCTAGATCAAAACAAATGAACAAACAACCTAGCAAAGGACTAGAATAACTTGGGGGGAGGGGGGATAAAGTTGGCACCCAATTTCAATATAAAGCTATGATACAAAGCTCAATGAAACTACAGAAATTATGTAATAAAGTAGCTTTTGTATATGGTAAAATACACAATTAGGGTCTGGTGAAATTGCTCAACAGTTAAGGGCACTTGCTTTCCAGAGGCAGGGATACAGTTCCAGCACCAATATGATAACAAACAACCATCTGTAACTCCAGTTCCAGGGAATCCAATGCCTTCTTCTGACTCCTCCCATCCCCCCTCCCACCCCCCCTCCCATCCCCCCAATCCCCATCCCCGGGTACTGGGCATGCATGTAGTGCACATGCATACACAGGTAAAACACTCATACATATAAAATAACTTAAAAAGCATACAATTAATATTTTAACCAAAACAACTCAGTGGTTTTAATAATGCAAACACACCCTGTTACCCACTCAGTTGCTATCCCCATTCCTGGCAATCACTTCAGTGCTTTGAAAGTTACCTCTTAGCCGGGCAGTGGTGGCGCATGCCTTTAATCACAGCACTTGGGAGGCAGAGGCAGGTGGACTTCTGAGTTCGAGGCCAGCCTGGTCTACAGAGTGAGTTCCAGGACAGCCAGGGCTACACAGAGAAACCCTGTCTCGAAAAACCAAAAAAATAAGAACGTAAGTTACCTCTTTTGGAAATTCATTCACTGTTTTACCAGACTGAAGCAGGTATAACTACTTCCGTCCTTCACCACAGCAGAAAGAACACACTGTTCCTCCTCATGAACATTGATGTTGGACAAAGATACTAAGAAAATCCAATGAGGAAAAGTATAGCATGTGTGTTCAACAGCTGGATATCCTCAATGCAGAAAACAAAACTCAGTTTCAACCCTGCCTTCAGTACATAGGAAAAAAGTGTGTCATAGGCAGAGTGGTGACGGGGCTCTGTGGTTACGAGTACTTCTGCACAATCATGAGGACCAGCAACCATAAAACAAGAGTCATGGCATACCTTTAATCCTAGTTCCAAGCAGGGGTGGAAATGAGGATTGCTGGGGCTTGGCTTCCAGCCTAGCTAAAAACACAAGCTCGCTGTTCATGGAGAGACCCTACCTTAAAGGAATAGGCAGAGCGATAGAGAAAGACATCCAAACCCCTCTTCTGGTCTTCATATGTACACACAGGCACTTGTGCCAGTGCACAAAAATTATACGCATTTTAATAAATATATCTCAGGCTGGGAAGATGGCTCAGCACTTATCACTTTGTAGAGGACCTGGCTTTGATCCCCAGCATACACATGGCAACTCGAATACACCTGCAACCCGAGTTTTTAGAAGATCTTGCTTTTGCTGGCCTCTGCATGCATCTGATACACATAAATTCAGGCAAGCAAACCAACATAACATAAATTTAAAAATCTAAAGTATTACAGGAGCATAAAGTGTAATTATACTCCTCTAAGGAAAAATGAGAGGGGCTTTGGGGTAAGCAAAGGCCTCACAGACAGGCCACGTACCTCCTAAACCAGAAAAAGGTGGATGACCCTGAGTTGATACAAAGTAAGACTTTTTCAAGCCCCCACATGGAGGCTGGGAGTTAAAAGGCCACAGACTTGAAAGTTACCATACACTCACTGTCTCACACAGAACACTGAGCACAAAGAATGTATGACAGTCCACACTGGTTCCTATCCTGCTGGAAGTGAAAGGTGGCTTTATAGATGTACTAAACTGAAGATGACCTCAAAAGTTAAATTGAAAATTCCTGAGGGCACCTGCAGGTAGGACATCTAGGAAGTGACTAGGATTGGCTGAGGTCATGAAGGTGGGTCCCAGGATGGCAGCAATGACTACGTGACAGGGACAGATAAGTCACCAGCTTGCTTTCTGGTCAGGTTACACCCTCTACTCTGTTGTCACATAGGAAGAACATGTTTAGATGTGGTCACCCCATGCACCCTTTCTTCTATTGTCTGTTCTCTGTGGCTGTTCATGCCCGCTACAGAGCCAAATGTTGTAGGGCCATGGGCTGTGATAGGCAGCCTGGTCCCTGGTCCAGCACAGGCTTAAAACACCAGCAACCCAGTAGGGGGTAACCCTGCAAGAGACAGTAGGTGTTTTGCCCCACTCCAGGGCCCCTGGCTCCTGTCAAGTAGCTACAGCCCCCCCCCCCCCCAGCCCCTATAGAGAGGTCTGTGACCATCAATCATGTAGGAGCAGCACCCCAAGCCCTCCCACATGCAGATAAGGTATCCCCAAGCTCTCAGACCAAGCCAATGGGAAGTACTCCCTTGTCTTGAGAGCTTCTATCATAAGAGCTGTAACACTGCTGTTTGGGAAGAGGTCTGCTCTCCCAAAATGCCACCAGAAGCTTCCCGCACTCCTCACTAGCTAGTTGGTCTCTCATGGGCCGTGGCACGACTCAGTGCAGGGCGACGGGTACAGTGTCTTGGAGCAACTGAGTCAGCAACTGCGCAGATTGTGGTGGAGGTGACTCCCCTCCTTTGCCTGAACCCTCGCACCTGGCCGGGTCAGAGATCCCCATGGAAAGCCTCCAGCACAAAACGTTGCCCTGGCCTGAGCACGCCTCTCAGTGCTGTGTCACCATCTATGGCTCTCTTCACTCAGATTCTCTTTCCCAAGGTGTGGGTCCTGCCATTTTCCCTGGCATCCTCAAATCTCCTTTTCAAGGTCTCAGAGCTTACCTCATGCAAAGTTTATCAGCAGGTGACTGCATAAGCTGAGAGACTGACACAGTGGAAGATGCTCAGAGGCAACAAATCAAAAGAAGCTCAGGTCCTCCAGGCTGGGTGTCCTAACACTCAAGAAGCTGAAGCAGCAACCCAGGAGTTTGAGGTCAGCAATATAATGAAAGCCTGTCCCTAAAAAGATGAACTGCATGGGATGTGGCTGTGTGGTAGAGCACATGCTTAGCACCTGAAAGACCCTGGGTTCTGGCCTTAGATAATTATCAAAAATAATGTTTGTTTGTTTTTTTAAAAAAAGGTTTTTGCAAAAGAAATTATACCAGGCTCCTCCCAGCCTTCCTTGCATTGGACAATGGTTCCCAGGGGCCAAGATGCTTTCTTGTGGTATAATTGGCCTTTCCCACAGAGTACAGGACTGGCAGAGGGCTAGCACAAGCAAATGGCTTTGCTATGTTATGGGCAAAGATTTGAGGGCAGCTCCAAATCCCAGATACCCACCAAGCTTCCAACCAGGGACAGGTCCTTTCTCCCACTGACTCTACCATCCAGAAATGGAAAAGGAATTTTCCCAGGAGATTCTTGTTTATATGAAATTCAGAGGCAAAGCAGGCAGGCATATAGTGGCCATATCAAATCCCAGCATTTGAGAGGGTCAGCCAGGAAGACTGTCACAAGTTTGAGGCCAGTCAGGACTACACAATCCCATCTCAAAAAGTGCTAACCTACTGTCCCTGAAGAAAGGGACTGAATGCCAAAGGCAAGTATCTTGGTTCTCACTAGAGACCTGTTCTATGCCATGCAAAGGCTTCGTCACATATCCAGGGCTATGTGGCTGTGGCTCCAAGCTGTAATACTTGCCTAGCAAGCACACAGAGGCCCTAAGAACACAAAATCCTGTGACTGCCTTCCTCCACCACAGGACTTTGTTGACCATCTTGCTTCTTTCCTGTGTATTCTGTCTCTCTCATACATAGAACACCCCACTCCCCACTACATACGCACTGAGCAGAGCTTTTTGCCCATGGACTCCTTGATTGCCCAGAACCTAGCCCCAATGTACATATACATTCCATATGTATGGCACATAGTGTGCTTTCTGTAGTACTTTCTACCTATTATCCATGAACCAAGAATGCAAGTGCCTAGCATCAGAACAAGAAGTAGGGCACCTACAAGACATGGTGGGAGCAGAAAGATGACTGTGGTCAGCACTGAGGGGTACTAGGTACCTGAGGGCCAAATCCAGGCCTAAAGGATATTTGGTTTGGGGGTTTGGCAGTGCAGTGCACTTTACCACTGAGCTATGGATATACATCTCCAGCAAAGGATCTCTGTTTGCATTCTGTAAACTCATAGGCAAAGAGTGAAGACACAGTAGCACTGAGCAGCAAAGGAATTATGGGTAGACTGGCCCACATGATAGGCAGAGGACAACTAGAGATGAGCTGAAGAAAGACAGGTGAAGGAGCTGCATCTAGATCTCATCAGCCACTGGGTAACTGGCAAGGGACGCTAAGGCCACAGCTGCTTACAGCTGGAAAGGGATAGGCGGTCCTTCCATGCCTCACTCACCTAGATAGAACCTCAGGAAGGGCGATGGCGTCATGTTCTTAAACAGCATGATCTGCACCCAAGGATTCTTATACTGGATCTGAGGGATGTTGAAAAACACGAATTTCCTGTAAAAGGCAAGAAATGAACCCATGTCACAGCTCTCTAGAAATGAACTCATGTGCATCTTTATGTCTGATATCAAAAAGTTCCAGATCTCCAACTCCAGCTTTGGTGACTGCAACTTACTTTCTCTTATGCTGGTTCCACACCTGGTTGGCAGCTCTCCTTGGTAGGAATCCCACAACTCTGGCATCTCTAATATCTTGGGGTTTATAATGCAATCTAGGCCCTACCTTTACAGCTTCTTACAATGGGCTCTCAGAAACTCCATGCAAATGTCCTCCCAAATGCCTGGCCTCAGCAGCTTTCCTCAGCTATGGAGGAAGGTTCCATAACCCCTTTCCTGTATCCTTAACTAGAACCAGGTGGCTAAAGCTGCCTGAGGCAGGAAAGCAGGCTTGCTTAGGCTGAAACTGCATTTGTATAAGTCTTAACTGGTTAATGGCTTCTAAGCAGAAGAAACCCATCAGGTGTACTCCTTTCACAGGAATTACTGCAGGATTAGCAGAGTGGTGCCCTGACCTAAGGGTCAAGGAGTAACTCCTTTATTTTATTTACCATCCTGCCTTTCTTTAAACTTTTTATCTCCCTGAGCACAGGATCTGGCTTCATTGTTACACTTCCTGGTGCTCTTTTTCTCCTCAAACTGTGCAATTTGTATTTCTCTTTGCCTGCCCTGTTCCTCTTCCTTGTAGATCTGCATACCCACACAACAAAGTCAGTATTATGCTATCTTGAAATCTCCTCTGCCAATGCCATCAGTCCAAAGCACTTCAAGTTAGTTTCTGGAAGATCTTCTGAACAAGGGCAGAAAAAGAAGCCACATGCTTTGCCAAAATATCACAATGGTCTCTAGGCCAGCTGCTAATACTCCCCCAACCCCACAGTCCACACTGCCCTCATTATCACTGTATTCCATGTTCCTGTGAGGAGGCTCAGTAAGCCTCACTAAAGTATCTGAATGCATTTCTAGTCCAAAGTTCCAGTCTCCCATATTCCTTCAACAAACATGACCAGGCAATATTCCCGGTCCTTTGTACCTACTTCTGTTTTAGTTACTGTTCTATTGATATGAGGAGACGCCATGACTGAAGAATTTTTTATAAAAAGAAAGCACTTAATTAGGGACTTGTTTACAGTTCAGAGAGTTATTCCATTATCATCACATAGGGGAGTTGGTGACAGGCAGACAGGCATAGTGCTGGAGTAACTGAGAGCTTACATCTGATCTGCAAGGTGTGGCTGAGCAAGAAGCACTGGACCTAGCATGAGCTTTTCAAACCTCAAAGACCACCCTTAGCAGCATACATCCTCCAACAAGGCTACACCTACTCCAACCAGGCCACACCTCCTATTCCTTCTAATCCTTCTCAAACAGTGCCACTCCTTAGTGACTAAGCAGTCAAACATATGGGGAGGGGGGGTGTCCTCATTTAAACCACCATACCATGTGACAGTTTTCTAGAAATGAACCCATATAAAACTATAAGAGTTTTCTCCCTGAAATTCTGTGCATGCCTTTTCCATGGAGAAAGTCTGGGACTTGGCAAAGACTGTAAGAGGAACCTGCCTCCAAAAAGGTAAGGAAAAACAGGCATAGGAGACTGGTGTGTCCCCAACACTTGTACTTCTGTAAGTATCAGGGCTCATGACTGGTAACTGAGGGAAACAAACCAATGCTCCCTTATAGAGTACTCAGCACCAAGTCCAGAGTCCTGTGCAAACAGGGCTGCATCTCCATATATGCAGTGGACATGTTACTGAAAGGCTCCTTAGAGAGCACTGTGTAGAAGGAATGGCAATAGTATAGAGTGTTTAGAATACAGACGTGAAAGAAAATCTTGAATCTTAGAAGGCTGTAATCAGATAATTTTGAATACACTAAAATATTTACATGGCATAAATGTCAGAAACCAAATTCAACATCTGCTGAGTGGGTGGGGTGACATACCTATAATACCAGACTCCAGTGCCTGAGGCAGGAAAGCAGGCATCCAAGGCCAGCCTGGGATATACAGGGCAAAAACAACAACAACAACAAACAAACAAACAAAAAATCCTGACATTTTCCAAACTGTAAGAAAAATATCCATTAAACATTTTTAGTGCTAATTCTGCTAAAATAGCATAGTACACATCATCAGTAAAACTGATTCTGGGCTACAGGTGAGTGGGTTAACTGCTTTATCCTGTCTGGCAGTCAGTTTATGACGAGAAGCCTTAAAGCTAGCTTTAAAACTCTAACTGAATGTGCAAAACAGAACAGAAGGTAAAGATGCTGAGGCTCAGGCTGGAGTACTCAGACGAGCATGGTGCACCAGGAGAGCCCTGGCCAAGTAAATTATGACACAACTGCAACAGAGCACCTTCCTAGCATGCACAAGGCCCAGGATACCATCTCAGAATCACAAAACAATAAAGCATACATAGCTGTCCACAACACAGAGCAAATCTAGGCCAACCCTGGCTCTGCATACTGACCCCTCACCACCCTGAATCCATCTGCTATAAGGACTACCTTGCTGTCTGGATTCACGATGGGTTCCAAAGGCTGGCAGGAAGTACCAGTGGCAGGTAAAATGCACCTATTTCTTTCCCTGGCTCAGCCAGGGCATGTCCAACCTAAAGGCTCCTGTGGCCAGACCCCTTGGTCCTCATGCTCCAAAAGACATTCCTTTCCCCCACTTGTCCAGCATGGGCAGGGTCCATGCTTTCCCTCACTCAAGGTTTCTTTTCCCTATTCCCGTCCACACTTCTGAAGCAATCCCTTAATTAAGGCTCCTCAAATGCCCTCACTCAAAGGCATCCTTGCTTCCTGTTCAGTCTGCCCCACACTCACTGACAGGGTTCTGGATCCATGGAACAGGAGCTTGGCTATTTCTAGAAACATGACCCAAGGGAAGGATCAGCCTCTTTTTTTTTTTTTTAATTAATTATTATTTATTTAATGTATATGAGTATACTACAGCTGTCTTCACACACACCAGAAGAGGGCACTGGATCCCATTACAGATGGTTGTGAGCCACCATGTGGTTGCTGGGAATTGAACTCAGGACCTCTGGAAGAGCAGCCAGTGCTCTTAACCACTGAGTCATCTCTCCAGCCCCCAAGGACCAGCTCTTTACCTCAGTGATTATGTCAAGAGGTTCCTACACCACTTGTCCAGATTGAAGCATCTAAAATAATTTCAGGCATGAAACTGAGTCAATAGAAAGCCTGCCTGAAACCCACCTGAGACACTACCACAACTGGGACAGAATCTGCAATTAAACAAAGTGCCAAAAATGAAATGT
Source organism: Rhynchomys soricoides (assembly GCA_019843965.1). Taxonomy (NCBI): domain Eukaryota; kingdom Metazoa; phylum Chordata; class Mammalia; order Rodentia; family Muridae; genus Rhynchomys; species Rhynchomys soricoides. The sequence goes on from JADRCH010000186.1 coordinate 1,312,354, forward strand.
TTAACAAGGTTTTGTAAAACCCAAGGATTTGTTAAAGCCAAGAAGGAAAATTAATCACACATTCCCCCTTTGGCTTAAAGTCACAGAAAATGATTATTCGCAGTGTTTAAATTATCAGAGGACTCATGTTCTCTCTGACTGTTCGGAAGTGACCTTCTAGGAAGGACAGGCTAAACAGGATGCAGATGTGAGTACTGGCAGTGATAATGGCCATGAGAACCACACTCCTCTTCCAGCAGGATCTAAAAAAATCAAAAGGGTGCTAGCAAGATGGCTCAGGAACTAAGGTGCTTATTGCACAAGCAAGACAACCAGAGTTTGAGCCCCAGAACCCACTTAAAAAACAACAAAAACAAGCAAAAGCATGTTATAGAGCTGGCTCAGTGGTCAAGAGGACCTGCTGCTCTTGCAGAGGACCCAAGTTCAGTTCCCAGCACCCACATGGTGGCCCACAACCATCTGTAACTCCAGTTCCAGGGGATCTGATTCCCTCTTCTGACTTTTATGGACAATAGGTGCCCATGTGGTACACATACATACATGGAGGTAAAAACACTCACATATAAATTTTTACAAAACAAGCCAGGTGTGGTGGCACACATCTTTAAACTCAGTAGTCAGGAAGCAGAGATAAGCAAGAAGATCTCTTGTGAGCTGGAAGCCAGCCTGGTTTATATAGGAGTTCCAGGTCAGCTGAGGACACACAGTGAGACAATATCTCAAGTAAAACTTAAGAAAGACTTTTTTTTTTTAATCTGGAGAAATAGCCCAACAATTAAGAGTGCTTGCTGTTCTTCCAGAGGACTTGAGTTCAGTTCCCAGCACCCACAGCAGGCACCTCACAACCACTTCTAACTCTAGTTCCAGAGGATCCAACACCCTCTGGTTTCAGTGGGCACCTGCACACATATGGTGTGAATAAACTCTCATGGCATACAGCACACACACACACACCAAATTAAGAATAAATCTACTAAATAAATAAAAAGGCCAGGTGTGGTGGAGCTTGCTTTGCTGGCTCCAGGCTTACTGGCCAGCTTAGCTGAAACCCAGGCCTATTTCAAAAAGAAAGCAAATTTGCCAGCTCCCTAGAAACATGATCTTTGGTTGAATGCTGATGTACACACACACACACACACACACACACACACACAGGTTAGGGAGAGGAAGCAAGAGATGGAGAGAGTGAGCTTGCTTTAAGTAATTACTGAAAGTCCTGCTTCTGGGGGAGGAAACACTGTTCTTGAGACTCTACAGCACACCACCCAAAAGCTTTAAGTAAAAACTTACTGTCAACAAGTCTCTGTGTCTTCCTATTCCAAAGCACAGAGCCTTGTGCAAACAAACCAGATACAGATACAGATCAAATGAGCATCAAGGTCAGCACCTGCTGCACTGTGCCAGGCACTTTATTCTCCAGCACCCCCACAACACCACCCAGACACTGATGTTGTGGTGTTACACCTAAAAAAAAATGAGGTCAGAAGTTGAGAGAACTTGTGTGATCCCAAGGTCACACAACTAGTTAAGGAAGAGGCCTCTGCATCCCGAGAGCTTGCTTCATCTTAGAATAAAGTCCTGACAAAAGGGGAGTAGTAGAGCATGAACCCTCTGGTCCACTGGCACCCAGTCTTCCAGAGATCCCTCACCCCAGCAGATCCCAAGCTAGCAAATCCTAGTTCTTGGGGGTCAACTTGATCAGAGAAAAGGCTTCTGGCTCTCCTGAAGACAAGGCCTTTGCCACAGGGCCCACTCTCCACCATGGATTATTCTCTTCTCTCTCGATGATCCGTTCCACAAACCCACTCCTATCTACAATCATGTTTCTCCCGTACTGTTGGAAATCCCAGTACTGAACCCGGCGTTTCGGGTGCTCAATAAATGTTCAGTAAGTTCTGAAGGATCTAAGGCATTGCTCAGAGATGATAAACGGGTCAATGAAACCTTTCAATCGTCAACTGTCCTAAGGAGCAGCAAGCCATGCTGTGTACAGGTGCGGAAACTTACCACTCCGCTCCCAACGCGCCACAGCCTTGCACAAGCTGCCAGCCTTCCAGCCGCAACCCATCCCTCGGGTGGAGTGGCGCTCGGGTTTCTATCGGGGGTCAGTCGGGATGGCCTCCACCGCCTCAGCTTCTCTCACTGAACCCCGCGGGCTGTGACCCACACTGACCTGGCGCCTTCGCCCAAGTCCCCATGCGTGTTGTAGTTCACGGTCATGACCTTCACCGAGTCCTTGAATACCACGTCCCCGCGAGCCAGGTACTGCAGCGTACGGCGGATAGGGAAGCGACCCTTCATCGGCATGGCGAAGACAAGAACTCCTCAAACCGCGGAGCAGCGCGACTCTCGGAATCTCGAGAGGCACCTCCCGGCAGGCAGCGCGGCCGCAGGGCAGCCTGGGACTCGAAGTTTTTGGCCCGGGCTCGTAGCTGCCGCCGCGTCGGGAGTCAACCGGTCGTTTTGCCCTCACAGAAACCAAGTGTCTCCTCCCAAGATCTCCAGTTCTGAAAAGAAGAGCTCGACGGAGAAGTCGCTATTGATTCAAAGGACAAGCTGATTTGCAAAGGAGGAAAGAGTGGCTTGCTCTGGCGCGTCAGGGTCTGCTCTAAAGGACTCTGCTTAGAGGAGGGGGTCTTTCTCTTTCGCTTGTGAAGAGTGGTTGTGACAGATATGGCAAGTCAACAACCAACATGTCACTCTGCGCTGTAATTCTCTCCTCCCCACCCCCCGGATTTATTTTTACCGTACTGTTTTGCCTGTGTGTTATGTCTGCACCATATGCACGCAGTGCCCGCAGAGGCTAGAAGAGGGCGTCCGATCACCTGAAATTGACTTTACAGAGTTGTGAGCTGCCATGTGGGAGCTAGGTAAAATTGAACCCCGGGACTTCTGCAAGAGTAGCAAGTGAACTTAACTTGTGAGCCAAAAAATTACATACTGTAATTTTTAATCGCTGTTTATGGGTGAAATTTTTCTACAGGCTTCTCAAGATTTTCCCTTTGTACTTATGTCGTTTGAGATATGCAGAATAATTTTAGTATTTGTTCTGCTTTGTGATTTCGAATGTATCACTCATTTTATGGTTGAGACAGGATCTCATGTAGCCAAGACTGGAGTTGTAGTCCTGTCTCTGCAGACTCCCAAGTGCTGGGACTATAGGCATATGTTTTACGTTTTAAAACTGTGCTCTCCAACCCTGCCTTAAGCTTTGCTTTTTACATTTCAGTACAAAACTTTCAACTGACTTCCTCAGCTTCAGATGAACTGTCTCTAGAGCATTTTTTTATTTGCTAATCTTGTTTTTTTTGTTGTTGTTTTGTTTTGTTTTTAAGATTTATTTTATATACACTAGCACGCTGTTGCTGTTTTCAGATACACCAGAAGAGGGCATTGGATCCCATTGCAGATGGTTGTGAGCCACCATGTGGTTGGGAATTGAACTCAGAGCCTCTGGAAGAGCAGTCAGTGCTCTTAACCACTGAGCCATCTCTCCAGCCCTTGTATGTTCTTTCAATACTTAAGTGTTCTTTCCTCTGCTCACATAATCCAACTATTCTAGGCATGTCCTGTGCTCACTCATGAAGGCTGGGGGAAGAGTACCCTGTTGTATTTCTGTTCCCTTAGCAAGATCCAGCAATTGGGATTGTAACCCACACTTCTGGGGTTATAGGCACAGATGACCTCACCTAGATTTTTACATGGATGCTGGGATCCAAACTCAGGCCCTCATTTTTGTGCAGCAAGCACTCGAACCATCTCTCCAGCTATTTACTTTATGTGTATATATTTTTTAAGATTTTATTAATTTTATTTATGAGTACACTGTCACTGTCTTCATACACACCAGAAGAGGGCACTGGATTCCATTACACCACCACATGTGTTCTGGGAGTTGAACTCAGGACCCCTGGAAGAGCAGCAGTCAGTGCTCTTAGAGCTAACTCTCCAGCCCCTATGTATGAGTGTTTTGCCTGCATATATGTAGATACATCATTAATAAGCTTCAGCCAAAACTACATCTGTCTGAAAGGAGAAAACAGGAAAGTTTCTTGAGCACACCCAGAGAGTTCAGCAGGCGGTTGCAGGGTATTTAATCACACTGTGAACCCCAAGATTGTGTTATATACTGGAAAAACTTTTTTTGGTTGTGGTATGGCTTAGCCTTAGCACTCACCTTTAATCCAAGAGCTTTCTGCTTCAGTACTATAAACAAGATTAAATAAAGTCAACCATAGATCAAGAGGAGGAGCAAGCAGCCAGTTGACAGGAAATGAACAGAGGATTATTAAGAGAAAACCATAGAGAGTAAGAGGGAGTCAGGAGGACGGATAGAAAGACACACACAAGATAGAAGGGAGGGACCTTCAGTTTAAGGATGTTTTTGAGACTGTGTGAGAGAAGGGCATTCCTTCTGGGAGACTGGCTGAGGAGGAAGGTCAGCGGGGTGCTTTCTCTGCCTCTCTGAGCCAGCAGGCTTTCACCCCAGCATTTGGCTCTTGAGTTTTCATTGGTAAAGTTGAATGAAATTTTGTTAAAAACAAAAACAGCAGCACACACAACACTCAAAGCACCCACTACCTGCCATCCAACTGTTCTCACATGTTGTTTGCTTATATTAGTCTCTGTAATGCATAGCCTGCAGTTAAATTTACTGACTGGTAATTCTGACGTGATGTAGTTGTGTCGCTTGCTTACCTTTTAGGATGCTCCTAACCACTTTGAGTCATTGGCTATGTGGGGAGTAGAAACCAAGGTACCAAAGTATCTATTGTGAGGACTGTTTGCTGTAGCCATAGGTATCAGAAGCTTGGAGTTCCTGGTTCCTCCTCTGTAGTCTTTGCAGCTGTGATCCTCTTACTATCTATTCTGGATCCCTAGGGGAATAGAAGGTAAAGAGGGACATATTCTATGATCTTAGGCTGTCTCAAGCCATGACCTGCATGTTTCTTAATTCCCTACTTCTCCCTCAGACAAAGAAGGCAACAGGGAACTGGGTGGGGGCAATATGATTGCCCAAATAAGTTTGGTGAACTCTCTTCATTTGCAGGCTTTGCTGGGATACTCTGGTTACAGAATTCCTCTGCCATAGCTATAGGAGGAGCCTTCTCAGTGCTCACCGTTAGAACCAACGAGGAACAGCTTTCAGGCCCTTACTGTGCCTAATGGACAGCCAGCCTCCAGGACTTGTCAAGGCTCTCTGCCAGGCTTGGTCACGCAAACATGTTATCCCAGAAACTCTGGAGACTGAAGCAAATTCACAAATTCAAGGCCTGCACGGGCTGCAAACCAAATCCAAACTCAACCCTGTCTGAAAAATAAAAAAGCTAGGACTATATCTCAGTAGTTGAGCACATGCCTGGTATGTGCAAGGCCCTATCCGCAACCACAGCCCAATAACAAAAACCAAAGTTCCTACTAGTATTCATACTAGTCATGGCTTCTGCTACAGCCATCAGATCTTGGCTTACTCTGAACTCACCACTGCAGGTGCTGGGAGGAAACAGCCCTGCAAGTGAGTTTCCTAATGACTCCAAGAAAGGTTATTGGTTTTTATTCAAGCCAGCTACTGCTTGTAAGAAGACTGACAACTTCCAAAAGATATCACAACTAAAATCATTAAATGCTAAACCAAATTTCTGAAGTGATTAAAATTCTGCTAGGCTTCTGAGGAGGCTGCAGGTCTTGAAGTCTAGTCACAGAAGATGAAACTGCATCCACAGGAGAAACCCAGTATCCCACACAAACAGCTTGAGGTCCCGAATCAGACAGACCTGGGCAGGGTCCCAGAAGTACAACTCTGGTCAAGATGAGTGTTGCCACTTCCTCTGCTTGTTAGGAAGATTCAGTGAGATGACCCCCATCATACTGAGCTCTGACCCATAGTAAACACTGGATACGAGGCCCCTCATCGGGCTCCAGGACCAGATGAAGTCACTGTAGAAACCCATTTAGCTGTACCAAACTTCTTTCCAGATTGTTCATCTGTTGTCTCTTTCGTCTACATAGTAGCTGAGCCCTTCCCTCTTCATCATTCCTGAGCCAATCCAAGCCCACCTAGATACTGATGGTAAAATGAGTTGTAAGAGTCCAATCTGTCCTTTGTCAAACAACACATCACAGGCCTGTTGGCAGAGCTGGGGGTAAAGTGTGGAATGTACCAGTGCCCGGTACAAATGCAAGTCCCAGGTCCCCTCACCCCTCTGGTGGGAAGTGGGGATAGGACTGTAAAGGGTCCTTAGTGTGTTAGAAGGGGACAGAGACAAGACCTCTATGAGAAACACCAGCTTCACATGACTGCTGAAAACCCCCAGTTTCTATAGAAATGGGGATGACAGGATTGCACAGGATCCAGGCTGTGCCGCTGTAAACATTTCCTTTAATGCTTGCTCTGCAACACAGGGACATGGGTTTGGCCCTCAAAACCCAGGAAAAAAAAGTGGTGAGCATGATGATAAGCATTTGTAATCCCAGGGCTAGGGAGGGGAAGACTAAAAGACCCCTGGGACTCAATGACCAGCCAGACTAGCCTAATTGGAAAGCTTTAGGATGAGAAACCCTGCCTAAAAGAAGGTGGACGGCTTTCCTAAGACGTCTATTAAGGCTATTAATATTATTATTAATAATAATATAATTATAATAGCCTTATTAGTAAGGCTATTATTATGTATTAAGGCTTTCCTTAATATCTAAGGTTGTCCTCTGGTCTCCACGTGTACATGCCAACATTCACATACACACACACACACATTACACACATTGCAGTGAAGGGACGTTTTAAGCATACACAAGCCCAGCCATGAACATGTTATATTTTTTTAATAAAAGCCTCACATAAATGATATTTTATTTTCTTAATAAAAGCCTCTGATACAAGGCCCCAGTGTAGTGCATGCGCATCAATGACCATCTTACTGACAGTCATCATGATTACCAGCACACCGTGCTCCTCTAGTCTGCCCTCGTACAGAGGCCAAGTCCACAATTTGAACCGCATGGCATAGCTATGCAACATGGCTCATGATGACTTAGAAAGATATTTTAACATCTGACAACAAAGACATGATTTGTGGTAAGTGCAGTGAGTAAGGCTCCAGTTCCTTAGTGTGTTAGAAGGGAACAAAGCAAGAAGCCCTCCCACTATGAACAGGACTTACACCTAAGGGATCTGCCAACACCTTATCAAGGACGAGCTCCTTCATGAGAGGTGGAGCTTGGGGCCTTGGGAATCATGAAGTATCCACCCAAGGTAAGAAGCTGGCACTGTGCTTCACTCACAGGCCAAACACCCTCTGCAAACCAACTTTGACCTGCATGAATTCTGGGAAGTGATCCAGATAAGGGGTAGACAAGTCTCTTCTTGTTATGTCTCTGACTTTCAGAATATGGTCAAAGAGGAATTCAATGAGAAACTCAGTAAAACCTCTGGGATCTGAGTTTGCTTGGTTTAATATTCAATCAGTCGGGATTTAAAAAAAATAGCTGTTTAAAAGCATTTGTTTTCTCCATGCTCTCAATCAGACTGCTACTTGGGGTAAGTTCCAGAAAGGAGTACATTTAGTTAGTCACTAGCTAATTAAGAAACCCAGACTTATAAGAAAAGCAAATAGTTGTACCACCCTGAACACCTGATCTGTGTCAGGAAAAGTAATGGTGAAAACCAGTATTCACCTTCGTTCTTGTGTTAGGGATGCCTCCTTTTCCATCAGACTAAAGCAGACCAAGCAGGGTGGATATGCTGGGCATGCCTAGAGACTGGGCTTTAGAAAGGGAGTAAGCCTGCCCCAGGTAACATAAAATGCCAGGCTGCCTGTCTTCCAGAACAGCCCATGACACCAACAGAGCTGACAAATGACATCTGTCAACAGAACCCAAAGGGTTCTTACCCGCCCTCTCCAACCCTTCCCACAGCCCCATACAGGGCTTTCTATCCAGCCAAAGCCCCAACTAACGAACTGGGATTAAAGCTGCCAAAATAGAGATCATTGCACCCAGATAACATTCTTACCACCAAGATGGATCTACACCAGAATGTGACAAAAGAATTTCAGCTTACACACCAGTAACCAACAAAAGTCATGGCCCAGAGTTAGCTGAAGGGAAAGTGACTAGTGGACAGTTATCGTCCATTAACTAAAGAGTATCACTGAAGAAATTACCCAGAGCTGAGCACACCAAGGATCTTACAAGATCATCTGTCAATCGATCTGTTCCTGTAAACCAAAGTACTAAGCTACATAACTTCCCTTTCTGTCTTCTATCAAGAGTTCAAGTACTTCAGGGCTGTGGAATGATCTCAGGCTGTGCCTCAAACATTTCTGTTTCTCAGTACTCGAAGTAGTAAAATAACATCTTGCCAGTTTCCCAGATCAGGATAAACCACAAAGAAGCAGGCTGACTAGAGGGCCTTGGAAGTTACTAGAATTTATCTCCCAATTCAGAAGTGTTCCATCACCTGCTAATACTCCACAGAAGCTTCCCAGTCACAATTCCCAAATCAACAGGCCCTTGAATGTGACCTATAGAGCTATAGAGAGTGGTCGTTCTACCAAAGCCCTGGAAGGAGGTTTCCAGGGGATCAGACAACTGCACAAGCAGAAACTTCTCCCAAACCATAACATCCACCAAAAAGTTGGTCACTACTATCTCATAATCAAGCTCACACTGACACCACCACCTTACCACCCTCACACTTGGGAACTTTACTTCCTTTATCTGGTAGGAGACAACACTGGCAACATTCCTGCCATCCATAAAGAGGCACTGGTCCCCACTGCGTCTAGACTTTTCCCTTCACAGCAGTATCTCCCTAAGTGTCCAGGAGACAGTCCAAGCAGGGACGTGCTGAAAGGGAACAACCAAGTCAGGACAGACTTCTGCTAGAGCCCCTGCCTATCTTGGCTATAGGAAGGTGCCTGTCAAGGGCTGCCCTATAATACTGCATAATGACCAAGAACAGTCAGCAGAAAATGGATGAAGAGAGGTGCCCAAGAGCCATTTCTGCCTTGGCCCAACAGAGCTGTATCTTGAAAATAAAATGGTAAAGTCCCCTGAAAAGGGAACACTTCGTTAAAAAAAATAATACAGAAAAACCAGCTCATGAATGCCGATTTTGTTCCTGTTCTTGTTCAACTGTAGTGGAAATGCTTCAAAGTGCACAGCAAGAGACTACTGTTTCCACCCCCACCTGTGTGCATTCAGATGCCTGCCCATCTTCTCCTCCCACTTGATACCCTGCTGCCCAAGACTCTGCCCGGTTCCTGCCCATTGCCTTCAGTTAGGGGCCCCCTTCTGCTTAGCCAGGGTGCACCTCAGCTCCCGGAGGTTCTCTGTCAGAACCTCAACCTCATCCATTCGACCACACTGCTTGGCATCAAAGATGTAAGCCTTGATGTTGTCAATTTGCTGCAGGAGCAGCTCCTCCTCAATGTGTTCCTCAGCCTCCATGCCACTATCACTGTCTACCTCGAAGGGGTTGGTGCAGGGGCACTCTTCAAAAGGGTTTCCAGGGGCGGCTGGACTGGCAGGCCTGGGATGGTCATCCTCATCAAAAGGGTTGGGTGCTGGACTGTCTGGGTCAGTGAAGGGATTCCCTGCCCCCAACTCTGCTACCTCCTCTTCCTCAGCATCTTCCTCAAACGGATTGTATTCTTTGGTGACAGCAGCTGGAGGGCCTAGGACAGCCTCTACAGCAGCAGGGCTGATAGCACCCTCTGTAGGGCTGGAGAGGTCCTCTTCATCAAACGGGTTGAGAGAGGTCTTATCACTTTGCTGCGACATGGTGCTCTGAGGGAGTGATTCCTGGCCAAGGGCTGGGGGCCCAGACCACAAGTGGATGGGTGCTAGAGCTGAGCCAGGTGAAAGGGTATCAGTAGCTCTGCTGCTCTGAACTGGGGAAGAATCCTGATCCAAGGAATAGGCAAGATCAGTGTGAGGCCCTCGGCTGGGCTCCAACTGGAACGGTTTAACTTCCTGGAGTTCTAGAACACGAGTTCGTGTTTGCAGGGATGCTGCCAGGAACTGCTCTTGTTCTCGTTCCAGCTCCCGCTTGCGGAGCATCTGTAGCTGCTCCCGCTGCAGCGCCTCCTCCTCGGCCTGCCTCCGGGACAGCTCAATGGCCTTCTCAGTCTGCTGCTGGTCATACTCATCCTGCAGCTGCCGCAGGTTCTCCTGAAGTGTGCGCACCTCATCTGTGCGGCCTGCAGCCTTGGCCTGCCTGATGAACGATGTAATGTTGTAGATCTGCTGGAGGAGAGGGTCAGGGTCTTCACTCTGTCCCTGACCTTCTGACAGTGGGAGCCAGCCCTCAGCCTTTCGCAAGGGGGCAGGGATGCCTCGAAGAGACCTCACGTCCCCATTGGCTGTATGAGATGCCAAACCGCTCTGCCTTTCCTCAAGCTTCCGCCGGGACTCCAGAGCAGCCTGCAGAGACATCACACATCACCAGGGTCACCATGGTCACCAGGCCAGCAGCCTTCCCTGACTGCTACCCTCTATGGTCTCATCAACACTAAGATAATTCAACTGCTGAAACACGGGCAGGCTTAGATTTCAAAAATAGAACAATATAAGTTGAAAAGATCCCTTCCTTCTTAGTTTCATAGCTGTACACTTCTTAAACTTCCAAAGACTATCAAGGTTAGAATTTCAGATAATACTAAAATATACACATTGTTTTCTGTTTTCATTTTGGGTTTTGTAGTGCTAGGGATAGAGCCCATGGCCTCAAGCATGCTAAGCAAGTGTTCTATCCCTCAAGTACAAAACAGCACCCTCATTTTCTTGTAAAAGATATAGCCTCACTATGTAGCACAAGCTGGTCTGGAACTTAAAATCTTCTTGTCTCGGCTTCTTGAGGGCTGGGATCCAGGCATGTACTACTGCACCTCTATTGTCTGTTTAACAGTATGCATTCCAAGGTCTTCTCCTGAACTTTCCTGCAAGCCTAACAGAGGGAAAACTGCCCATCTCTGTGGTGGTCTAGACAGGAGAACATCAGCACAAATACTAAATAAAACTAGGAATCAGTGAGAAAATAACTATTTTTCTAAGGCCATAACAGAAGTCAGCTTGAGACGGAGAGCCTCAGCAGCCAAGGTAGGTATGAGGGCAGGGAGGCAGAAGCCACTAGGTGCCTGAGCCCCATGCACCTGTTTCTCCATGGTCCTTTTCTGCCCCAGGTCCTGCTTCCTTTTCTTTTTCAGTTCTTCAAACTGTTCTTTGGTTGGCAGTGACATCAAACCCAGTAACTTTTCCTGTAGGAAAGTAATAGACAATTTAGACTTAAGTGTTTTGGGGAAGAGGGGGTGAAGAATTGGACCTTAAGTCTTATACGCTTAGGGCAAGTCACTCCAACCATTGACAGGAAAGACATACATGCTAATTGGCAGTTACCTTTCAGATGGACCTACCTTTTCCTTATGAGATGGTAGCATCAGATCTGAAGATGTCTCCAGGCCTGTGCCAGCTTCTTTCTGAGGCAGTGCCCTGAGCCCATCCACCCACATCTACCTAGACCCCAAGCAGTCCCTGGTCCCCCTTTTCTTTAATTACCACCCTTAGATCTCTCCCTACGTCATACTCTCTAACATACCACGTTTTAGTAATTTGTTGCTATGTATTCACATTCTACCAATGGAAATATCCCCTGGATATTTCTGGAGAGATGATGGAGGCCTATAAGTCAAGAAACTTCAAGAAATTGACAGGACTCAAAAAAACTAATGAAAATTCTAAGATTCCTGGCCTTCCTAAGATGATATGAGCAAGAAACAACTGCCAGAGGAAAGGAGTCCCCTTACAGCTACTTGCAACCAAGTCATCCACGGACTCTAACAATGTAGAAGACATTGTAGAGGTAGAGGTAGAGGTAGAGAAATGCAACTCATATCTAGTCACCTACACCTATACCTCTGCTGCTCCTGAACCATTAGCCAATGGCCCAGAAAGAGTCCCTGATGAGAAAATATCACTTATCACTAATAGGAAAATTAGAATCCATCAAATCCCCAACTAAAATGAAATAGTTCAATAAAGGATATCAGACAAAGCCACAGTAGCATTCCATGCCCAAAACAAGCATAGAAAATTCAGTAATTAAAACAAGACACAGAGTTGCAGGAATGTTTGTGAGGGCTGGTCTTCCTTGTCCACTTGAGTGGATTTAGAATCGAAACACACCTCTGGGTGTGTCCAAAGAGTTTTTCCAGAAAACCTTAAGGTGGGAAGACCCACTCTGGTGTGGGTAGGTCCAAGCGAGGCTCCTGGACTGAATAAAAGGGAGAAGACCAGCTGAGCACCAGCATTTACCTCTCTCTGCTTCTTAACTGCAGATACAACATAACCAGTTGCCTGCCTCAAGCTCCTGCCACCATGACCCCATCAAGGCAGACTTCAAAGTGATTCAAATAAAGTCTTCCTTAAGTTTATCAAGTATTTTATCACAGCAATGAGAAAACTAATACAATGAACTAATTATAAATATTGCATATAAAAATATAGAGAAAAAGAAATTAAGAAAGAAAATATACCAGAATGAAGAACAACTGTATTAGAGACAGCGGATTAAAAGGTATTTTAAGCACAAGACATGTGGCTGCAGAGATGGCTCAGGAGTGACCTGAATTCCATCCCCAGCTCCCACATTAGGCAGCTCACAACATCTCCAAGGATCCAATGCCCTCTGTGGATTCTGGAGCACATGATTGCACTCACGTGTGCTTCAAAACACACACACACACACACACACACACACACACACACACACACACACGGCATGGAGCAGGGGGAGACTAGCTAGGAAGTCGAAGTCAGCAGGAATGGAAGGGGATGAGAGAGGGTAGTGGGGGTGAATATGGCCACAAGAATTGTATGCATGTATGAAGTTGTAAACATGTTTTAAAAGTATTTTACTTTTACCTATGTTTTAGCTTTTTCTCCAAATGTGGAATTCATAATTTTAAGAAATAAAAAGTGTATCATCAGAAAACAAGCAAGCCAGACATTTATGTCACCCCAGCATGGCTTTACCTGCACAAATAGTGTAGCTGAGTATCTGATCATTCTCTGTAGCCGCAAAGTGTTTGGATGTGGTGAAGGGTCTTGGTTCAAGCCCAAGGTTAAGATCTTCTTACTGTATTGGAACAAAGGCATTGGTGTAACAGATGTTGCCAGCCTCAGCAACAATGAAGTCTCTGGAGCTGCCAGGCTTTCATACCATGAGGATGTGGAACAACAAAGAAGAAACTGATGTATCTCTCATAGCAAGGCCCATTCCTTTCCCTCTGGCTACTCTAACACAGCACAGAAATATGGTCACAGAAGAAGCCATATGGGAAAGCCTAGTTTCCCAGGTGAGCACAGGGTGTGAAAGCCAAAAACCCATACTTTCATGCCTTGCTGTCGCTGTCTTTAAATGTTCAAGACTTCAGCCATGCAAAGAATCTGGGTTTCTATCAAAGATCCTCTTCTATGAAATGGAAGTGCTAACCCTGACCTGGCCCACGAGGTCAGGCACATCGGTGCCTGCATACAGCAGCCAGCTCCTATTTCTTTATTACTAATAATCTCCAGAAATCTTTTTGTTTAGTTCCTTGTGTGCTAGGGACAGAGTCCAGACCCTCGGACATGCTAGGAATGTGTTCTATCTCTGAGTTACACCCTACCCCTATGCACTCCAAATCTTTAACCAGAAGCTCCAGAGCTATAGTAAATAACAAAGCCATCCCCTTCCCTCCTCCAATGTTCTCACATCCACCAATGAGTTGAGAAGCCCGAATCTACTCCCCACCACTGTGTCATCAAAATATCACCACTTTCCCATTAGCCAGCATAAGAAATGTGACCTAGCAAACTTTACCTTAAAGCATCTATTAGCTCGTACACTTTCTGCACTTCCACTCGAAGGTCATTGGCATGCTCCAGACTGTAGGTCGTCTCCCCAGCACTAAGGAGAAATCATAAATGTTTGACTTAAGCTTCATGGTGCTAACCTGGGAGCACAGTGTTTAAGGTCTCAGAGACAGGTGGTTAATTTTAAGGCATTTTAGACTCTTGGAGACAATGCAGTAATCAAGCAGAAGTCATCTTATTGTGCAGACACCTCAGGGACAGGCCACTGCCCGGGTCTCTGAGAACCACTTGTAGGTATGTGTATGGGTGTGGGTACATATGCCTTTGGAAGCAAAAAGTGTCAGATCTCCTAGAGCTGGAGTTACAGGAGTTTGTGAGGTAATGAGCCACCCGACATAGGTGATGGGAACTTAACTCAAGAAGAAGCAGTACATGTTCTTAACTGCTGAGCCTTATCTCCAGCCCCCAAACACCAGCTCTTAGGCTCATCAATACAACAAATGCAGCTGAGTTCACTCTGACTCACGTTTCACTGTATCTCATAGGATGTATAAAGTGACTTAGGAAATGAGCAAATGAAACTATACAAGAGCTGGATGTCACTTGGATTTTCACACACAGCTACTGCTTAAGAAGAGTAACTATGCAGTGGACAGGAATCCTAAGCTACATCAACTACCCAACACTCCACCTCACACACAACGGCCCTACACTCTGCCTCATACACACAACTGTCCCTCTCTGACACACACACACACACACACACACACACACACACACACACATACACCTGCTCCATACAGGAGAAAATCTAGACTCTAAGTCCAGCAGAATGGGATTAACTGCCCAGGGTGGAGAAGGGTTATCAGAAAAGATCAGATGCAGCTTACCAGAAGACAGCAGCAGCATCTTGTGGCATTATAATTATTAGTTTGCAAGCTTGTCACCCAAGCTTGCCATACTGCTAAACCCCAAGTGCCATAATTATGGCTTTTCTTTTCCATATTCTTGGTGATGAACTTTTGGACCGTGAGAACAGCTCAGCAGCTTTCTCAGCTCAAACCAGCTGTAATCAGTCTCACCACCAACTAACTACTCAACTCTTTATGGGAGGTAACTACAATTTAAGTAAGCATTATCAAATTTACCGTGTATAAAACAATTCTGGCTTTAAAAAAATTCTCATTAGAAAATTCAGTACAGGGGCTACATCATCATTCAACCACACAATTTACAAAAACCGGGAGACTAGAAGTAAGAAAGTAGGCTTTGTTAGCCAGATGGTGGTGGTGCATACCTTTAATCCCAGAACTCGGGAAACAGAAGCAAGCTGATCTCTGAGTTCCAGGTCAGCCAGGGCTACACAGAGAAACCCTGTCTTGAAGAAAAGAAGAAAGAGAAAGAGGGGGAGGGGGCAAGAAGGCTTTGTCTGGCTTGGATTTTGTTTTTCTTTTTATGGGGAGCCTTGCTCTGCTGAATTCCTCAGCTCCAGGGATCCTGCCTTAGCCTCTTATGTAGCTAGGATGAAGGCTCTGTCCTAGTGTCTCATAGAAAATCAAAAAAGTTATCTAAGGCCTGAAATCACTTTCAATGTCTCCATTACATCAATTTTACTCCCTCAGAGCACTATCATGGCTGGAATTAGCCTGTTCAATTCTTGCTCCCTTGATGATGGTCCACAAGATAGGCATCATCTCTGTCTGCTGCCTCAGTCACAGAACAGAAGGAGAATGGTGCGTGGCACAGAACTAAGGCTCACAGAGCATCTGCTCAGTGAATAAAGGAAGTGACGTGAAACCCAGGAAAGCTAGTCTCTGGAGGAGCGCTGGAAGTTAACCATTTGGAAATGTGCTCAGGATGGGCTGTCCCCACCAGCCAGGGAATGTGGAGAGGTGACACTAGCCATGGATGCATGAGCCTGCACACATCATACACACATGCACCACACACACTCAGTAAATACATAAGAAATAGGTGGTGGCCACAAGTGTTAGCCAGGGGGTAGAGAAACAAAATTATAAAATTCCAGAGGGAAGAAATACCCACACAGGAACATGATTTTGCAGTCTCTCAAAAAATGAATGCAGAGTTACCATAAAACCTAGTGTAAGTTATACTTGTGCATACACACGTGAATGTTGGCATGTCTGTAGTTCTAGTACTTGGAGGCAAGACAGGAAGATCAGAAGTTCAAAGCCAGTTTCAACTACAGGGTGAATTGAGACCAGCCTGAACTACAGGAGAACATATCTCAAAAACAGAAATTTTAAAAATTAAAAAGTGTATTACTCACAATAGTTAAAGGGGGGGGGGGAACCCAACTAAACATCAATTGACAAATGAATAAACAAAGTTCATAATTAAATCTATAACATCTTAATGCAAAGACAATAACATGGTACATGCTACAACAGGGGTGAATGTTGAAAACATTCATGTACATAAAAGCATCCAGACACAAAAGATAATAAATCAAATGTCACATACTGACACAAATCTAGACAGATCTGTGATTGTTAGGAAGACGGAAAATTGCTTACAGGTCTGAGGTTACTTGCCAGAGTGATAAAAGTATTTGGAATTAAGATGGTAGTGACTGGGGTGGAGAGATGGCTCAGTGGTTAAGAACACTGACTGCTCTTCCAGAGATCCTGAGTTCAATTCCCAGCAACCACATGGTGGCTCACAACCATCTGTAATGGGATCCGATGCCCTCTTCTGGTGTGTCTGAAGACAGCTACAGTGTACGCATATACATAAAATAAATAAGCCTTTTAAAAAAAAGTTTCATTTAAGATGGTAGTGACAACTGAACAACCTTGTGATGAAACTATCGTGAACATCACTGAACTGTTCAGTAAAAAGTATATGAACCACATCTTAATTTTAGAAAAGAAACTCAAGACAGGCTACATCTGTCCACTGGCTCTGTGGGCCCACCTGTGCTCAAAAGGAAATGTCTGTTGTAATCCTGACATTACAATGCACTGTTAAGAGGCACTGTGGCAAGCTGGGCAGAAGATGGCTGCAGTTCCTCATCTGTTTCCAAGTACTCCAGTGAGCAGTGGCACTTCTGGTCTAAGGCCCTTGCCAAATCCACTAAATCAGAATGGACCTAACACCTAAACATGGTTGGTGTATTTACAAAAATCATGTGACAATAACATGTGTCCACTGATGTACAAACATGAAAAGTCAGAGTTAAGGTTCTATTTTCTTGGCAGAGCATGTGCTAAGCATGGACAAGGCTCCATTCCATTCTTAGCACCAAAGGGTAAAAAAAGTAAAAAGATACCTATCTCCATTGTCAGCTAGTGAAGAATCAGCATCACCAGCCAGATCATATTCACCACTGATTCAGAAAAAGCAGAGAAGAGTGGCTTACTTTAATGATGCTGCCATCCTGATGTATTCAGGAGCTTTCTGGTCAACTTTCTCCATGCAAAGTCGAAGTTTCTAAGAACAAAAGAGAAGTGATGAGTGCTGCACTGGAGACAGAAACTAACCTAGAAGCCACCCTACTTCAGAGACATATATAAAAGGGCACTTTTAAGACACTATTTTTGTTTTGTTTTGCTTTTTACTCCCTTATTGTAAGTTCCCTTAAGAATTGACCCATTTTCCAAGCATAAAATCTTACAGGAAGGAAAGAACACAGGGTGAACTTTTTGACCAGATGTTTTTGAGAGGTAGCCTTTCAGAGTACCATGTGTCTAGACAGAGAAGAGGAATCACTCTGCTCTCCACCAGGTGATGCCAGCCAATAGTACCAGCACATGGCACTGCTAGGGCTCTCTTCAAAAAGTAGGTAAGTATACATAATGGCTAGTTACAAAAAAAGAGATACCAGGTCACAAACTCCATGCAGGATAAAGCACAGCTACAGCTGCAGCTCAGAACTGGCTTGACACAACCTCTGGCAGTGATAGTATGTATATGGTGGAACAGAAGCAGCCATCATGACCTGCAGAGATGTTTGGTGGCCATTCAGTGCTCACTGAGAAAACACATTCTTCCTTGTTTATGAGGTTTTTTAAGTAGATCTCTCTGCCCAGGCTGATCCCTTATTCCTGGTATTCTTCACTTCCCTATTTGTCTCCAGACAATGTTCTCCTCGTGTCATGAGGCATGTCACCTGGTCATTAGGAGGCTGACCTAGCCTCATTCCCAAAGGATTTTTCTTTTTTTCCCCCTTTATTTATTTATTTTTGTTTGTTTTAAATAGGGTCTTACTATGTAGCCCCAGCCAGCCTGGAAGTTGGTATGTAAACCAGGCTGTCATCAAACTCAGATCTATCTTCCTCTGCCTCCTAAGTGCTAAGATTACAGGGGTATAACACCATGTCCATCAGATGTTCTCTGCATACTCTATTTCTTCTTGCATGCCAAGTAATTTTGGAAAAGTACTGGAAATGGAACCTACAGCAAGACATCCCCCACAGAGCTCTCCACATCCTCTTCTTATTCTCAGTGTGCCTGCACTTAGGTGCTCTGAGGGGCAATGAGGACTAAAGCACTTGAGACTCAGAAGAGACTCTCAGCTGATAGGCAAAAGGCATACAAGCCCTGAAAATACATACAAGCTCAAACCGATAAAGACTGAAACTCACAATTGGGTTTCCCAGGGCCCTTGCAGCCTATGGTTTACTACACCTTCAGCTTGTCCTCTCCACAGAACCTGGCCATGCACAGGACAACTGCCCTTCCCACTTTTCTTGGGCCTCCTTCCTTTCAAGTGGATAAGGGAAGGTAGGAAAATAAGTTTGCTACTACACACCCAAGATGACTCTATGACTCACTCAGGGCCCTAATTAGGAAATCATACCATGGCTCTTAAACATAAAATGATTCAAGGGAACAACTTCCCAGAGCATTCTCTAGAATCTACAGGCAGGCAAATAGGAGAATAGAGCTCACCTCGTAGAGCTTCACGATGTCAGGTGTGTGCTCCTTCTCATCCATCTGCTGCTCTCTCTTGAGCAGTGTGTCCTTGCAGTGTGTGCAGCAGCGGATGCGGTCATCGTCCTTCTCGTCCAGGACTGAGCTGACACTGCTCATGCTACTGATGCTGCCCCGGCGGGAGCCATGGACACTGTTAGGTGACTGGCTGGGGCTGGTGTGGGTGCTCAGGGAGTCCTTGCTGGCACTGGTGAGCTTATCTACAAACCACAACAGACAGGGAGCAGTGACCCCTCAGCAGCCACTTATCCCACACCTGTGGCTGTAGAACTCAGACCACAGATGTGACTTGGGAAATAGGAAGAGCAGGCTTCACCTCTGGACAAGAAGAACCTATTCTGGCATCAGGGGTGAGACTCTGGTGGGAAAGGAACGCTACTGTCAAGTGGTCAGGTCCAAACAGCTTGTGGTAATCTGTCTTTAGGCTCAGAAGCCTGATTGTAGCCTGGCCAACCCATACTATACCACTCCCCTTTGCTCCATTTCTCCAAACAAGCCACATCCTCCAGACACTTTCCTTCGCAGCCCTCCTTCCAGTCCCTCCATCCAGCTCTCACTCTCCATTCTCTAGGATGCCTTCCCTGGCTCCCACAGGCAGAGGTCTGCCCTTCATATCGTCTCCCACTACCTATTTGGGGCGCACCCCTTTTACTCCTGTCCAACACCTGTATGTACAGAGCTGCCCTGGAATCTGCAACTTTTGGGTAGAAACTGCCTCACACTCATAGCCCTAGCATAGCCATCAAGGCCACCTGACAGGCTCCGTCCAGGTAATAAGCCCAAGGGCAGAAAGGTGAATGAACAGTGTCCTGAAAGGACTGAGGTCTCAAGGAGAAAGGAAAGTATCAAGGTAAAGTGAGGAGACACAAGAATTAGGCAGAGAAAAGTGACTTGGCCCCCATGTTGTCCACAGGCCTCATAGTCAGGTATGTACAAATAATAGAACTCTTTGGTGTTGCTAATCTGTGCTAAGAATGGAACCCAGATTCCTGACCATGCTAGGCAGGTGCTCTGTCACTGAGCTGCACCCTAGCCTTCCACCAGTCATGTCTAAGCAGCTGACTCACAAAGTACTGGAGTATCTTGTCCCCCTGCACTTGACAGCCTGCGTCTTCCAGGACTCACCCACGTCCTGCACACTTCCCATTGAAAGTCTCTCTCCTTAAACCTACTCAGCTCCGTTCTGCTGAGTGCCAGGATTCCTTGATGCTCTTCACTCTGCCTAGAACACCATCCTTCCCTACCCCCTTTACAACCACTCTCTTTTAAGGTACTTCTCTGACATCACCTGCAGACCCTAGGCATCCATGCTTTCTTTCACTGGAGCCTCCGTGGTGCTTAGCATTTTCCATATGACACTAGTCTTTCTTTCTGTATGACAGGGAGATTTTATAAGGAGAGGGACAGGCACTCTACTCATTTTCCAAAACTTCTTCCAAAAACCTCTCCTGCACTTCTAGGCAAAAGTGACAAAGAGCTGCTCCACCTCTCCTCTATGAAGCAACTGTGAGTGAGTCTCTATCTCCCCTGCTAGATCCTGGGTTTCTTGAGGAAACAGGCAATGCCTTACAGATCAGAAAAGTTCAAATAACACTTGTAAGCCAATCTAGCTTCCACTTGTTTTTGTACAGCTTTTACACTAAGTATGCTTTTTATTCTTTTTCACTTTTGTTTTGAATCAGGATCATCTCACTCTTTATAACCCAGGCTCAAACTTAAATGATAGTTCTTCAGCCTCAGCCTCTCATGTGCTGAGGTTACAGGCACGAGCCACTAACCTTGGGTTGTTTTACATTTGCTTGTTTGATTTTACTTTGAGACCAAGCTTTACTATGTAGCCCAGGCTAATATTAACCATGCTGGGACCTTCTGATTCTGCCTCCCAAGTGTGCACCCACTCAGACGGTTTTTTAAGAAGTTGCTCCTTATTTTTAAACTAAGAAGAATGGGAAGAGACCATGTATGCCTTACAAAGTCTAAAATAGTTCCTATCTGATCCTTTATGTTTAAAAAAAAAAAAAAAACAAAACTCAGGGCCAGATGGTGGTGCACACCTTTAATCCCAGCACTTGGGAGGCAGAGACAAGTGAATCTCTGAGTTCGAAGCCAGCCTCGTCTACAGATCAAGTTCCAGGACAGTCAGGGTGACACAGAGAAATCCTGTCTCAAAAAGCAAATAAACAAACAAAAATCTCAGGGCTAGAGAGATAAATCATCAGTTAAGAGTGCTTGTTGCTCTTGCAGAGGACCTAGGTTCAGAACCCATTTAGTAGCTTACAACCATCTGTAACTCCAGTTCCAGGAGATTCAACCTTTTCTGAAAAAAAGAAAAAAAACTCACCAGCCTGTTTCAGGCCACTATATCCTTGGGCTCTAGCACAGCGTTTAGGCTGTAGTGAGTGAGGATAATGAACTCAACATGTAGATGAAGAAAGATTCTGTGGGCCATTAACTAAACAAGTGGTCCCAAGGGCCCAGGCACACTCACTAGTCCCAAAAGAGATCAGGGCCCAAAGTCCACAGCCACATCACTTACTTGCCAAGGGCAGGCCAATGAGCTCCATACACTTCTTGCACATGATAGACCCACAGAGGCGGCAGTGGTGACGGCGGTTCCGGATGCTGAACTTATTCCCACAGTCTGGACAGAAAGGAACATCCTGGTCATTGACCCAAGGCACCACCGACTTTTCTATTGCTTTGGAAGAACAAACCAAAAAAAGCAGCTCAGCATTCTGAAGTTGTTTTCAGGGATAAAGCCAAAAAGGAATGATCATGAGCAAAGGTCTGGACTTACCTCTAATCTTTGAAGTCTCAGTATTTGTTCTGTCAAACGCAGTAAGCTAAGCAGGAAAACACAATGCCAAATGGAGTTAATCAGTTGAAAGACACTGTCTATATTTTTTGCACTCAACAGGAAATGTATGTTTGAATTTCTTAAGGCTCACTGGTCAACCCCAACCTAGTTATCAAAACAATTTCATTAGGGACATGTTAGATTCATATCCAGTTTCACCAATAAGCAGGTGGACAGGGTGGGATATGGGAGCTACTGAAAGCAACGGTGAACCCCTGACTTTCCAGTCTTCCTAGAAAACAAGACTGGCCACATACTTCTGTCCACAAAGTCCACACAAGGAACATCCCTAGTCTGGGACTTAGTTGGTGGCAGAATGTTTGCTGGGACACCACAAAAGCGAAAAAGAGGACTATACCTACAAATGCCTCCACAATCCAGACACACAGCAAGTGTATCTAGGGTCAGAGTGCACCCCAATCATGCTAGTGCTGCAAATATACTCTAGCACTACAGGATAAGAAAGGCTACCCCAGACGCCCCCATGACACATACTAGCCTAGCTCCAACTCAATTCTCAGAGCTGGACACCACTTTTGTGTTATTATCAAATGTCATTACACACTGTGCCCACTGAGTGACTAGCCGGGACAACTCCAGAAGTTTTACCAAAGCAAGTGGAGGTGATGAGCATAAAAGGGGAGGTGGGCACTTAGCAAGTCTATCAATGTGAGCCATTCACTTCCAGAAGGCCAGCCAGGCCAGCTGTCCTCAATGTCCTCTGCAGCTCTCTCAGAATCAGATACTCATCACTACATAACACATGCTACAAAAATTGGGATTTCTACAAAATATGTACTTACAAAATAAAACAAAATTTACCTTTTCCAACCTGATGATTAATTTATTGACTTCAACAACATAGTGGTCGATTCTTGCAGCACGATGTTTTTTGAAGTCAGAAAGATGGCTTCTCATAGCACCTAAAGGGGAAGATCAGTGATATGTTAACGATTCTGATGGAGCCTCTCTAGATCCTCAATGAATTATAAATGCAAGTAAAAACAAACAAGCAAAAAAAAAAAAAAAAATCAGGATTTTAGAACCTTACCAAAATTTTAAAAACTAGAAAACAGATGAAAGGGATTTCATTACAATGTTAACACTGGCTCCTGAAGACCTAAAACCAAAGTACAACATGAGAGACCTCAAAGCATAGCAAATAACTTATTAGAGCTAATCTGAGCTCAAATTTTAATTCTGCTACATATTGTGTTATTTTAGACAAGTTATTTGACTACTTGTATGACTTAACTTAGCACAATGTAGCTTTTTATCAAAATAAAAACAATCCCTTTTCAAAAGCAGAGGGTGGGGGCAGAGGTGGTGGGAGCTCACACCTTTAGTCCCAGGGAGCAGGAGGTAGTGGTAGGCAGATTTGAGTTTGATGGCAGCCTGACCTACATAATGAGTTGCAGGATAGCCAGGACTACACGGAGAATTCTTGAAAAATCAAAATAATTAGTAGTAGTAGAGTAGTAGTAGTAGTAGTAATAGTAGTAGTAACAATAAGAATAAACCCTTCTCAAAATGGGGGTGGGGGACCAGAAAGTGGTAACGTATGCCCTTAGTACAGTTAAATGGATACTTTTCTCAGTTTAGCATCTAAGACCTAGCAGAAATGTTCCTGACATAAATGGAACCAGGTAGTATTTGACCTCAGGGTTTCTGAAACATCTGAAACATACATTATCCCACTCATTTTTTAATATTGAGGACACTTAAATCCTACTCGCCTGGCAATTAAAGGGGTTCAGTACATTTTTACTTCTGGTTACCGTGCTGTACCACAGCTGTACTGTACTTGTCTGAAGCCTCTATGAACCATCTCCACACTGGACTCTTACTCAGCCATGTCTATCTTTCCTAATCATACACTGGTATCTAAATTTTAGTCTAGAAGACTAAAAAGTCTTAGGGACAATTAAAATAATAGCTTCTAAAATTTCCATTTGACTGTCCATAATTTGCATTTCTTTCCATTGTTTGATTGTGTTAATCAGAAAACTACTCTAGCAATTAAGACTGTGGCAATTAGGAAATAAGCCGTCACAAAGTATTCAAATTCACTTGTCTGAAATTTCTCCCTTATGCTTCTAATCAGCTTTCATATGTGATTCATAATTGCTGATATATATCTGTAGTGGGAGTAGACCTCTGAATCCTGGCCAGAGTAACTCCATTTTGCAGTAAGCCACTGTGTGTCTGACTGTAGCAAAACAAGCCATCTTTCCTATGGCTGAACACTGCTTGCTGAGATCAGCAGAATCCCTAATTGGAACAAGGGCATGGTACACTATCAGTTTTGTCTGTGCCTTATGTTGTCTGAACCTACAGCTACCACTACTGCTTCAATCCTAGACAGTGCTCTGAATCCAGCTTTGCATTAACTTGGCTGTAGACTAAAAGACATATAAAACAAGGGCTTGGGGCTGGAAAGAGGGTTCAGGAATTTAGAGCACGCAGTGCTCTTGCAGGACCCAAGTTCAGTTCCCAGCACCTATAAGTATAACTCCAGATTTTCTGACACCTTCTTCTGGACCCCACAGGCAACTGTAGACATATGTACAAACACTCACACACACACACTTTAAAAAATAAATAATCTTTAAAAATTAAAAATAAAACAGTATCTTGGTGGGTAGGGGGTTAGGGCTTTCTGGTGATGCAGCTTCAAGTCACCCATGTTCCTGTAAACAACCCCCAATAAACTCATTTATCTCACCAAACTGGCCTGGTGGGAACTTTCTCTGCTCTGTCTGCACCTTCCTTATTTGAAGTGCAGGTCCCAGAAAGTCATGTGACCATAGTTTTGTTTATAAAGCCATTTTCTTGTACAGTGATAAAAATGTGTTTGCATACTCACAGAGCAGCCACTGACCACAGAGGGATACTGCACAGCTGAAGTACATGTAGATTTTGTTAGGTTCATTAATGAAATCTCAATAGCTACATATGACTACTGAACTGGATAGCAAAGTTCTAGGATTCAATGCCACCTTCTCCAGTGGTATTAATAAAGATTCAATTAGTGACCCTGGTAAGTGCCCCTTCCTTTCTTAGGGCCTTAGTTTTCTCATGTGTTTTTTTTTTTTGTTTTAAAGATTTGTTTTTATTAATTTTATTTACATGTGTGTGTGTGTGTGTGTGTGTGTCTGTCGGTCTGCCTGTGCACACCATGTGGGTGGTAACAGTCAGAGTAAGCTATCTATCTCACAAGGGTTCTGAATACGGAAGTAAAGTAAACCACTGTAAAAGAAGCATTACTTATCCACTTCATGGATAGAAAGTGTTTTATTGGGCTAGTTATGTACCCCAGTATCAGAGTCAGCATGGATGAGGCACATAGATGCTCAATGAGTATTGAATGAAAAATAAATGAACTAATGAATTTTCTTACCAAGCTTCTGACTGAGATTCAATCCCAGCAAACAAAATTAGTGATTGTTATCATTCCACAGCTAAATAACATGTAAGATGAGACACTTTAGTTCAGCATATGACATATTTTTATTAACAGCTTTACTGATATGTAATTACTATACATATAATTCGATTTTTAAAGCCAAGTAATCCTGCCAGGCATGATGGTACATGCTGTTAATTCCAGCATTTGAGAGGTATCAGCAGGCAGATCTCTGTGAGTTCAAGACCGTTCTACAAAGGGAGTTCTATGACACTCAGGACTACAGAGTATGTTCCTGTCTCAATTTAAAAAAAAAAAAAAAAAAAAAAGTGTCATTCTAAGTATATTAATCCAATGTTTTGAGTTTTGTTGGGGAATGGGGTTGTTTGGATTAGTTACAAGATTGAATAATCATAAAAAATGTTAGACTATTTTTATCAATTTGAAAGTAGAGTAAAAGCTAGGCATAGTGGTGTGCACTTTAATCCCAGTACTCAGGAGGTAGAAGCAGGGAAATCTCTAAGTTCTAAGCCAGCCTACATCATGAGTTCCAGGACAGCCAGGACTACATATAGTAAGACCTCATCGCTAGGGATGAATCTCTGTAGCACAGCACTTGCCAAGCCCTCAGGTTCCACTCTCAGTATTTCCAGTTCAATAAGTAACTAAGTAAGTGAAATTATAATTATGTACATCAGAAAAGTAAGCTGCATAGTGCCCCTCACCTGTCAGATAACCTGAAAGGAGACAGATCTGTCAATGAGGTTGGAGGCTAGGCTGACACAAGAAAGTCCCAGAATGATGACACTTTGCTGCTATAGTTTAGCAACTATTTGATCCTCAGCAGATTCCTAGAGACAAGGACACTCAAAGGAAGGCACATATACAAAACATTTACCACAGTGCTTAACTTAAAAGAGATCTTAACTCTTTCCCTTCCATTTTCTCTCCTTAGCAGGACATGAGGTCAATAAGATGCTTAGCCCTGAGGGTTTACTGATGCTCCCAGTCAGCTCCTAGAACATTACCTAAAACAGTTAAAGTAGGAGGGTGACCTGTTGGGAAGACGGGGTTCAGTGGGAGAGGGAAGGGATCAAAAAGGATGACAGAGGAGGGGTGTGATGACTAATCTTGGCTGTCAACTTCACAGTATCTGAACCAACTAAAATCCAAGCTGCTAGGCACTCCTGTGAGGAATTTTCTTAATCAGATTATTTGAATACACTGTAGCTATCTTCAGACACACCAGAAGAGGGCATTAAATCCAATTACAGATGGTTATAAGCCACCATGTGGTTGCTGGGAATTGAACTCAGGACCTCTGGAAGAGCAATCAATGTTGTTAACTGCTGAGCCATCCCTCCAGCCCCCAGATTATTTGAAATAAGAAGATCTGTCCTAAATCTGAGCCACATCTTCTGGTGGCAGCCCACATAAAAGACTGTGGAAGAAGGAGCTTTGCTTTTTAGTCTGTTTGCCCTCAATCTCAATGGCAAATGCATCCATCTTGTTGCTGCAGCAGGCACTAAATCCAAATTCTTCAGGATTCCAACACAGACTGAAGACCAGCAGCTCTCCAGGAATCCACCAGATTATGACTACAGAGACTAACAACTACCAGATTCTCAGCCTTTCAGTCTTGAGACAGCCATTCAGTCTTGAGACAGCCATTTTTAAGCTAACAGGGAAAATATAATTAAAGTGTGTGTGTGTGTGTGTGTGTGTGTGTGTGTGTGTGTGTGTGTGAAAGGGGGGGGAGGGGAGACTGTAAAATAAAATTTTAAAATTGAAAAAAAAAATTACCTAAAACACGGCAGCATCTTATAAGCACTGAATGAATTAATAAATGTTCTTACCAAGCTCTTGGGGTTCCCACATGTAAGGATCAACCCCTCCATAGCTGAATGATTCGTATCCTTGGGTCCCTGGTTCCACTCGATCATCTCCTTCTCGTTTCAACAACTTGTTCTTTGCTTTCCTAGCCTTCTGAACAAGATCTTGAAGAAATAAAACAAATACCACAAATGAGCCCAAGATTATATAAAAATAATCAATCTTATTTTTGAAATGCACAAGAATATTCAGATCTCAAAAGAAATACAGCAGTAAGTAAAGACCTTCTTACCAACCCCACAGAAGTCAGGACCAGCAGAATGTTGTTTGTGTTTCCAACATACAGGCTAAGTTACTGCCTACTCCCAAGTTTAATAGTCCATCTAAACATAAAGAGCCAAATCAAATTCAATGAGGGAGCCAGGATGGCAGATTTTTGTTTTGTTTTCAGACAGGGTCTTTCTATGTAGCCCTGACTATCCTGGAACTTGCTACATAGACGACACTTACCTTGAACTAATAGACATCCACCTACCTCTGCCACCCATGATTAAAGGCGTGTGCTACCACGCCTGGCACATGTCTTCATTTTGCAAACAAGACTGAACTATCCTAAGCAAAAAAGGCAGTCCGTGCCATTTAACCACTTTGGACAGTAAAGGGACTGTCTGGCAGAGTAGATGTAGACTTTCCAAAGGAGCCCAGTTAACCAATCCATGCATCTTTGAAAACAAAACAGAAACTAAAGTCAATTTTCAAGCACCTTTTCCTCTGCCCAGAGTCAGGGCTCAAACCCACTGACACCTTTCAGAAATGCTGAGTTGATCTTGTCTATTTAAAACTGCCTCCAAGAGGCCAGTAAAATAGCTCAGCAGGTAAAAAGCACTTGCCACCAAACTTGAAGACCTGTGTTCTATCACCAGAACCCAAATGATAGGAAAGAACTTACCCCAGTAAACTGTCCTCTGGCCTCCACATATGCACCATGGCACATGTCCCAACCAACACAAAATAGATGAATAAATGTAATTTTAAAAACTGCCTTTGAAACCTGATACCTATGTACAATATTTTGATGTTCCTTTTATTTTTGTTTACAAATATAAATTCTGTTAAGGCCTACAATAAATATTAAGGTCTAGATGGAATGTTAAGGCCTGTTACCTGTCTAGCCTGCCATTCTGTGCTGTTACTGATATTATAAGGAAACTTTCTCATGCCCAAGTTGATTACATATTCTGTTATGTTATGTGCCCTTGGAAATCAATCATGATAGAAGTCAGCAGAACTGCTTTGTATAGTTACCTGAGCCAACCACCCAGGAGCACTTTCTGCACCTGTGTATAGGCTTTTATAGTATTTGCTTTTATAAACTGCCCCTGGGGATGGACCCTAACATAAGAGAGACACCTGCACCAACATAAGGAACCATTTGGAATAGACTTCCATTTTGAGTAGGGGTCAAGTAAAGTTTAAGTTCCTAAGACCTCCCTGGGAACTGACATCCTACTCGACAGAAAAAGAAATGTATGTAACTAACTGACCTCCTGGTTAGCAAGTTAAGACATGAATGTTAGACAAGGCAAGTCTTCTGCCACAGTTGAATACCCTGACCAATAGGAGCAGGATAAGTGAACAACAAAGACATGTTCCTAAGGAAATCCCTATCCCTAAATCCTGATTGGTGGAATAACTTGTCACAGATGTTTGTAAATTTCAGGCTTAAAAAGCCCTACAGGATCTTGATTTATGGCCACAGTCAGCTCCCAAATCTGACCTATGGCCCTGATCGATCAGTCTTGGGGTGTAGCATTCAATAAGCCACCCCTATTTGAATAAGATTGGTGTTTGAGTGGTTTGTGCAGCAATTCCCAGACCCCTATTGGTATGATGGCACACACCTTTGGTCCCAGAACTCAGAAGACAAGAGGCAGGCAGATCTCTGTGGATTCAAGGACATACTGATCTACATAGTGAGTTTTAGGCCAGCCAGAGCTACACAGAGAGACCTTATTTCGAAAGAAATTAAATAAATAGCATAAAAGTGTGAAGAATCAACAAACCAAATGGAGAGATGAATTGTTTTCAAAGGGGCTTTCAAAAAACTTCTACATCAATCTTTTCTACTTTCTCTCTTAATTCCTCTTAACACAGGGTCTCCCTATGTAGTCCAGGCCAGCTTCTAACCTGCAGCTATGTTACCACTCTGCCTCTCCAGCACTAGGACTACTAAAGCACAAAAACCCACAAGCTAAAAATTCTACCCACGCAGGACATGTGAGACATACTTGTAATCCAAAAATCTGTAAGTGGAGGCAGGTGGGTCAGTACCAGGACATCCTCTACTATGTTAGAGACCAGCCTGGGATACCTTAAGAGACTCTGTCTGAAAAACAAAACAAAAAATGGGGCCTCCCAGATGGCTCAGCAGATAATGCTTACAGCCATTACCTGACTGCCTGAGCTTTATCTCCAGGACCTTCATGGTGTGAGAAGAGAGCCAACTATCACAAGTTTACTCCGATCTCCACACACTGCCATAGTGGGCATATCCACTTCATATACTAAATAAAAAGCTTTGTAATAAAAATAAGTAATAAAAAGCTTTGAACCTGAAACAGTAAAAAAAGGAATTCATCTTAACTAACAAAATTACTATTAGCAGTAAAGGAACATGGATTCTTCTAAGTTAGAAACAAAAAGAATAAAAAGATTTTTTTTTTTCCTTTTGTGTGAAAGCTGGAGCCTGGCAATCACTCCATAAGCCATGCCCTACTTCGCAGAAGGCTCATTCTGGAAGACCTTCACATTTTCATGCTATGTATATTTCCTGGATTCATCTTTATCATTCTTTAAACAGTCTTAAATTTTCCCTCTTTTAAGAAGATTCCTGGGCTGGAGAGATGGCTCCACAATGGTTAAGAGCACTCACTGCTCTTCCAAAGGTCCCAAGTTTAATTCTCAGCACCCACATGGCAGCTCAAAACTGTCTGATGCTGTCTTCAGGTGTGCAGATGTACATGCAGAAAAGTACCCATATCTACATGAATACATAAATATTCTTTATTTACATAAATACATAAGAAATTTAAATACATAAGAATTTTAATCCTTTTAAAAAAAAAGAAGGAAAAGGAGGAGGAGAAGAGAAGGAAGAAGAGAAAGAAGAGGAAGAGGAAGAAGAGGAGGAGGAGGTTTCTGTAAGGGGCTAGAGAAGAGAAAAATGAGGAAGAGGAGGAAGAAGAGGAGGAGGAAGAAGAAGAGGAAGAGGAAGAATAGGAGAAGGAGGAGGAGGAGGAGGACGAGGAGGTTCCTGTAAGGGGCTGGAGAGATGGCTTAATAGTTAAGAGCATTTGCTACCCTTTAGAGGACCTGAGTTCAACTCACAGCATCCACAACTATCTGCAACTATCAGAATAGAGGGCCTTTCACCATATGCAATGCCCTGTAGAAAAAGCTGCATTGGACCTCCAGGTGGCAGAACATATGGGTTCCATGCCTATTTCTGCCAATTGCTGCGTGACTTTGGAAACATTACTGGACATTCTGAGCCACACTTATCTATAAAATGACACCGAGCATGCTCCAGGAGAGTTCCAGGGAGAGTCAAGTGAAAGAAACTGCAAACATTACAAAGCTCCACCCTTTCCTGTACTCTCTTAGTAGTTCCCGGTTCTGCTTCAGTGTCTATAGTCAGGAGTTTCTGGACAATCACAGCTCTGAGGACTCTAAAAACACCTGACTTCATCATGTCTTTGTATGAAAGTTGCAACTAATGTTATATTGACATTCTCAGCTTTTTTTTTTTTTTTTTTGGTTTTTAAAAACAGGGTTGCTCTGTGTAGCCTTGGCTGTCCTGGAACTTAATCCGTAGACCAGGCTGCCCTTGAATTCAGAGATCCACCTGCCTCTGTCTCCAGAGTGCTAGAATTAAAGGCAAAGGCATGTGCCACCACTGCCCAGCTCTTTTTTTTTTTTTTTTTTTTTTTTTTTAACTGAATTAAAAACAGAGTATGAAAGTCCAGGGACAAATATTTGATTATAAGAGATTATAAACCCAGTGTTCACACTCTGTCTCTTGTGGCCTCCAGAAATGCTACCAACTGGGAGATGCAACTTAGCTCACCCATGGAGTTAAGAGATGTGACTTAGCTCACTAGGGAAGTGAGCTCCAAAGGAGCAGTGACTTATTTGGAGGTTAGAACACTAGGTATGGTCAACATTGGCTTTGAAGATTTCTCTCTATAATTGGAAGCTTTTTTTTTTTTTTTTTTAAATTAACTTTGGGGGGTTGCTTTTCTCTGCCTTCAACTGTTACTGGGCTGTAGATGGCAGGGTCTAGCCGGCAAAGGAACAATGGTAGGAAGGTTTAAATCAGTGACAGGCAAATGGTGTGTACTAGGCCTCCACTTTTTTAGCAAAGGATAAGCATTCTTGCTCAAACCATCCCAGCTGAAGGCGAAATAATCTGAGTAATCTAGTTAGAGACAATAGATCACAGTGGTAAGTTTGTTAGCTTAAAGCTAGGCTTACTCCATTTGAGTAACTTCAGGTAGGTTATCTAATCTCTCTGAGTCTGGTATCCTAGCCAGCAAACAGAAATCACAGTAGCAAAGCAGTCATGTAGATTAAACACGCCTTTAACTTCCAGAACTCAGGAGGCAGAAGTGGGCAGCTCTCTATGAGACCAGACTGGTCTACATATCGAGCTCTATGACAGCCTGGACTACATAGAGACTGGTCTCAAAACAACAACAACAACAACAACAACAACAAAATGGGTAAATAAACACACAGAGAATCGACAATGCAGAACACAAGCATTATATATCTGCTTGCTACTATTATTATCAGATCATAACCAAGTGGGAATATGAAAGCCTGTAAATCTATTTCATTAACTAAGGTCTCTTTAATAGAATGAAATGAGAAAGACCCTCGCTTCTTACTTTTAATTTGCCCTTTGACATCACGATCTTCAGAGTGTTCTTCCTCATAATGTGACTGAAGTTGATAGAAAGACTGAAGGTCCTTCAGGCACAGAGGGCACAGGAAGCCTTCCCTCACTTCCCCTGGGTCATCAAGAGACGCCATAGTTGTGCTTCTCTCAACCCCGGGAAGGCAGGAACCTCATGCCAAGTCAGCTTGATTCTTCCCAAGGGAGCAGGATTCTGGCAGTGTTAGCTTGAGCAGGCAGTACTTGGATAATTGGGAAGTGACATTGTGGCCTTGGATGAGATTTCCTCTCTTCAGCAGAAGGAATCTAAGAAAAACAAATGTCAACTGAAGCAAATAAGCAGCAAACAAAAGGTTTCTGTTTTTCCCACGGTTCAACCAAGGCACAAGTTTTTAACAAGATTAATGTTTGGTACAAATTCATGAAAACAAACTGTTTCTCAAATCCTTAGACCAAGATAAAACCCAAGATATGAGAACAGCACAGAACACACTGGTAAATCAATGAAGCGGGAAGCAGAGTATTACAGAGAATCAAACAGGATCCCAAGGTACTTCCTTTAAGGTCATTTTAAATGGTCTGACCTCATTATCTGAAAGGATTTTTTTCCCCTTAGTACTAAGGATATAACATAGACCTAGCACATAGTAGGCAAGTCCCCTGCCACTAATTCCACCTGGTCCTTTTTGTTGTTCTTGTTGTAAGACAGGGTCTTGCTAAGTTGCCTGGACTAGTTTGGACTCACTTTGTAGCCCAGGTAGGCTCTGAACTTGCTACCCTCTTGCTTTAGATTTGTGGAATTACAGGCTTAAGCCACCAGCATGGCCAATACCATCATTTCCAGCTCATTTTAGTCACTGAAGAAAATATGTAACATACTTATCAATGAACAGTATTTTTACTCTGCCACATATATTGAGCTCTTGGTAGTTGTTAGGCACATGTGCTAGAAATACGAAGGTCAGAAGCTAAGTGTAGTGGCTCATGACTACAATATCGGCACTCTAGATGTGGAGGCCGAGTCAGGAGGAACCTGAGTTGGAGGCCAGCTTGGGCTTCAGTGACATTCTGTTTCAAGAAACCAAAGCAAGACCTAGCAAGATGTGTAAAGTGTATGTCATTCAGTGGGTAAAGTATATCCCTCTAAGTTTATGATTGCTAGGACCATCATAAAGGTTGGATAGAAAGAAAATCAATTCCCAAAGGTTGTCCTCTGATCTTCATATATATACCACACATAAGCGTGCACACATCATAAACACACAAAATAATTTAAAAAGAAAAGGAAGTGACATCATACATACACACAAAATATTTTAAAAAGAAAAAGTTAATGTTTTTTTTAACACCAAAAAACCCAACAAATACAAACAAAACAAAACTTTCAACTTTCCCTTAAAACAGAATATTAAAAAAAAAAAAAAAAAAAATCAAGAGGGCCAGGCAGTGGTGGCGCATGCCTTTAATCCCAGCACTTGGGAGGCAGAGGCAGGCGGATTTCTGAGTTCGAGGCCAGCCTGGTCTATAGAGTGAGTTCCAGGACAGCCAGGGCTACACAGAGAAACCCTGTCTTGAAAAAAAAAAAAAAAAAAATCAAGAGCCAGAGAGATGGCTCAGTGTAAGGGCACTTGCCACCTACCCTGAGTTTGATCACCAGAAGCTAAATAAAAGTGGAGGGAGAGAATACATTTCTGAACGTTTCCTCTAGCCTCCACACACTCAGTGACATATGCACACCCTCACACAAAATAAATGTATTTTTTAAGTTAAGATTTTAAAAAAGAAGAAAATAATCAGTGCAGCTTGGTGATATGTGCATGCAGTTCCAGGCTGCATTCAGAAAAGGCTGAAGCAGAAGGATCCTCACTTGAATCTAGGAATTCAAAACCAGTTTGACCAATATAGCAAACTGTCTCTTAGTTTAGATGAATGGATGGATAAAATTAATGAAAATTATATTCTGCATTTACAGTGAATTGGTGTGTTTACTAGATTTCATAAATTAGAACAGTGGGGCAGCAAGTCTGATGTTCTCTGCCTTCAACAGAAAAATCTGATACTTAAACATTTCAGGGCTTAAGAACTTAAATGTTTTGTCTTATGACACAGCAAAGTCACCGTTAATGTGACCTTGAAAGACTTCTAACCATAGACAATGAGGATAAAATCATTTCACAGAAGCAAAGGGCACAGAGGAGGGTATCATCTGGTCCTCAAAAGTGAAGGGTGGCAGCAACTAAGAAAATAAATAAACAGGACACTAGGTGCCTGTTGTTTCCCTTAATTAAGAAATGTGACAGGTGTGGTGGTGCTCGCCTTTAATCTTAGCACTCCGGGAGGCAGAGGCAAGCAGATACCTGTGAGATTGAGGCCAGCCTGGTTTGCATGACAAGTTCCAGGCCAGACATAAGTACATAGTTAGACCCTGTCTTGAGACTAAATAAATCTAGAGACTACACACATGCAGATCCGTTCAGAAAGGCATCTGAGGCATCACTTAAACAGCCAGCGCCAGGTCCGACCGGTTCTCTCCCCAGCCAGTGGCTGACAGGATCCTCTAGGTGTGACAACCGCCTCCTCCCCGCCAGCACTCATCCTTAAAAAAAAAAAAAAAAAGTCAAACAGAAGTCGTCCCCATCCACTCTGGCCACACATCACAGCTCAATTCTCACCCTGGAGACACGCCCCTTACTCAAGGCCTTCACAGCAGCTGCCTCGGGGGTCCCATAGCCTGTACACAAGTGAAGTGACTAAATAATACAAGACCACAGCCAGTGAGGAGAGCCTGTGATTTTCGCCATCACCACGAGAACCCGGTGGTCTGGCGAAGTATCTGACACACACACACAGGGGAGCGGCAAAATAGGGCTTCATGAATGAAGTGGGGACCCTAGCATAAAGTCACTTAATTATGCGCCACCACAAACCACCGAAATCGATGCCGCAACCAGAAGCCCAGTTGTGCAAACTTTAGCATCCAGACTGGATTGAAAAACCCGGCCGGGGGCATTGTAGAGATCCGCACGGCCACGCGCACCCGCGGGACACGACTCTGCGGACGCCACGCAACATGTCGCGGGCAGAGACCTGCCGCTGAGGCCCGCAAAGCCTCATCTCCCGACCGCACCATCATCCCAAACCACAACGTCACACCCACCTCAGCCCCCGCCGCGCTCTCTGTGGCGGCTCTGAGCAGGCCGACACCCTTCCTCACTCCCTGCGGCTTCCGACAGGCAGCCGGCAGCCTACTCTCCACCTCCGGTCCGGACTGCGGGTCTGCGAGACTCCTCAGAGACTCGCGGCAGCCATCGCCATCGAGGGCTCGGCGCTCGGCAGGCGCGCCGGGCAGAAACCGGAAGACAGACTGACAAGCGACGGTCGAGCGCCGAGTCCTCGAGTGTACTGAAACTAGAAGAAAGAGGATGCTGCGCACGCGCTGCCGCAACGGGGCGGGCCCAGTAGGAGAAGGTGGAGCGTGGTAACTGTGAAGTTCTCTCAGGTCCTAGCAACACACAGCAGGCTTTGTGAAGCCTATCACTAGCCCTTCACCCACCCTATAGGTGGGGAAACTGAGGCTTTGGCTCTTGAATAATGTGCCCGAAGCGCTAACTTTATTCAGAGACCAGAGAGTTTCTGAGGTTTTTGGAGAGCTGCGTTACTCCAAAGGACCCAGGTTTGAAAAACCGCTTGTCTGCTACCTATGCCCTCTTCTGGCTTCCATGGGCTCTGCACACATGCTGCACAGACATGCAAGCAAAACACACGTACGAAATTTTGTTTAAAAAAAAAAATTGTTTTTAAGTGTGAGAGACTAAGTTATGTTCAGTTGAGCCAAGGAGAGTAGAGACGTTGAGAAGTCGTGTCAGGGATTGGAAGTTGGCTCTATTGGTCCCAGTTGGGGCTCAATCTCCACCACATGCCCATGCCTGTAACCCCAACACTCTAAGGATGAAGGCACGAGGACCATAAGTTTAAGGTAATTTTCAACTATATAGCAAATTCAAGACCAGACTGGGATACATGAGACGAGACTCCATCTCAAAAAGCGTAAAAAGGTATGGGATGGCTAGATCTCTGCAAAATAAGTAGCATTTATAAAAGACAGTATGGCAGATCAGTCGCCTCTGCACCTAGCTGCACCATGTAATAACCACAGAGTACAGAGACAGACTCATCTGTTACTGAGGTCTGTTTGCTTTATAGCCAGCACACCATCTAGACTGCAGTAACCTGGGCTCCAGAAGCAGAAGCTTCAGGTAAGATCCAGGGCTTTGGAACCAGAAAGTGACCTCCATCCCTCCTGCCTCCATCCCAGCCTATTATGGCTGTGGCTCTTGACCCATTTGATTCTGGGAATTACTGTCTGAAGGTGGTCACAATCTCTACCTCCTTGTGCAGATGAAGTAAAGTGATGCCCTCTGCAGCTGGTCTCTTGGCCTAGGCTGCTTACTGTAGTTCCTCAGCTCAACACTTATGCATTTGGGGCTTCCAACTTGGAGACAGCATTGAGTCTGGAGAGAACAACTCCTGGGAAAGGGGCGAGAACTAGGACTCCACAGACCTGAGCTCCTGCCTCCAAGAAAACCTTACTTTGTGACTCTGAACGTGTCCCTTGCCTTCTGTTCTTCAGTTCTCTCAAATGCACACAGAAAGTGGGCTTCCAAATGAGCAATCTGTTCTTATTTCCAAATTGGTAACTATTTGTGTCTATTTGGTTTTTGGCTTTACTATATTCCAGTGCTGGAATTGGAACCCAGGGTCTCACCCAGGCTAGATTAATGCTATACCTTTGAGCTACGGCTCAAATCTGCTTTCTCTAAAACTTTGCACTCTGCAGCGAAAGAGACTCTTGCCAAGATGCCAGAGGCAAGTCTAGCTGCCTGTCACCAACCTCTTCCTTGGCACCCCCTCCCCATATACACATAGGCCCAGAATGAGGCAGAATCTGATGGGCAGGATTATTTGAGGCCAGAGAATGACCTCTTAATTCAACCATGATTTAGCCTGTCATCATTTACAAAACAAACAGCACACTCAAACCTCATTTATTTCAAAAGCAATGGCAACCTTCTGGTCAGTCTGTGGGTAATTATGGAAGTCAGAGGATTGGCTACTACTGTTGTATTGATTTTCATTTAAGCATAGGAATGAAACTTTGCACACACCAGGCAGGCACTGGGCTGCACCTCTAGCCCTCAACTGATATTTTAAGAATGATAGTCACATTCTGGGCATAGTAGAACACACTTGCAATCTGAGTGCTTGCAGGAGTTTAAGAAAGCCCTGTTACATAGTGAGAAGAGGGTCTAGGCTATTTGAGATTCTGTCTCTAAAAAAACCAAACCAGGGGCTGGAGACATGGATATTCATGATTAAGAACAATTGTCACTCTTCCAAGGGTTCCAGTTAGGGCCCCAGCACCTACACTGCAATCTGATACCCTCTTCTGACCTCCATGAGCACAAGACATGCATGTGGTGCACAGACATACATGCAGACAAAACACCCATACACATAAAAATTTTTAGAAATGATAGTGGAATAGACTAGCATTGATCCATTATAGTTTATAAACAGTGTTTGTCTTATTTGGTCTTTGGGCAATTCTATTACTGCTTCCTTTTTAATTATAATAATGACTAATATAGACTTTAAACATCTCAACCTCATACAGTCTTATGTGGTACCTACCATTTTATGAAGAAGCTGCAAATGGAATAGATGCCTTACCCAAGACTCAGGTGAGAGCAGAATGTTGTCATCTTGCTTTGAGGTCTTCACAATACTCACATTCCCTTCCTCTGTGAAGGCCTGACCTCTGAGATTTCCTGTATTGGTCAGCATCTTGTAGGCACCAACCATAAGCCATGCATAGACAGGATATTAAGAAAAAAGAAGATGAAGGGGAAATGGTGGTGTGGGTAAACTTACATCAGAGGAAATTGAGAACAGCTCCCAAAGGGCGAGCTGCACCCAACACCAGGCCCAGACCCTGCCAAATGTCGGGGTTCTGAGAGCTGAGGTTGGCACACCCTGCTGATGGCACAAGGAAACATGACTGAATATGGAAGGTCCTTACCTTGGCCTATAGAACAGGCAGATGGGATGTTGGTCCAGGCTGTGTCCAAGGGAAGTAGAGGGCAGCTGCAGAGGATGGCTCAGGAAATAAGAAGAGAGGGGCTTTTTTACCCAGATGGAAATCTGAGTAGGGAAGGAGAAGTCTAGAGCACAGGTGCTGGGACCCTCAATCCTAGGTATCCTCAGTGGTGCTACAGAGCTCAGTTCAGGGTGTCTAGACCCTCAGTCATCGGTAGCAGCAAGTCTTACACTTCTCAGTCCAAGGGATTGGGACCTTGAACTGGTTCAAGATGCAGGAGTCAAAAGTACTGAGGGTGAGCTGGCTGTGGTAGCACAAGCCTGGAAATCTAACAACTGGGAAGTGGAGGAAGGAAGATCAGATGTTCAAGTGTAGCCACAGTTCCACAGTATGAGCTCAGCTTGGACTACAGCAGACCTTGTCTCAACCAAACAACCAAACAACCAGCAAGGGCAGATAACTAACCAACCAGCCAGCCAGCCAGCCAGCAGAGGAGATAGGTAAGTCAGTAAAGTCTGTAACCCTTGAGCATTGGAACCTGAGTTTGGATCCCTAGCACCTACATTAAAGACAGGTGTGAGAGTGTGCCTGTAATAAAGTGGATGTGGAGAAAGTGCTTACTCCTTCTCCCTACTGAAGAGGAAGAGACAGGCAGATTCCTGGGGCTCTATGGACAACCAGTCTAGCCAAACTGGTGGACTTCAGGTTTACTGAGAGATCCTATCTCAAAAACCAATGTGGTTGGGTAAATAAGGAAGACACCCAATCTTGACCTCAGGTTTTTATATGCAAGCATGTGCCTGTGCGAGCACACACACACACACACACACACACACACACACACACGTAATTTTTTTTTTTTTATTACAAGGGTATTTTGCACATACCAAGTGCCATATAAATGGCAGTTAAAGGGTATATCCTGGGTCTCTGGCTTGAAAGATCACTTATGGCACTACCTCTAGGTCTGAGAGACCAGGGTAGAGTGAGGCTTACTCCTCACAGTGATATTGCTTGTTTCCTTCATGTGGATTTTTCTCAAATATATTGAAAGCAGAAATAAGTGCGCAAAAAGCTGAACATGGGACTGGCCCCTCAAGCCACCTCCTCTTCCAGACTTTTGTCTCTGGGTACACCCATTTGATCATCTGAGATTTAGGTTCACTATCTCTCCCAGGTCCACTTACCAAACCAAGCTGTGGGGAGGCATCCATCCTTCAGGCTCACAAGCTTTCTGCCTGAAGAACAGTTTGCTGGATCTCAAAGCCCAAGTCCAGGATAATCAAAAGATCTATGCTAGCCACTAGAGGGTGCCATGTAGCCACTTAAGACCCATGCCCAGGTTTCTGTGGAAGAGGTTTGGCTAGTCTTTTCAGTCAGCTGTATGTATCCAGCAGAGAAAAGCCAGCCCCCGACCCCCAACACACACACACACACACACACACACACACACACACACACACACACGCTCCTAAACTAAACTTCTGGCCTAAAATAAAGCTCCTTCTGTGATGGCCACACTGAACAGCAGATACATGTATATGCCACAGCATAACACACCTTTCTGTTCTGGACTGGACCAGGGCCTTTAACTGAGTCTGGGCATCTGTTTTTGTTCAGAGCCCCAGCACAGCCTGCTAGGCCTGGAGCCAGTAGAATTTGTGAGCACCTCTGCCCACCCAAATGCTCTGGTGGAAATCTTGGTCTTCTTGATTCCTCTCCTCATTCCTACGTCCAATCCATCAGCAGGTCCCTCCCAATACCCCACTTTGAGTAGATCTAAATAATGTCAATTCTCACAGCACTGCAGCCACCCTGCCATCTCTCATGGGACAGCTGCAGCAGCCTCCCCACTGCCCTTCCTCTCTGACCTCTCCCTGTGCTACTTCAGTCAGACACACCCCTTCTCTGTTCAGTAGCCCCAGAGGATCTGACAGGCTCAGGAGAAACTATCTTTACCAATATCAGGGCGCTCTTGCAGGCTTAGGGCCCTGGCTCCGACAAATGGCTTCTTTTCCACTCTTTCTCAACTGTTCCAGCAGATAGACTTAGGCTTATTCACAAAAAGGCAGCAGGCAGAAGCAGATGAGGCCCCTTAGGCCTGAGTTCAGAGCTACAACAGTATCACTTCTGCTGGCCAAAGTAAGTCACAAGGCCAGCCTCCAATGAAACACTGAGAAATATAGACTGACCTCCTTCTGAGTACTGCAAAGATGGTTCCTCATTCAGCGCCAGCTACAGAAGCTCAGGGGACTTAAAACTGATGCTTTCCAGAAGGCAGGCCCAAAACAAAGATGGCCATGGGGTTCCTTCTGAGACTTTCTCCTTGGCTTTTGGGTAGCAGCCTCCTCCATCTCTTTGCATGGTTGTTTTAAATAAATATTCCTATCCATATTTTCTCTAATAAGGATTAGGATACACTCATAAGTTTCTTTTTTCTTTTTTTGGGTTTTTCAAGACAGGGTTTCTCTGTGTAGCCCTGGCTGTCCTGGAACTCACTCTGTAGACCAGGCTGGCCTCCAACTCAGAAATCCACCTGCCTCTACCTCCCAAGTGCAGGGATTAAAGGCGTGTGCCACCACTGCCCGGCTCATAAGTTTCTTTTAATTTAGTTCCTCTTTTGTTTTTTAAAATTTTTTTCTTTTAAAAGTATTGTTAATGAATTCTTTGAGAATTCCGTTCACCATTTTTGGTTTCTTTTTTCTTTTCTTTTCTTTCTTTCTTTTTCAAATTTGAAATCAGGTCTCAATGTATAGCTCTGGCTAGCCTGGTACTTACTATGTAGACCAGGCTAACCTCAAATTCACAGTGATCTTCCTCCCAAATGCTGGGATTAAAGCAATATACCTCCATACCCAGATTCATACAATGTGTTTTGGTCATGTTCACCCTAATCACTCCCCTAACTCCAGACATACCACCATCTCCTCCCCAAGGTCTTCATGTGCTCTTCTTGTTTGTTGCTTTTTATCCTTGTTGTTTTTCCAGGACAGAGTTTCTCTGTATAACCCTGACTATCTTGGAACTTGTGCTGTACACCAGGCTGGCCTTGAACTCACAGAGATCCACCTGCCTGTGACTAGGAGTAAAGGCGTGTACCACCACTGACATGTTGCTCTTTCTTTTTTCCCTAATAGTTCATTTAGTCCAGTTTGTACTGCCTGTAAGCTCCTGGGTGGGGGCCATGTACTGGAGCATGGCTGACCTTCCAGTAGCCACACCCTTAAAGAAAGCTGACTCTCACTCCCCAGAAACCATCAACTATCCAGAGCTTCTCAGTTAGAAGGGAGACTTGTGAACGCTTTCCTTCTCCTTGAGCCTTGGTCATCCTGTGCAGGCAGACCCTCTACTACCCAGTCTCTCCCCATCCCTAGGCATATTCCCAGCCCCAGGATGGACACCAGCTGATATAAGGAATGGGGCAGGACCTGTATCTCTCTTGTGAGAGGCAGAAACAGGGACCACTCGGGCCTCCTTCCTTTGTTCTGGAAAGGCTGGGTTATTTCTAGTATCTAGGACCCTTGAACGGGGATCTTCCCGTTGGGCACCACTCAGAGTCTATTCCAGACACATGCCTGCCAGGCTACATTTTGTTTCTTTTGCTTGGTGTTTTTATTTGGTTTGGTTTGTCTCTGCACTGGAGATGAGACCCAGGGCCTTGCAGACACCAGCTAGTGCTCTCCACCGCTGCACCCCAGCCAACAGATAGTCCCTCATTTATGCGCTGGTCTTCATTTCTCTGTCTTTGTACAAGCCCTTTCTCTGCCCCAGCATTCTTACATTTCCTCCTGTCCACTCCTCACCTGGATAGACTCATTTCCAGTGTTCATTCTCCCTGCCCCTTCCCAGAGGAGGTACTCCATGTCAGTTCCCAAGGACAAATGTATAGCTCCTGAACAAACCTGTGGCCAGGAAAATAGAAACTTCTGCAAGAGCCTTGCTGCTCCAATGCCGTCCCAGCTATCAATCTTTGAAGGAGTTATTGAACATGGTACACTTTCCTCTCCTTTAAAATGGGACTCTGAGGACTCAAGTGAGGACTGAACTATCATAGGCAGGGCCACAGTGCCTGACGCAGTGAGCTATTCTTAGCATACCTTTCCCCTGCAGTTTGTTGGTTTGTGCTTGTACAGGGGCTGGCCTTGGGAATTATTTACTGAACTCGACAAGTTATAAATGACCCTTGCTTGTCATTAGTGAAACTCTGGTTGGGAACGGGTGAGACTTCAGTGGTGAAAAAAAAATAGAAACATCGCTGAGTGCATTAAGCGCTTTAATTAAAGCCTCCTCTCCACGCCCCCATGATGTCTGGCCACTGCCCTCAGCTCCTATTTCTATTTGAGACCTGGGTGACACTTCTGATGACCAGAATTGGGGCTGCCCGCTTCTGCCTGAGTCCTGCACCCGTGTGCTAGATAGTGGCTTCCCAGGTGTATTCTGGCCACTTACTTTAAATAGCATCCTCTGGTTAAATGTCTATCAGAGAGCATGGCTTATATAAGTTGACCTGCCTTCCTGCCCTCAGTTGAGAGTCCCAGTCCCTTCTTTCAGTGAAAGAGCTGAGGCTACTTCTGGATGCCAGCAGAGAGCGCTCAGAGCTGCTGGGGATCCTCAGCCCCCATGGGTACAATGCCAAAAGAGCTCTGATGCTGGTACCAAACTGTTCTGGAAGGTAGACAGCTGGACCTGGGAGGCTGTAAACTCGCTCATGTGGCCCTACTGTGAAGCCACCATTAAAGCCAGCCGCCACTGAGTGAATCTCCTAGTGTCTGTCTGTCTGTCTGTCTCTCTCTCTCTCTCTCTCTCTCTCTCTCTCTCTCTCACACACACACACACACACACACACACACACACACACACAAGCCTCAAAGGTTCCAGGCTTGAGCTGTGGCTGGATCTCTGGTCCAGTCTTTCAAGATCTATAAGCTACTTGTCATTTTTCTTGAAAACAATTTGCTTTCAAAAATGTAAACCCCATTCTAGATGTAAAATCCGAGGTTAGATATATTCATTTTCTTTATGTGAGCTTGTATTTGTTTTATTTTGCTTTTCTCTTTTAAAATTAATGTACTTTATTTATTGACTGATTATTTTAATTTAATTTTATTTGTAGTGTTGGCTGTCAAACCCAGGTCTTTCACATGGAATCAAATACCCTACATCAAACTATACACAGCCCTCCCATGCCAAAGAATTCAGGCCTGTCCAGGGAGAGGCCAAAGTTGAGATGGGGGTGTGTGTGTGGCTGTCTTTGGCTACTTTGTAGGTTCTTCTTTCCTCCATCTGTCTCCATCCTTTAACCCCCTAACAGCAGATAAGAGGGGGAAAGGGTGGAGAGGAAAGGAAAGGGATCCCTTAGTAAAGTCAGGGGTTAGAAGAGGATCACGTTATTCTTAGAGTTCTTCCTGCTGATTAGGGGTGTCAAGTTCCTTGGAGCAAGTTTGATCATCACCATCAGGATATCTAATTTCTTCTTGTTGGTGTTTCTTCTTTGGGCATAACTATTTAACAAACCATAACCAATAACAACCAACAAACAAACGACAATCCCTTTCAGTGCTCTAGCCTTTATAAACCCTCTGAAAAATCCCCAGAATTCCAAATGTCACACAATCACAGAAGCCATTTGTAGCTGGCAAAATCATGTCACCACTAGAGCACAAGGTAAATCATAGTCACCTGCTGTGGACAATATGAAGCATCCCCATATCCCATACCTGGGATAAAAATAAAAACACATTATTGTAATATTTCTGGTTTTTTAAGGAAACTAACATTCCAAAATTGTCACTACAGGGGTACCCTAGTATTCTGGTAGCTCTTGACCTGATTCTTTCTGCTGTGGACACAGCTTTCTCTAAGGGGAAAGCATCTCTGATTGCTCTGAGCTCAGGCATAGTGAAGTGATGTCTGATATATGTTGGCTTTCATGGGGCCCTTGGGTGCTGGGCCTTGTGAGAAAGATGGGCTGTGGGCAAACTGAAGCCAGGAAGGCCCAGACCCTATAAATCTAGAGAAGGCATTTTAGAGGTTGCTCAACAGGGAGCTCAGAGTCTGAGGACGCAGAGGGCACTGCAAAGGCCCACAGGATGTCCCAAGAGAGAGATCAGGACCTGCTCTGGAGTCAAAGAAAGCCAAATATTCCCACAGGGCCATACTTACAAAGATTGGTCCTGAGGGCATGAGGTACCCATCCTTAGAAGCACGAAAGCATTGACTGAGAAAATGTGAGTGGGGGGAAAGTACAGAGTGGCTTACTTATCTCACAGTACTAGGGAGGCTGGTATCCACAAGTTCAAAAC
The DNA here is from genome assembly GCA_019843965.1 of Rhynchomys soricoides. NCBI lineage: Eukaryota > Metazoa > Chordata > Mammalia > Rodentia > Muridae > Rhynchomys > Rhynchomys soricoides. The sequence continues at coordinate 1,356,616 of JADRCH010000186.1, forward strand.
CAGCTCCTTCAGCTCTACAGTGAGACTGTAACTCAAATACATTTTCTAAACATTTCTTTTTGTTTCTAATTATGTGTAGGTGTGTGGGACTGCATTTGGGTATATGCACATGAGTGCAGGTACCTGAGAAGGCCAATAGCATTGGCTCCCTGGAGCTGGAGTTACAGATGGTTGTGAGCAACATGATACAGGTTCTGGGAACCAAACTCGGGTCCTCTGGAAGAATAGCCAAGCACTCTGAACTCCTGAGCTATCTCTCCAGTCCCAAATAAATGTAATTTTAAGTAAATATCATTTTTAAATGGAATTGTCTACCTATTCAAACTCCTGCTCACTTGAATACTCTGATTTCAACTCCATGGCATCTGCTTGAAGGGAGATGGGAAGGAAGGCATCTCTCTATCTCAATACCAACACTTTACCTCCCTAAGAAGACCACTGATGGATCAGAAGCACCACAGAGGGGTACCTGGAGACATCTTAGAGACCATCTTCACCAAAGGACTGTTTCACATTGGTTCAAGAACAAGGCCTTCCATAAAACTCTTGAGCAATGTGGAGAGGGTAGCTTCCTTCAAGCCAGTGGCTTTCAGACAGCAGCCTCTTATGTGACCCTCGTGATCGTTGGGCTTCTAAGAGATAAAAATATGCAGAGAATCTAGTTCAGTTCAAAATACATTTAAGAGTTCTCTGTTTTGTGGCAGGTAAAACACTCCTGAGGTACAAAATGAAAGACTGGCAAGGCTGCATAGTGAAAATGGTCTCTCTCACATATATTTTCATCCTGGACCTCTCCATGGCAACCATCTATCTTCCCAGTCCTCCCAGAAATAGTCTGTAGACTTTCAAGCAAATAACTGAACCATCTACTAAATTCAGGAGGTGAGCCTGACTGATCCCAGGCTGGGAGTCAGTGGGCTGGGTTCCCAGATCAACCGGTGATGTCTGCTCTGTCTGTGTTCTGACTCCAAGCATTTCCTTCCCTGGGAGTAAGGCACTGAGCTTTCTGTGTGACCATGCTTTAACCACTCACTGTAGGGCTGTCTCTGAAAAGCAGACACTAGTGTGGGTTAGCTGAGATTGACTGGGAGAAATACCCACCATGCAGAAAACTAGGGAAGGCCCTACACCCTGGGAACAAATATTGACAGAGAAAAAAAATATAGGACACCTAGCTAGTTAAGTTCTAAATCAGATCAAGGCATGGTGGCAAAAAAAAAAAAAAAAGCATGGTGGCACAATCCTGTTAATCTCAGCTGAGGCAAAAAAGATCAGGGGTTTAAAGCTGGTCTGTGCTACTTTGTGAGACTCTGTCTCAGAAACAACCAACCAGGGCTGAGAAATGGCTCAGCAGTTAGGAACACAGGCTGCTCTTCTAGTGGAGTCAGGTTCTATTCCCAGCACCTACAAGGCAACTTCTGGTGTCCAGAACTGTAAGTGAACAGATTTATATCATTTAAAAGCTAGTAAGCAGCCAGGCAGTGGTGGCGCACACCTTCAATCCCAGCACTTGGGAGGCAGAGACAGGCAGATTTCTGAGTTCGAGGCTAGCCTGGTTTACAGAGTGAGTTCCAGGACAGCCAGGGCTACACAGAGAAACCCTGTCTCGGGGGGGGGGGGGGGGGGGAGCTAGTAAGCTTATAACAACTTGTTCTGTCAGCAAAAGAAACCTCAGACAGGAAATGTTTTAAATAACAAGTGGGAGCTATTAAGAAAGTGTAAAACCCACAAAGGGTCCTGAGTCTCAGGGGATGGGACCTACATTATGACTCAAGACAACTTAGTCACTGGCTTGTATCAACCAGTGGAAACCTAGGCTTGGAATTACAGTGGAGAAGGAGTGTGTGTGACTAGCACCACTACTTCACTATTCTCATTACATCATGAAGAAACAAATTCACTGAGAGGTTAAGAAACTTCCCAAAGCCACACAGCATTTAAGTTGATCTGGTACTTTGAATCAAAGTAACCAGTTTCTAAGATACACACTGTTTAGTCACCATTCTCAAATTGTTTCTTTGAGTTAATAAAACTTGCTCCAAGACTTCTTTTGAATTCGATACAATGTATATAAGAAATGTCAATATCGGGGCTAGAGAGTTGGCTCACCGGTTAAAAGCACTGACTGCTCTTCCAGAGGTTCTGAGTTCAATTCCCAGCAACCACATGGTGGCTTACATCCAATGCCCTCTTCTGTTGTGTCTGAAGACAGCTACAATGTATAAATAAATAAATCATTTTTAAAAATGTCAATTTCAAAAAGATTAAGGCATAAAACTACCTGGTGTTGGAAACGGTGTAGGAGAAATAAACTAGCTCAAATCTGAGGAGTAGTTGGTAAGAATATAAATCAAATACAGCCTGTAGTAGAGCAATGAATAATAGTTACAAAATGTGGACCTTTTCTCAGCATCTACATGGTAGCTCACAACCACCTCTAACTCCAGTTCCAGGGAATCCAGGAAATCCAAGGCCCTATTCTGGCCTCCTTGGGTACCAAGTATGGACATGGTGCACACACATGCATGCAGGCAAAATATTCATATACATTAAATAAATAAATAAATAAATAAATAAATAGAGACAAGAAAATCACACAAGCTCTTGGGCTAGCTAGCCTGGCTTATGCAGTGGCAAACAGACCCTATCTCAAATGAGGTGGAAAGACTGGACTGACATCTGAAGTTTGTCTTCTGACCTACACACTCATTCCCCCCGACACAATAATTAATTTAGTAAAAATTATTGGAACAATACATGCAAAAGAAGCTAGCAGTGTGAGAGACAATACAGAGACAGGTGTACAGGCCACACTCCTGTGAGTGTGCCTAAGTGTGGTTAGAGGTCTAAAGGGTCTTGGCAGAATCTGTTACCTAGCCTATTCTATAAACAGTCCAGAGGTTTGGGGGTATTGTGAGAAGGGCAGACACAAAAGTCAGACAACCATGTCACTTGAAGAGGTTGCCTGGCCTGTCTGTCCCACCAGTCCCTAGAGTGTACTACCATAGTCAGTGCAGGCCTCAAGAGCTAACTGCCTTTTCAGCCTGTGTTCTTAATAATTTGCCATATGGAGATGCTGGGTACCAGCAGGCTGCTCTTCCAGAGGATAAAGGATTAGTTGTAAGCAAGCCTTCCTCATGTGAAGTCCATAGCTGCTCTGTAGCTACAGACCACTGATAATTTGAGATAGCCCTTAACCCAGGGTCTGCCAAGGCCCTCCACCTTAGCTGGCTTGCCACCTGCTCTGTGACCTTATCCTTCCTGACCCACAGTCAAACCCTCTTCCATACATGAAATTCACTTATGGAGACCGGAGAGCCCTGGCATGCACCAGTGTTGCCAGGAGGACAAGAAAGCCTATGTCCGTGAAGCAGATCTGGACAAGGGAGGTACCAGAGGGACTTGTCCCTTCCTCTTGTGCTTGGCCACTCCAGGTAAGTTTCTTTCTGGGACCCATCCAGCATGTTCCACATGTCAGGGATAAGTAAGGACGACCGTGGGACAGGGATCACAAGGTACCAAACTCCATATAATTTCATAGCTCCCTCTGCCTCCAGCGCAGCTAAACTCAGTTGCCTCTCACACTGCTTCTAGACAGATGCCAGCTAGCCCTGTCCAAATTGTCAAGTTCAGAGGGAACCTAGGTGGGAATCTAATTTTGGCTTTAGATAGCTATATGTGTTAGGAATTTTTTTAGGATGGGTCAACATTAATTTATTATTGAGTGAATTTAAAATATTAAATAGCAGTGGGGAGGCAGGGGTTTGGGAGGGAAGAAAAAGAGAAGGGAGGGGCACCTTGGTAGGATGCTTCCTTAGTTCTTAAAGGGTTGGGAATCAAGAGAGAAGCCACTCACAGGGCTCCTCACTGGTCTAGCCACCCTCTCCTTTAACCTTATAGCATCCCTGTCCCAGTGGTGGAAATTGAGTGCCCTTGTTTTATTTGTTTGTTTGTGTGTTTGTTTATTTGTTTTTGAGACAGGGTCTCACCGTAGCCCTGGCTGTCCAAGAACTCATTCTGCAGACCAGGTTGGCCTCGAACTCATAGAGATCCACCTGCCTTTGCCTCCCAAGTTCTAGGATTAAAGGCATGGACATGTGTCACCACTGCCAACTTAAACAGGCATTTCTTACTGGTTTCCTTTGTATGCAGCTCTTGCCTGCTTCCCTGTTTCAGCTCCTGCTTCTGCTCCCCCCTAACCTCACCCCTATGCTAAAGTTTTTTGTTTTGTTTTTGTTTGTTTGTTTGTTTTTTGGTTTTTCAATACAGGGTTTCTCTGTGTAGCCCCGGCTGTCCTGGAACTCACTCTGTAGACCAGGTTGGCCTCGAACTCAGAAATCCTCCTGCTTCTGCCCCCCAAGTGCTGGGATTAAAGGCATGCGCCACCACTGCCCCGCTTATGCTAAAGTTTTTATAAAAGATCCACAGAGACTCCCTACCTGCTCCCACCCCTCTCTCCCTGCCTGCTCCCGCCCCCTGCCCCTCCCAGAGCTAGTAGCTGCTTCCTCCCACAGTCACCCCCCTCAGAAGGTGGCTGCAGTAGTCCACTCTCAAATGGACATCATTAGGTCACAGATGCTAGCTCAACAGGTACAGGCCAGAGAAGTGTTACAATTCTTGCAGGCCAGAGCAACAGACTTCTAAGCAGCAAGTCTCCATGTCTGAAGGCTGGAAAAGGGCTACGGGAACAAATTCCCTTCCACAAACCAAGTAAGGTGGTTGCTTCTGTCTCTGATGAGAATCAAAAGCAGCCTACCTTCGTTTCATCTTTCATTGAGTTCCCTGGCTGTTTTGTAGCTCAAATTCATACCCACACTCAACCCAGGCCCACTTGGGCCCTAACTGGCTGGATGTAGACATTCAAATAGGATGGAGGAAAAAAAGGACCAACTGTGGAAGAAACCTACGTGTGGTTGGGGAGGGAAGAACCCCGGGCTCACCCAAAAAAAATGCTAAAATGACAATCGAGCCACAGGTCTCTTATGTGTGCAGAAGTAGAAAAAGTAAAAATTCAAGCCAGGCTTAGCAGTGCCCACCTTTAATCCCGGCACTTGGGAAGCAAAGGCAGATAGCTCTCTGTGAGTTTGGGGTCAGCCTGGTGTACACCCTATCACCTGTCCCTAATGAAAGCTTCACAAGGTGGGGTACACTACTCCAACATTTTAATATATCCGAGGCACCAAATCCTCAAAATGGATGTTCACTTCCAATTGTCAATAAATATCATTTATTCATCCACATATTAAACTAGTGTGTGTGTGTGTGTCTGTGTGTCTGTGTGTATGTGTGTATGTATGTATGTGTGTAACTCTGGGTTTTGTTCTAGAGAAGGGTCTGAGTGTATAGCCCAGGCTGATCTGATCATGTTCTTCCCCCCTCATCATCCTAAGTGCTATGATTACAAGCAGGCGCCCCCATACCCAGTTTCCAAATGCATATGTATTAAGTGCCTACTGTGTGCTTAGCCTATGCTAGAGTTATAAAGTGGGGATGAAAAATGCCTGTGTCACAGGCTAGTTTGAAGCCAGTGGCAGCAAGAAACAGACTAGACACCAAGAAGAACTTTGGAGTCCCATAGGTTAGTGGAGGGAGGGAGGCTGAGGGAAGGCAAGCATACTCCTTCCACCAGGGGTGCAGATGGTACAGAGACTGTCTGGCCTGTGGAGACACTTGCTATGAGTTTTGAGCAACAGTGGAATGGGACCAAGAGAACAGAGAAGTTGTATTTTTCCAGATCATGATTGGTGTGCTTAGCAAAAGCCCCATCAAATTTACAACCTGCTGATAAGCAGTAGTTTGATTCTCCAGCCCAGCAGGTTCCTGCCTGACAGAATTGGGACCACGAGAGGCTGATGAGAAATAGATGAGACAGGTGCCCAGACATCTTCTCTGCCAATAAAAGGAAACAACACTTTGAAAATTGGTGGTGGGCCTGCAGGGAGTGGGAGAAGAACCTGGGGTGAAGGCAATCCGTTCTGCCTCAACCCCATTAGTGGAAGGCTCCAGAAGGTGGGGTGGCCAGACCCTAGGGTCTGCAGCAAAGTGCTGCAGCCTACAATGGCAGGTAATTTAACCGGCCCTTGCAAACTCAGGGCTCTAGCTGACCTTCACAGGCCTGAGCTGCTGGGTGCTTCTCAACCTCTGGGGCCCACTTTTTCAATTACTTCCCTCTCCCACAGGGGCCTGGACATTGGTGTCTTGTGAGTGAGTGTCCAGAGGATCCTGGATCACTCTGGGAGATGTGCAGCTCTTTGATCAAATTTTAAGGGTCCTTCTGCCTCTGGATCTCTCTAATTCTAGCAAGAGGGAATACTGAGGAGGCCTTGGTGCCATGGAGAATGTCAGGGAGGGTTTCCTGGAAAGGAGGTATCTATGATGATTGTGAATATGTGATTTTCCAAGTGTAAAAGGAAAAGTCCTATGGGTCAGGGGAGTAAAGATGGAGCAACGGATGGGTCTAGGTCACAGAAGACTGAATGTGGCATTCCTGATGTGCTGAGAATGTAACTGGAGGATGGTAGGGGTTAGCCTTGACTTTCAGGATGAATCTCTTCTCAAAAACATGCTCAACCCCTACCAAGCTATAAAAAAGACAAGCCCAGACCAGAAGTGGAGCCATATCAAGTATGCAAGATTGTGGAACAGTGCATAACCCCAGCTGCCCCTCATTGTCAAGACCACTGTCTGCACCATGCCATAAGAAGGGCCAGAGGATGAGTGACCATTGAAGATAAAGACTGGCACTTCAAGTGTCTTTGGCAAAGAACTGGGCCTGGCCTGGGGAACCCAGGGGTGGGGTGGCACAGTGCTAGTCCCTGGGGGAAAGCTGTTCCTAAGCTGTTGTTTCTCCTTGACAGCTGCAGTGTTCCCTGATTCCTTCTGGCTCTGCTCTCAAGGTTAAGAGCATGAGGCCTGTGGACAGTTTAGGAGGTCAAAGGGCTCAGGCCTGGATGGAACAGTGAAAAAGCTAGAAATCAACTGTGCAAGATTAGGACACTGCCAGGACACCCTCAGAACAGCATTGCCTAACACATGACCCACAGATGGGTGAGTGTTGATGGGAGCATCCTCAGCAGCCCAGAGCCTCCAGCAGCTCCTGTGACCCTTACACCATTATTCTTGACCCGGCTCTATACTCCTCTGAGAATTTGTTAGCAGCTCAAAATCCTTAGCCAGTAAAAGTTAAACACAAATTGACCATATTGAACAGACACTTTCAATAACTTTTATATATCTGGCAACCAACTGACATCTAAGTACCTGGCTCAATTAATCTTCCACAAGTCTATTGCCTCAATATGCAAGTGGAAGGAGCAAGACTGCTCTCCTGCTGGTACAGTCCAGGGATGTCAGGGATGTCAAGGCGTGGATTGACTTGCTTCTGGTTGGTCCCAACTGCAAATATGGAGATGATAGCACAAAGGTTGGCTACCCCAGAGCATGAGGAAAAACTCAGCCCAACGCGACCTGAAACTACAAACATTCTGCTAAGGAGCAGAGTAGGGAGGCAGAGGTGGGAGGGTATCTGTGAGTTTGATTCCAGCCTGGTCTACATAGGGAGTTATAGGTCAGCCAAGGTGACATAGTGAGACCCTGTCTCTAAATAACATCATAAGATTTTAAAAAACCAATTTCTTTGGTAACTAGATCACACAGTTCTCAAGCATAACAATGTGTCCCAATGTCAAATGTTAGACTCCCCTGCTGTAGCTCACTGTATGTATGCATGCAGACATTGTGCAACACATAGAGAATTCTGAATAGCTTAAGCCAGCCAGAGCAAGTTCAATATAGTATCAAGGAAGATTTAGTTGCTGAGGACATAACAAGTTTTGGTTGCAGGACATAAAGAAATGGATCTGGAGGAAGTGACCTGACTTTCATAGCGCCAGAAAGTGCTGTGCGGGCCATTGAGGGCACAGAGTCATCAATGATCTTCCCCAAAGCTGGACCCTTCATGCTGGACCCCATTGGTGCAATAACGGCATGAGAGTTTGAGGGGTAACCAACCATGCTTGCATTAGACTTGAGCTGCATAGCAGAGAATTCATGCCTGGTACAATAAACCTGGTCTTTGGAAGTCACAGGCCTAGGGAAGAACCTACTACTATTATTGTCTTGCTAACTGGATACGTGGTTAAATTGACTTGTAAATATTCATAGCTGTAGATTACTGCTACCCTCAGCCTTCGGCAGAAAAGTTTCTCTCTGCAGTAGTCAGCAGTTACTACAGAGACTCATAACTGGTCAATGTGATGAGAATAAGTGACTTTTGAATATTCATTGCTAAACAGAACATCTATGTCAACTCCCCCTACCACTGCCAAGGCTCAGGAAACATCACAGAAGAGGAGAAAGAAGAATGTTAAGAGCTGGAGGCTGGGGAGGAACGCTATGAAATGCTGTCTGCCGAATGGCGTGGCTCTTGCACCCGTGAATGCACAGCAGCTGTGCTCTCCCACAAAGCATCAAGCCAACATTCTAGCAGGCAGCACTAATTATAGTCAGTGAATTACAAATAAAAAAGAAAGGACATGGAGATAGGATGGGGATGCGTTGGGGGTGTCTGGGGAGAGCTAATGGGGTTATTGGGGATGGTTTTGATCAAGATACATTATACACATGTGTGAAACTGCCATTGAATAAATAAAAGATATCCTATTTACAATTTTAATTTTATATTACATATTGGGTATTTTGTCTCATATATGTCTGTGGACTATATGTATATGCAGAGGTTATCAGATTCCCCTGGGACTGGAGTTGCAGACAGTTGTGAGAAACTGTGTGTGTATGCTGAGAATCAGACCTAGGGTCTCTGGAAGAATAGCCAGTGCTTTTAACTGTTGAGCCAATTTTCCAACCCTTTTGTATTAGTCAGTATTCTCTAAATTCATAGAATTTATGGAATGAAACTCTCTCTCTCTCTCTCTCATATATATATATGGAATTCCTTGGAATGAATGACTTACAGGCTTCAGTCCAACTACTCCAACAATGGCTAGCTGTGAATGGAAAAGTCAAGGATCTAGTAGGTTCTCAGTCCCACAAGGCTGGGTGTCTCAGCTGGTCTTCTGTATACACTGGAATCCTGAAGAAGCTAGCTCCAATGCCAGTGAAGGAATGGATGTGCTGGATGTTCTGGCAAAGTGAGGCCAAGCAGGTGAAGAACAAACGAACCCTTCCTTCTTCCATTGTCCTTATGTAGGCCTCCAGCAGAAGGTTTGACCCAGATTAAAGGTACCTCAAAGCATGTGTCATCCTATCTCAAAATATGCATCAAAACCCTGAGTCTTCAAGTCTCCAGACCCAGTTCACAGGTATGCCCTCTATTTCTGGATTGTAGTTCATTCTAGATATAGTCTAGTTGACAACTGAGAATAGCACACCCTCTTAGTTACGGTTTTACTGCTGTAAACAGTCAGCATGACCAAGACAACTCTTATAGGGACAACATTTAATCAGGGCTGGCTTACAGGTTCAGAGGTTCAGTCCTTTATCATTAAGGTGGGAACATGGCAGCATCCAGGCAGGCACGGTGCAGAAGAAGCTGAGAGTTCTACATCTTCATTTGAAGGCTGCTAGCAGAATAACTACTTCCAGGCAGCTAGGAAGAAGGTCTAAAAGCCACACCCACAGTGACACACCTACTCCAACAAAGCCACACCTTCTAATAGTGCCACTCCCTGGGCAGAGCATATACAAACCACCACAGCCTCTTAACATAATTCTTAATCCTTTCATTTTGTGGTGCTGGGGTGGAATTGGGAACTTTTTGCATGTCTGGCAAACATGTTTGATAAGGATGACCCACATCCTCAATCCCTCAATCATTAAAACTTTTTATACATTTACCCATTTATTTGGGAGAGACACGTGCTACAGCACGTGTGTGGAGGTCAGGGGACAATTTGTGGGCACCAGTTCTCTTCTTCTACTATGTAGATTTCAAAGTGAATTCAGGGGTCAGGTTTGCTGGCAAGCACCTTCGCTAGCCGAGCTATCTCACTGGCTCTCCCCCTTAATCATTTTTAAAATTTCATTTTCATATCAGTTGTTTTTTGAGGGTTCTTGCTGGTAACATTAGCTATGTAAATTCCATGCTTGGGGCCCTGATGAACCCTTGATTACACAAGCAAAAGTGATTTGGTTGGGACAAAGCACAGATGAGTTGTTTGAGGTCACCCTGGCCGCTGTCACCTATTCAGTCCATTGTGGACTGAAATTCGAGTTAGAGACAGTAAAATACTTAGAATAGTGACTAACCCAGGGTATATAAAGCACAAGCTCCTAAGACAGCTAATGTCACAGCTCTCAGTCTTTCTGGCCTCAAGACTGCTACTCAAAATTATTGAAGGTCCAAAGGAAATTGTATTATGTGGGTTGTAGCTAGTGATCTTCCCCATATTAGAAATCAAAACTAGACCTTTAAGTTTTTGTGTATTCCAGCGGCAGCACTTTTGTGCCACAGTGAGCGAGCGTGGTGTGCTGAGGTGGTGGTTTGCAGGACTCAGTTCTCTCCTCTACTGTGTGTACCCTGGGTATTGGACTCGGCCTTGGCAGCAAGTGTTTTTACCTGCTGAGTCATCTCTCTGGCCCTTACAATTTTAAGTTTGTTATCAAAAATAAATAATGACCTTGAGTCTGGAAGGATGGCTCAGTGCTTATGAGGATCTGGATTCAGTTTCCAGCACCCACATGCCAGCTCACAACCCCACAGGGGCTTCTAACACTTTCTTCTGTCCTCCAAGGGTACCAGACTCACACATTGTACACATACTTTTTTTTTTTTCCACAAAATGCTTTATTCCTCTATTGCTAGTTCTTATAAATAACTTTGGCAACATTAAAATAATAACTTTTATTTGGTAAAACAAGCAACCAACTTCACAGAGTAACAAATTGACAAATATTTAATACATGTGTAAACAAAACAAAGTGACATTGCTTTAAAAATAGATAGAGCTGTGGCTATAAAGCAGAAAGCTTCCAGAGACTCAGCTCACTCTACGTCTTTGTGTTAGAGGCACAAAAATGGACTTAGGCTAGCTCACTTCCAAGACAGAACCAAAGCTCTTACTAATGATTTCCTCTCCAAGTTCTGTGACTAGGAAACTTAGCTAGAGTGCAGAGGGGAGAAAGCTGCACGGAGAGGTAACTCACCTTCCAAGAGAAGGGGTAAATAGGGCTTCAGAAGCAGGGGACATTTCTAGTCACTCTAAAAATCTTGATAAGCTTAATAATCACAAGTGAGGTAGCAGCCATGCAGGCTTGGGGAAAGCACTGTGACAGCAGCCTGTGTAGCCTCTGCATCAGGAGGAAACAGGAATTTACTGAGGAATGGCAAGGTCAGTGGGTCACAACAGTGCAGGGGAAGGGAACAGGAGAAGCAGGTAGGCAGGAGCCAGAGCCCTGGGGCCTCCCTTAGCAGTAAACAACAGTCTGTACTCCTTAGGAGCATGCTTTACTGAAACAGAAAACTACAGCAACAGGGCTGGAGACACTCAACCCAGGTCTAAGAGGTACCTTAGACAGTACGTAAGTGTGCAGACTCATTTCATAAACAGGATTTTCCACCAGGGCAAGTGGGACAAATACATTTTCCACACCTAAAAAAAAGGTACAGGGTAAAAAGAGAGTGATGTAGGAAAAAAATACTGAAAAGTCCCTTCAAAATAGTAAAGAGGCAGGTCACAGTCAATCAATGGTCAAGCACAGAGCAAACAAAAGATACAACCTCCTGTCCCTCAGTCTTAAGAGAGAGGCTAAGGCCTGGGGATAACCTCTTCCCATTTTTTTCATGGAATCTAGGGAAACTTCACTAAACTGAGGAAGGAAAAGTGGAACAGGGACATCTAAGGAACCTGTCCACACTGCTTCTTTTGTTGTTAAGGGACAGGGTCTTGCTGGTACACATACATTTATGCACAAACACTCAGGTGGATAAAATAAAAACAAATAAATATTTAAAACTAAAGAAATCCTGACTTATTAATATAAATTATATGTTCATGAAAATATTCGTATTTCTCAAAAGAAAGCAGTTTGCTGAGTGGCACAGGTCTCTATTTGTGCAAACTGTTAAAGAGTACAAGGTGAGACTTCTTTGGGTATTGTCAGCCTTCTCATGTTGCTTTGGTTGAATATAAAGGAACCTGAGTTCCCACTAAACAAGGAAAGTGAAGGCATGAACGAGCCCCAAGAGTCTTGGGGCAAACTCTGGAATTGCTGTGTTCATGTAAAGCAAGAGATCCAGCTCTGCAGCTGTGTGCCTCAGTTTCCTGTGGGGTGCCTAAGGGTGAGTCAGCAGAGATGGTGCTAACTGTAGTCCTGGAGACTGGGTAGTGAGAATTCTGGAATTTTGGTTTCTTTAAAAAACACAGAAATATTATAAGAACATGTTTTTGTTTTAGTCCCAGGTGTTGGGATAGGGGGCTGCTTCTGACCATCCGAAGCAGCTGACTATGATTTGCCTCAGGCTCTAGCAGAGGCATGGTTTTGCCAGTTGTAGATAATTTCTGCGATTGCATGATGTTTGGAATTCTGGGAACTTTTCAGAGGGTATATAAACACTAGGATCCCGAGAGTTGGGAGTCATTGGGGGGTGGGGGGGCTGTGGTTTGTTAGTAGTCATGATCAAAGAAGAAACAAAGAGAAAGAAATTAGATTTAAAGATATCTCTTTCTCTCCCCTCTCTCCTCCTCTCTCCTATCAAGTGATAGAAGGAAAACGGGATGGTGGTGGTAGGAGATGGGTAGAAGATGGGAAAAAGAAGAATCTACAAACTATCAAAGACCTGTACTATAACCTCAGGAATGCCTCACTGGAAGAGTTGTCATCGTGAGACCATCATAGCAACATCGTGTCTATGATGTCATCACTAAGTGATATAATCATTCTTTAACAATTTTTATTTTGTTTTAATTACGTATGTGTGGGTGGGTATGTGCCCATGAAGGCAGTGCCCTTAGAGGCGAGTAAAGGGTTTGACTCAGGAACCAGGAATCCTATTCAGTTCCTCTGCGGGAGCAGCATTGTTAAGTGCTGAGCCATCTCTTCCAGCCACAATATGATCCTCTATATGCTTCTTTTCCCCTCTATTTAGTAATTCTAAAGATGGGACCCAGAACATCATACTTTTTAGGCAAGTGCTCTGCTACTGAACACCTCCATCCTGTAGGTTATGGAGTCTGAAGGGATAACAGCAGAACCTGCAGCTAATGATTGACCAATCATCTGTTTACATGACACATGGTTGGTTTCATCCCAGTGTCTGACACTGCCATACAGTTTTCTTTCTAGGCCAGTAGCCATGGACAGCATCTACAACCTCCAGGAATGGCTCCATGGTGCCCATTCCTCTGGGGCCTCCCCAGTCCTTGAGTTCCTCTCAGGGGTGCCCAGCTGAGTCACAAGTGTACCCTGTGTCCCACCCTCAGGCCATAGGCTCAAAGCAACAGTGTAGGACCCATGCCAGCCTCCAGCACCTCACATGGGGCATACCTGCTAGTGCCTGGACACTCTTCTCCCCAGCATATGGCGATTAGGAAGTCACTCTCCATGTGGGACGAGGTCTAATCAGCCTGCCAATAATCACCAGGCCCAGAACGTGGCCGAAATTCAGGAAAGACAATCCCCAAAGACAAGTGCCACTTAAATCCTGGCACTGACCACAGTCCCCTTGGTAACCCGTGCTTCTGAGCACGATTTAGCCAGTGAGCTAATTGATGTTCTCCCGGGCAGTCAGCTCATGCTTGGTGATCGAAATGGACACTAATTGCTGACATCCTTCAGGTAAGAAGCCCTTCATGTTCTCAGGCCACCCAAGAGGCCCAGAGCAGGAACTGAGTCTCTCAGCAAATCAGTGCCATGATTGCAAATAATTAATCGAAACAAAGTTTGCAGAAAGAATTAATTATAGAACCTATTAGAAGAAATAGTGACTTCACTGAATGGGAGAGACTGCCTTGTTATGGAGGCTCTAGCAGAAGCTCCATACAAATATGTAGGTAATACAAAATAAACATATTTTAAAGGCCTTGCTGTACTTGAAATTTTACAGAACTGAACTATGCCTTTACACTTTTTAAAAATCAATTACATTTATTTGGGGTGTGTGTGTGTGTGTGTGTGTGTGTGTGCTTGTACCCTCATGCCAAGGTGTGAATGATGGTCAAAGAACAACTTTTGCTAGTCAGTTTTCTCCTTCCACCCTGTGGGTCCTGTGGATCAAACCTAGATCATAAGGCTTGATAGCAATTTTTTACACACTGAACCATTTCACTGGCCTTTTGGCCATTGGCTGTGCCTTTGTGCCTTTTTAAAATCAGGTCACATCTCTGAGACAGACATTTGTCATTTTAAAAGGAGCAGTCAGCATTCGGTCGCTGTGACAAAATCCCTGAGATAATCAATTTATAAAAGAAAAAGGTTCTGGTTCATGATCCTTTGCCCCTGGTTACTTTGCTTTTGTGGAGGCAGCCCTGTGACATAGAGCATCACAAAGCTCAAGAAGTAATAAGAGAAAGAAGGAGGCCCGTGGGGCCCATAATCTTCTGGAAGGGCAGGCTCTCAATGACCCAAGGGTCGGCTACTAGGCACAATTTCCTAACAGTTGTACCACCTGTCTATAGCACCATTGCGGGGACTGTGCCTTTACCATGTAGCCTTTGGTACACTCAAGACCTAAGGGGCTTATGAAGTGGCTCAGCAGGTAAAGGAGCTTGCTGCCAAGACTGACAACCTGAGTTTGATCCCTGAGCCCCACATGATGGAAGGAGAGAACCTACTCCTGAAAACTTCTCTGACATTTATAAGCATTCAGTGGTGTGCACAGCCCCTCCTCTACACACACACACACACACACACACACACACACACACACGATTTTAAACCTTCAAGATCAAAACTACATGAGGGTATGTCTTAGGGTTTTACTGCTGTGAAGAGACACCATGACCAAGGCAAGTCTTATAAAGGACAAGATTTAATTGGGGCTGGCTTACAGGTTCAGAGGTTCAGTCTATTATCATCAAGGTGGGAGCATCCAGGCAGGCATGGTGCAGGCAGAGCTGAGAATTCTACATCTTCATCTGAAGGCTGAAGACTGACTTCCAGGCAGCTAGGCTGAGGGTCTTAAAGTCCACCCACGGTGACACACTCCAACAGGTCTACACCTCCTAATAATGCCACTCTCTCTGGGCCAAGCATATTCAAACCATGACAGGGTATAAATGGAAGCCGGAAAGAGACTTGTGCAGTGGTCAGATCACTGTAGCTTTTTAGTGCCACAGGGCAGAGAAAAAAGCCAGTGCCCAGTGTAGGGCCATTTGATATCCTCTGAGGTAGCATTGTGTATTTGTGTAGTGTGTGTGTGTGTGTTTGTGTGTGTTACACATGGGTATTGGGGGGTGGATGTGTGTATGTGCACTCACTATGCCTGGCTACCCATGGACCTTCTCAATGCAGTTTCATGGGGCTAGCTGGTTGTGGCCATAAGGGCATCCCCAGAGAGGAGCCCTCAACCTCTGACTGGATGAAACTAGGAAGCATATTCCCAATTTCCACAGCCTATTAATTTGGACAGCTTGGAGGTGTGGTTCACATCTCCCAAGGGTCCCCAACAAAATGTAATCCCATTGCCAACCTGTTCATCAGTAGAGCCTTTATTCTTCTCTTCCCCTCCTTTTCCCTCCCCTTCCCTTTCCTTCCCTGTATCTGTCTCCCTCCCAAACTACTGCTTCCTGGGATTGATGTCCATATATGTAAATTGTATTCAAATCCTTGTCTCAGGACTGGTGCTAGGAACATCCAGTCTCAGGAAGGTGTAATTAAAGATCATGACAACTGTGGGTAAGGAGAGGGCCTCAGGGCTGCAGTGTCACATTCTGACAAAGTGATGACTGAGGTGACAACTAAGGAAGAGCAAACAGATCATTAGGACAACACACGGAAGCATGGTGACCTGCAAGCAGGAAGCAGAACCCAGCTTGACAGTGCTCAGCTTTCCCACTACTAAGCCTTACAGGTGTAAGGAGTCAGAAACCTAACATGCTGATTGGTCAGGACATGTGTGCTGATAGGCTAATGGCTATTGAGTGATTTGAATATTGATCTTGGAATTGGATGCTTGTAATTTTTCTTCCAGGGCCAGCAAGGGAAAGGAAGTGGTGCTGGCAAGGCAGGCTGATGGAGCCAGACTTTGGAGGCCACCATGGAAGTAGGGAGAAGGGGAGAGATTCGAGAAGCCATTCCTGAATTCATGCTGCCTGCCTGACTGTCAGTGATTGTACTTAGTAAAGCCATTTTAAAAATTGCTAAGGCTAGAGAACACAGCTCAGTGATAAAGACCACTTGCTGCTATTGCAGAGGACCTGGGTTTGGTTCCCAGCACCTATAAGTTCCAGGGAACCTGATGCCCTCTTCTAAGGGAAACAGACAAGCACCCAGTACACACACATATGTGTAGGAAAAACATACACAGGTCCTCTTGGGCAGCTTAGTGAGACTATCTTTGAAAACAAACAAACAAACAAACAATACCTGAAATAGGCCCAAGAATTGTGGGGTGGCATTTCAAGTACTGGGTCTGGTGGTTTGTTTTGGTTTTGTCTCTTTATGGGCCCCCACTGCTGCTCAGGCTGGCATCCAGTTCCCGGTCTTCAGAGAGCCTCTTCCTTCACCCTCCTAGGAGCTGAGAGTACAGTAATGTACCACTTCATGCTGAGGCTCTTGTTTAAGTGCTGCAGAGTGCTAGAAACTAGAGCTCCATGCAAGCCAGACAAGTGCTCTACCACTAAGCTACATCGTTGGCCATAAAATCGATACATTTTATAATGGAGTGCCCATTACCACAAGACAGTACTGTTTAGCTATACAGAAGTAAATACTGTTACTTTTGTAACATGAGTAGACTTAAAACACTCTGCTGGGCTGGGGTGTAGCTCAGTGGTAGTGTACTTACTTAGTATGTGAAGGATCCTGAGTTCAGTGCCCAGCACCAGAATCAATCAACCCTCCCATCACATCCTGCAGATGTAAAATTGGCCAGGAAGCTGCCATCAGCAGCTAACCTTAGATACAAATTGGGGCTTGTATACTAGAAAGCTGCTTCATACACACCCATATCACGACAGCCCTGTCTTTTACACCCAAAGTCTTTGTAAAACATCAATATCTCGTTTTTAAAAGTCTCCCAACTGTGGGCTCCTGTAAAATAAAAAATACTTTCTTACTTCAAGAGGGAAGAACCAGGGCACAGTCACAATCTGAACAATGCAAAATTAATTCCAGGAGTGTAAATAACTCAAAGTCCAGTATTTGGGATCAACTCATGATCTTCTGGGCTTCTCCAATGGGGCTTGGGTCACTTCTCTGGCTCTGCCTTCTGCAACACACATGGCTTGTCTTCTAAGCTTAAACAGGCTACATTCCACTGCTGCTGCTGTTCTTGGTGGTCGTCTCATGTACTGGCATCTCCAAAATGCTTCTTGGGTCTTCAGCTGCAACTGGGCTGCACTTTCACCAATAGCCTTTCTTGGACTTTCTTCATGACCCCTTCAATCC
This sequence comes from Rhynchomys soricoides, assembly GCA_019843965.1. Classification (NCBI taxonomy): domain Eukaryota; kingdom Metazoa; phylum Chordata; class Mammalia; order Rodentia; family Muridae; genus Rhynchomys; species Rhynchomys soricoides. The sequence goes on from JADRCH010000186.1 coordinate 1,374,181, forward strand.
TAGGGCTACAACTGCTTTTGAGGCTGCACCTTCACCAATGTCCTCTCCTGGCCTCTCACTGTGCCAAGCCTCTCCATCACCCCTCCAGGCCTTCAAAACCAGTACCTCTTGGGAGACTCTTTCACATTACCAGGTTTGTCTGCCAGCACAAGGTACAGCCTAGGCTATCTCTAGAACACAGCCGCTGTGTGCAGACTCTCAAGAAACACTTCCCAGAAGTTTTCACAATGGTGCTGGTCCCGTTTTAATTACTGCCAATTTATCAGTGTTAGCTGACCAGGATAATTATCCCAGCAAAGCAAATGTTTCACTTTTCAGGCTTGGTTCTGGTCTCTTGTTAACAATGGTTGATTCTTTAGCCCCAGCTGACTAGACACCATGTATTGTTCCCACAAATGACCTAGTAGATTCTTTGTTTCCTTCTGAAACACCACTGGCCAGGCCTCCCTCATCTCCATTGCTCTCAACACTCTGACTCCCAAGCTCCTGAAGGACAGCTCAATGAGCTCTCAACACTCAATACTCAGTGGCTTCCCTAGTTCAAAGTACTAAAGTTCTTACACAATCCTCCCCAAAACAACATAGCCAGGTCTGTCACAGGTATGCCCATGGTACTATTGATGTGATGAAACACCTTGCTCAAAAGCAACTTGTGGTGGCAAAGGGGTTAATTTGGCTTAGATATCCTGAGTCATTTTCCACTGTGGGAAGCCAAGAGAGAAGCTCAAACGGGGCAGGAACCTGGAAGCAGGAGATGCAGAAGCCATGGAGAAGTGCTGCTTACTTCTCCTTGCTCCTCATGGCTTGCTCAGTCTGGGTTCTTAGAACCCAGGACCACTAGCACTCCAGAAGTGGGCCCACGATGGGCCCACACTCAATGGGCTGAACCTTCTTCCCCCACCAATCACTAATTAAGAAAATGTGCTACAGTCTTGCCTGCCTATATAGCTTAACCTTTGGAGGCATTTTCAATTAAGGTTCCCTCCTCTCAGATGACTCTTGCTTTTGTCAAGTTGACATAAAACTAAGCCAGCTCACTCACTGAGTCATCTCACAGGCCTAAGGAATCAAAGCTTCTGTGTGGGAACTGGACTGAATCTAAAGAGGGCTGGACAGCAGAAGACATGGGGTTTATTTCCTCAGGGATGGAAGACACTGGAAGAGGGGAGAGAAGCTCCCACACATTTCAGATTTCACATACTCCCCCAGGACACATGGTCTCTGCCCCGGGTCTTTGGTGATGTGCTACTCTTTTACTTGGGTGTGTTTTCTCTATTGCCTCTTGGGCTTAGAGATTTCTTCCTGTAGGAAGGTCTCTTTGCTTAGCTGACTTCTCTCTTTCTCATTTCCTACAACCAGTGCTTCTCATGCCAAGTTGTCCTCTTCTGCTTTCTTGTCTGTTTTTCTATTGGTGGAAAGTCAGGTAGGGAAACTAAAATAGACTTGAAGCTTGTAACTTCCATAAGATGAGTATTTATCATATCCCTTCTTCAAGCCAGGCCCTGATCTAGGAGGCTTTGGTGGGGAACAAAAGTTGGGAAGGGGTTTTGTCTGGTGGAAAAAGGGAGGCTGTGCTTGCCACAGTTGGTTAAATTTGGTAACACTCTTTAGTGACTCACAGTGACTTAAGTTTGTTACACTGGGAAGTCTGGCATGGTGATTCATCTCCAACGTCCATCAGGTAAAACCAGGACTTCAAAACCTTCTATCATGTCTCCTGTCAAATACACACGCAGCCTCAACCACCATGATAGGATAGAAGTCTGGGGCTGTCCTGCCCTAGCCACTTAGACTAGATGTGAAGCGTTGTAACAGCCCATTGGCCAGAGATGGACACGTGACTCTGTCCTACCCGCAAAGGAAGCTGGGAAATGTAGTTGCCAAATGTAGAGCAGCTCTCCTCTATCACCCGCCAATACTAAGCAAAATGTGTGCGACAGTCTCAGGCCGAAGGCAGTGTCCACATATACCCATACAGAGAAGTTGGACTCAGTTAAAAGTTGCAAAGGGATAACTCCTTTAGTTGGATAATATCACCTAGGAGGACTGTGAGGCATAACAGGTGAACGTGTTCAGGAGAGTGATCAGGTGACTTCTGTCAGTTTGTCCCCTCTTAACTTGTTTCCCAGGACACACTCCAGAAGCCCCCTAATTTTGGTATCTTGACTGTGTTCTGATCCTTTGCCTGGTTCACAGGACCACCCCTCCTGAACTCTCCTCCCCACCCCCAAATCTGGTACTCAAGGCTCCACATCTGTCTTTAGTTCTTAATCTCCAACCACTCCACCCAGCAAATCAAAGACTACAGAGCCAGACCCTTAGCCACAGTAACACTGTGTTCTGAGAATGAGAACAGGCAAAAGGGTCCTGATTTCCTCAGAGGGAGCCCTTTTAATGTCCATTGGACAGAGTTTGTGGCTGGGAGCCAACTCCCCCAAAAAACCCTCAATCTAGACAGAAGAGCAGAGCAACAGATGACCTGGATATATTTTATTGTCATTGAGATTAACAAGAGCGGGGTTATATACAAGATGTGACACCCCCTCCCCCAGGACATATTTGAATATTCCCCAAACTGCTTAGGGCCCCCAACCTTGGAGGATCTGCTGAAGTTATACCAGGTCAGTCTTGCCACATGGGGCAGATGACAGTTGGCTTTTAACACCAAATCTTTTCAATCCTACCCTTTCTGAGGAGGACCCTTAGGAGGCATGGAAGAACCGTCCTGGCCAGTGCAGAAGGGGTGCGAGACTGTGGGGCTGTCAGGGAAGAGGGTCCCCACCACCTTGCTTGAAGGGATAAGTAGGGTTTTAACTTCCTGACTGGCTTTCTGAAGTCCCTGAAGTGGGTAAGGAAGGGGTCTGCGTGGATGCTATGTGCAGAGGGCCCAGGTTTAGCATCTAAGAGAGGAAAGCTGGTGAAGGGAACAGGATAGGGTACACAGGGCTTACATCATCCTAGACCTAAAGCCTGACTCTGGCCTTACTCCTCCAGAGGTTCCCTGTCCCAGGCTTCCAGTTGTGGGCTTTGCTTCGACAGGGTCTCCTGGTCCCTGCTCAGGTCACCTAGAAGCTGGAGCAGGCCTGTTTGGCCACAGATTCCCTGGAGCCCACAAGGATGACCCAACGCCCTTTTGCCAGGATGCTGGCGTTTCTCAGGCACTAAGACACCCTCTCCCTCTTTTTCTTCCCAGCTTCTTTGGAGCTCAGGATCAATGAACCTCCGGCCTGGATGCTGCCTCTTGGTGACATCAGACTCCATCCAGGGGAAGGATCGCCTGCCAGGGTGCTGCCGCTTGACTGGGGGGACATCTGAGAACCAGGAATCCAGAAAGAAATCTGGTAACCAGGATGGCGGCAGCCAGTCACTGTCCTCCTCATCTGCCCATGAATACTTGTCCTCGTTGGCACGTCGGCCTGGATGCTGTCGTTTGTGGGGTCTCCAGGCTCCCATTTCTCCCAAGTCCCCCCTCCCTTCAGCTTCAATGTCTTCCTCCTCTTCCTCCCTTTTGCCTGGATGCTGGCGTTTTGTGATCCAGGAGTCTGGAGAAAGAAAAGCCAGTGTGGAAGAACCTGACTCCTCCATCAGGGACCCTTGCTTTCAGGCCATGTACCAACCACTCCAGACTTCTACTTTGGCATAGCACTTAGAGCAGCTCCTCCCTCCCGTTGTCTGCTCCTCAGATCTTAGTGCCTCACAGGGGCACTGCCTCTGGCTTCCAGCCCCAGATCTCTACTTTCTTGCTGGGTGACCATAAGCCACTTCTTACTTGTATTCTCTGAATCTCAGTTTTCAGGACAAAAATGGCAACATGTCCTTATAGACAGGGCCTTAGATACAAGTGCTTAGTAGACAATGATTAAAGCTGTTCTGGATAGGGACCATATGAAATTGTGACTACTGAAAATCTGTCTTCTGATTAGTTCAAGCGCTGAGATTTACTGTGGTCCCAAGGTCTGGTCACCTCCCCATCCTATGGAGGAAGTGGCTATAAGGCTATGCGATTCCTAAATCTGGAAGGGGGCACGACAGGTGGCTCCCCCAACCCTCTCCACATGGCTCCCCTCCCCCCTATACTTACCTAGGGCAGCACCGAGGTCCCCTCGCACCCGCTGGAGGTCTTTCCGCAAGAATCGACGTTCTGGCCGGACCTGGACTTTCTTCAGGCCAGGAAGGTCAGGAGTCACTGCACCTTCCTCCTGGGCTGCCTCCGACAAGGCGCAAGATTCAGGGATACCAGTTAGGGTGAAGATCAAAGCCAGAGCCAGCAGCAGCCAAGGTCCCAGCATCCTGGAGTCAAGAGCAGTGGGTATAAGGGCAAATGTACCGCCTACTCTGGGGTCGTCCCTTCCCTTTCCCCAGAACAAGGTCACTTGCCACCTGTGCCAGGTGCATCTGAGCCTCTGGCAGCTCTCCTGGTCTCAGGGTGCCAAGGTGCCTATTCAATCTAGGAGGCGATGGAAACCTTACTGTTTCTGCCATCCCGAAGTTGGGGGAGTCAGCGCTGCATCTGACACCCCTACCCCCGTGTACTCATTAAGGTTGCAGTGTTGACCAGAAAAGCTAAAGTCTTAGCGGCCAAAATTGTCCCCAAGGCTCCATCTACATTCTAACCCCAGCCCTTCACCATAATCTCCTTCCTCCTGAGCTGAAATTCTCGCTCATATACACGAACTTCCCATGCAACCCTATGCTCCTGTGTTTAGGCTAGAAAACTCTCATTGGACGCCCACATCCTAATTCCAAAGTGAAGGTTCTATTTCTAACATTAGTTTACAGATTCGAACTCTAGGATGGGTCCCACCGTCCTGGCGTGGACCTGCTGGCCGACCTCTTCCATCCAGAGCTCCAACTGTCCTGGCCAGTGTGCGGCGAGGCAGGCGGAGGGGACACTTGTTTGGGATCCGGGGTCAGAGGCATTACCTGCGAGGTGGAGACTGCAGAGCTTTCCAAGATGCGGAGCTGAAGAGTGCAAACTGTCTGTGTAGTCTGCAATGCTCCGGAATCCAGAGTCGACTGCGCACTCTTTGGAGGGGCCAAGGCTTATATGCGCTCGAGATGGTGGCGCCTGTGAGGTCAGCGGGGAGGGGGCGCAGGCCGAAAGCTGGGGCGCTGACGGCAGAGCCGGGGGACCGCCCGCTTTCCGGAAACCTGGTGGGGGCCGAGCGAGCAAGCGAGGAGGCGCCGCTGGCGCAGGTTGGCGCCCAGCTCCGGAGGTCTATTGACTAAGAGAACATCAGACTAGAGAACAAAGGGAGAGAGAGACGTCCCGGGAGTAGTCCGTGATGGAAAGGAGACAACAGTGGGGACCGAGAGACAAATGCTCGCAGCCATCCAGAGACAAGACAGATGCGGGCGGGCTTGGGCAGCAAAAGAAAGGACATAGAGTCTAGTGGCACCTGGGCTTGACTGTGTCACTGTCCGAGTTCCCCTCCTCTAGTTTCCCCATCTGTGGAAAGGGCAAGGCAGCAGCCAGTTCCGTCATGATGGCTCTAAAGCTACAACTAGCTAGCTCATGGGGCTGTTTGGCTCAACTCCCACAAGGTCCTGAAAAATATCTAAATAAACATCAAAGCTAGAAGTTAAGATCAAAATTGGGGGCCTGTGAGATGACTCAGTCATTAAGGGTGCCTACCACCAGCTGTGAACCCCTGAGTGGATTCCAGAAGGTTGTCCTGTAACTTCTACATGCTGAGGATTGTAACATTCACAAGCCTCCCACCCTAAATAAGCAAATGTTTAACAAAAATTAATAATAAAAAGAACAAAATTGGCTTCTCTGGAAAATAAGTGGTCCAGTATTTTTCCTTGACCTCAACCAGCTGGGACAGAGCCAAGGCGTTCTTGGTGACCATGCTCTCCACCTCTCCCTGCGGTCTCCCACTGTGCTGCCTAGCCACCCCAGGAAGGATGTTAGAGCCACTGTTAACTTCCTCACACTCTAATTCTTCAGTCTAAAGAGTTGAGCATTTAGTGTATGCCTCAGGCATGCTACTAGTCTGGGCAGGGGATTGCAAAGGCAATTGTTACTTCTGCTCCTGCTAGACAGATGCCAGAACTTTCTGGGCATTTCCATATCACCAGTCATCTCTTTACACCTTCCTGGCACCAGCAAGAGAAACATGACCAAAGGTTGGGAGTGATAGCACCACTTTACAGTTAAGAGTCAGAGCCCGATGGAGGAAAAGTGACTGAAAGGCAGAGGTGGGAAGGAGTATTTAGATCTCAGAGTCCTTGCCTTAGTTATAGATGAAGACGCTAAGGGTCTGGGGGCATGTCTGACTCAGCTTCCTGACGCCCAGGCACCTCTGTGTTTCTGGGTCATAAGAATGTCATCAGACAGATGGGAGATCTAAGACCCAAGTTTGACCCCCGCTTCCCAGCCGGACTCCAGGGTTTGAAGAATTTGTCACCTTGCCTGTTTCCTCCTGGTTGGATATGACCATGGCTATTCTGATTCTGAGCAGCTGTGACCACCCTCAGAAGACCCTCACCAGCTAGGGCCTGTTAACATGTCCTGACTAGGGGCTGGAGACTGAAGCTAAGTAGCCCCAGGGTACTTCCTGTAGCTGCCTTTGAGTCACCCAGGTAACCCTAATAAACTCCTTGGTTCACCAAGCTAAACCTTTTTTGACCCATTGGTATCCTCTATATCTGGGGTGAAACAATGTTTCTCTCACTCCAGAAAAGGTCATGTGGTTCTAGCTAGCTAAGCTATCAACTTTGCAGACCTGTTCCTCCATGCAAGTAACAATGGACCCTTAGCCACAGACAGAATAGGTTACCAGGGTGTTTCTCACCACAAAGACAATTCTCCTGTACAAATTCTCAAGCCTGTGCCCGGGGAAGCCACTCAAGGATATGCTATGCGGCAAGGTTTTGAGAACCCACGATTGCAAGCAGCTAGGTACCTGTCCATCAGGAAGAAGCTGCTTAAATCAAGTGGGGCCTATTCAATACGACTCTGGGGTCTAATATAGTCTTTAAGAGATGGAGGCAGCTGTGTGTGTGTGTGTGTGTGTGTGTGTGTATGTGTGTGTTAGCATATATCCATAGAGAAACAGTACCAAAAATCAAAACAATAACCACAACAGAAACACCTGGGATAGAAACCATGCCTGGTCAAAGGCCTAGAAGCTAGGATGTGGCCCCCTGATGAGCCTGCTGGTTGGCTCCAGAAAAGAGGGGTGTTCCTAAGAACCAGGAGTGAATGATCCCCTCTGTCATTTTGACACACACACTCACTCACACACACACACACACACACACACACACACACCCCCCACACACACCCCACAGAGCCTTGCTGACATAGGAGAGGCCACCCCTCTAGGATAAGTCTAGGAGACCCTTTCATATGCAAAAGGCTCCAGACCTATGTTCTTTCCCAGCCCGGGCTCCTAGCACCCAGGATCAGGTGCTCTAAACCACTTTCATCCACCCTATCAGTTAAGGCTGTACCAGAAGACAATTGTAGAGTTTATACCCCACTCTGAGGTGACCAAAACTGACCAATCCTGTTGACCCTGCCTCGACTCATCTTTCCTGTATTAGAAGTCAACTTAACTCTCCATGACCTTCACCTTCTAATGAACCCTGGTACTGCTCTGTGCAGTATCTGGGGTAGGATGGGATGCTCCCACTCTGTTCTGCTCTTTTCCTCATATCTATCTATCTATCTATCTATCTATCTATCTATCTATCTACCTACCTACCTACCTTTCTGTGTGTTTTATTTTTAGACAAAGTGTGGCTAAAGTAGGCTGGTATTATGTGGCTCAGGGTGGCCTCCAATTTGAGATCCTTCTGCCTCACTCTCCCAAGTGCTGGGATGATGGGACAGTGCCACCATGACTGCTTATAAAATGTTTAGTCGTAGTCCTGTCCTCCTGTCCGGTTGGCCTCACCTTTCCTGAACATACCGAATAATCCAACCTACCTTCCCACAAGTCCTGACCTCACCTGTGTTCTCATTCCCTCTCCCTTTTTCCTGAGGATCCAGCCCAAGGGCTCTCCCATTGAACTCTATAAAGGACACTGCTGTTTTCCTTGATTCTCAGATTATTAATGCAGCTAAACTTTAAAAAACAAACAAACAAAAAAACGAATAGTGGGATTATTTAGTGGTAAACATGGGCCCCTCCAAGACCCCAACACACCCCACTGCAGGTGTCTTTAAGTGGTAGTCAGACAATCAGCTAGCCTGCAGGTCATTAAAGGTGGCCCTCCTCACAATCAGCCTTGGACTATACCTCCTGTTTTCCCACACTAGTTTTAAGAAAGGGGACAATGAGACAGTTACCCTTCTTAGAGTTTAAATACGCTGAGAAAAGAGAGAGGAAGCATCACAATTGTCCCTCCCGAGATTTCAAATAACATAAGAAAGGGGAGAGGAAGAGGGAGTTAGTGGGCTTTGTGGAGGAGCCTTAAGAAAAGGCCATTTCCTCCTGGGGAAACGTGGCTACTTTGTGGATTTAGTTTTTTTTTTTTCCTTTCATTCTCTTTAGTTTGCTCTGTTAAGTGATTTCTGACCAAAAGAAAAGAATCTGGGCCCTCCACTGGCCCCCTGTGGGGATGTAACAGCCTAAACCACCCAAATCTTTATCAGGTGACAAAGACAAACTTTTAAGAGTTAACCCACCTGGACCACACTACTCAGCAGGAGAGCTGGGCCCCTGAAGATGCTGGGAAGGAGGGAAGCAAGACTCTATCCATGGAGGACTGTTTATCCGTTCTGCAGTCTGGAAACCCTTTTTGCAGCTGCCCACAGTTCCTCCAGAACCAGCTTGTCCGCTCTTCTGAGCTCTAGCTAAAGCCTCACTTTTCTCTTCCTGAGCACATATACCAGGGCGCTCCTCTCTGACTGGTGCATTCTTTCTCCCTCCTTCTCTGTCTGTCTTGTCTCTGTCTCTCTCCTCACTTCTCCCCCCCCCCTTCTCTCTTTTTCTTTCTCCCTCCTCACCTCTCCATTCCTCACATAGGTGCCTGAACTTACCTCTAATGTGGCTTTCTCTCTTCCTCTGAGCCATCTCCTTCCTCTCAGAGATCTCCAGCCTGTCCTGTTTTTTCTCTCCAACTTTAATAAATGGTCCTGTTTCCTTCTCAGTTGGCTTCATTGTTTTTTGACCCTTTGAGCCTACACTAGTATGAGGTGAGTCCTCAGTGACACCAGGGCGGTGCTGGCTTCCAGAACCCATCTCTCTCTCTCCCCGGCCTTCCCTCCATCATTCATTGGTGTCTTGCAGACACCACAGTCCTCATCAGTCCTGAGCAGAAACAAGGGCCCACAGCGGCTTCATTCACTTACCTGTGTAAGAAATAGGATTGTTTAAAGATTTGCGTGTATTATTTTAAGTCATGTGCATGTGTGTGGAGATATGCACATGTGTATGCGGGTGTCTGCTGAGGCCAACCTGTAGCTGGACTTACAAGGAGTTGTCGATCCTGACCTGGGAGCTGGGAGTGAACTCACCTTCATCTACAAGAGCAGTAAAAGCTCTTAATTGTTGAGCTATTTCTCTAGCCACAGTGATAGGGTGTTTTGATGGTTAGGTTTATTTTACAATTTTTATACTGTGTGTGAGAATTCCTGGAAAGACCCCGTCTGCAAAGCTTGCAGAACTAAAGTGATGTGAAGAGGCTGGAAGGTTACAGGTCTTGAGGGTAATTACAACTTACCGTGGGCTAGCTTTAACCCCCTCGATAGCCATTTTTTGCCCTCCTCTGTGCCAGACCTAACATCCCATGAGTAACCGATACAAATTCTTTGCTATGTACAAACAGACTCCTTTCTCCTCGACCTATAGCTGAGTTCTCCCCATTTTGTTATAACCTCCAATGTGTTTGCCTCTCTTTGTTCTGTAACTATTAAAAACTTTATGAAACTGCCTCCATGTTAAAACATGGAATTTGAGATGGGGGAGGGTCAAGTCAGTTCAGAATAAACTGTCTCTCATCCCTTTGAGATGAGAGTTGGGTTTTCCCATGAGCAATAGCAATATCATCATAGAGTCATATGCTGTCATAAGAAATAATACAGAGGTGGCTGCTGAGATGGCTCAGTGGGTAAAGGCGCTTGCTGCTAAGCCTGATGACTTGAGTTCAATCCCTTGAACTCACACAGTGGAGGGAGAGGAGTGACTCCTCAAGTTTTTCTCTAACCTCCACATGTGGGCCACAACTCTTTCCATGCAAAGAAATCAGTAGTAAAAATAAAAGAAAAAAAATCACAAAGAAATCATGAGTGGTATGCATGCATGTGTGTATGTATGTATGAGTGGCATATGTGTACATATGTGTGAATGTGTGTATATGTGTGTGTGCACATGCGGCTAGTTCTATGCAACTTTACCATGTTTATCAACCACAAAATGGTTATTTAATAACATCTGGGGCAGGGTCTAGGGAGTTGGCTCAGTGTCGAAGAACACTGGTAGTTCTAGAGGAACTGTGTTCAGTCCCTAGCATCCACATGGTGAATTACAATCACCTATAATTCCAATCTAGAGGATCTAATGCCCTCTTCTGGCCTCTGAGGGCAAAGCATGCTTATAGGATGTATAAACTCACACAAGAAAATACACATGCACATAAATAAAGGGTTTATTTATTTTACAGTTTGGAAACAGGGTCTTACTATACGGCCAAGACTGCCCTCTATCACACCGATCCTCCTAACTCAGCCTCTCAAGTGCTGAGATGATAAGTATTCACTATCACACCCAGTTCTGGAATGTCTTTTTTTTTCTTTTTTTTCTTTTTAAATATATGCTTTGCCTGCATGTATATAAGTTCACCATGTGAGCATCTGGGGTCCTTGGAAGCTAGAGGAGCATGTTGGATTCCATGAAACTGGAGTTACAGACAAGACAGTTTGTAAGCCATTATGTGGATGTTGGGGATGGAACTTGGGTTCTCTGTAAGAGCAACCGGTGCTCTTAACCACTGAGCCATCTCTTTAGCCCTAAAGTGGCTTTCACTGGGGAGGCAGAGGCAGGAGGTTCTCTACATAATGAGTTCCAGGGCATAGTGAGACCTTGTCTCAAAAATCAAAACAAATGAATTCTAGAAAATGTTATGGACATAGACTCAGTCCTTTTCTTTATAATTGTTTTTTTTTTCTTTTTCTTTTTCTTTCTTTCTTTTTTTGCTATGAAAATAATAGATATACTTTTTGCCCAAGATCATAAAAACTATCTCGGGAATTCTGACAAAAGAAATCAGTTCCATAGAAACCCCACTGGAAGTCTCTCTTTTCCAGGCCCCTCCCCTTCCATGGGAGAGCTTGAGGGAGGTGGGCTATGGCTCTCTGACGCTGAATCCACTGGAAACATTCTTCAGTCTTATCTTGGTCACCACTTTACCCCTTTATTGAGCAAGTGTCCATATTATTGCACAGCCTCAGGCAAGGTTCTGCCCCTAGGGTCATAGTAGGGTATCAGCAGGTGCAAGATGTGGGAAAGATGGGGGCCCAACAGATCTCAACCAGCCTTGATGGCCTTGGAGATAAGTTTGGATTCAGACAACAGAACAGTTTAAAGCAGAGAGAGATCCCATATGACTTATCCCTTCAGTCTACCTGAGTGCACAGCTGTTCCTGCTTGAAACTGTCCTGCCTCAGTTTCCCTCTTGTTCTGTTCTTCCTCCCCCCTTATGCTTACCCTTTGCCCACTTCTGAGCTGCTTATCCTCTGCCTGGTCCAGCCCACCACTGCCCTCGCCCTATGCACCTTCTCCAGGTGCCCTGAGAACCAATTTACCCACAGAAAACTCCAGTCACAGGAAAGGAGGACCCTACCCTGAGATCCCCTGTCACAAGGCTCACTATGCAGCCCTGGCTGGCCTGGAACTCTCTAAATAAACCAACTGCCTTCAGACTCACAGAATCTACCTGCTTCCACTTTCAGAAAGTTGAGATCACAGGTATGCACCACCATGCCCAGCCCACAAAGAAACGTTTTAGCAGAAAGTCATGCAAAAGATTTCTCTAACCCAGAATCAGATTTTAGTTTGTGGTGGAGAAGAGGTGAGAGACTCTGCCTTCTGAAAGGTACATTTGGAGTAGACCTTCAGATAAGCTCCAGAAGGCTTATGCTAATTCTGATGAGGGCGGAAGCAGGGTGGGGGTGGTGTGAGACATCTTGCTGCCAGGAAGTCACACTGCTTGGAGGACCAGACACCCCATCATCCATCAAGCCTGCCAGAGATAACAAGCCCCCAACCCTTGCTGTAGCTTCTTATTACAAGAACAAAATAAAAAACAACTTGGCAATCACTTGGCTATCTGGGTGTATTTATCTTGCTGTCAGCCACAGTGGGCTTGATCCTGATGTTCCAAGCTAATTAGAGCTTGCCCTCATTTAAGTGGCATCTGCATCCTGGATATTGGAAATGGGGGAGCAGGGATGAGTGTGCTAACGCTGAGCCGCTGAGCCATGAGTCAGGGTAGCAGGAAGTAGAGGAGGAAGGGCCCAGCTGATGCTGATGAGACCTTCAATGCAGTCTACACCCCAGAGCGCCCAGAACCAACATTCCTTTCTGTCATCCTGTGAGAGTCCATGGGTGTATCTGGAATGGATGCTGTACTGTTCCACCTTCCAGAATCTGGCTACTGATTTTGAAAGAGCCTCTCCTCTTGAGCATAGGCCTTAGCTTCGGGCCACTCTTCCTAGGCTCTTGAGGGCAAGATGTGCAGGAATAGCAACGGCAGTAGGACCAGATGGTCTAGGCTCTTGCTGCCCAGCTGGACCTCTGCTGGCCTTTCCAGTTGGCATTAAGGTTGGCCCTTGGTGTTCTTGCTAAACAATAGATTTACTCCTGTTTTTGTTTGAGGCAGGTCCTCACTATGTCTTCCTGACTAGCCTGGAATTCTCTGTGTAGACCTCACAGGGATCCTCCTGCCTCTGTCTCCCAAGTGCTGGGAATAAAGGCATATGCCACCATACCTGGCCAATAAATCCCTTCTTAAGGTGAGTCAGTGTTCTGGTTTGAAGGTAAAATATGCCCTACTGGGTCAAGCTTTGTCCACTTGTTCTCCAGATTGTGGCATTAGTTTGATGAGTTGTGGACCCTTGGTAGGGCCCAAGCTGGTAGCAGTGGGTCCCTAGAGGCAGGAAGGTTATACCTGGACCCTGATCCCTGCCTCCCATCTCCCAACCTCCACCATTTCAGTGTCTTTCCCCTCTCTCTCCCTCTCTCCTTCCATCTCCTTTCAATTCTCTCTCTGCCTTTCTCTCTCTCTCTCTTCCTCCCTCCCTTCCTCCCTCCCTCTCTCCCTCTCTCCTTTCCCTTTCTGATCCACTGTGATGTGATGTGACCATCAGGCTGAGAGGTAGGTACTTTTTCATTCCTTCACTACCATGACTAAAGCCCTCTGAAGCCGTGAGCCATAGTCACTCTTTCCTGCCTGAAGTTGCTTCTGGTGAGAATTGTGTTCACATGAACTATCCAGAGTTGGGCTTTGTTTGCAGTCCTGATTGATAGGCCTCCTCCTCTGTATTGGGACCTCTGCAGAGTCATAGACTCGGGCTCTAGAGAAGGGAGGCAAGGACTGAGACAGCTGCAGAGAAAGAACATCAAGGGCAACAGGAAGAAAGCAGCTCCCCTTACAGCACTAAAGGTGCTGGGAATGTTCTCTGTTTATCCAAAAATAGTTCTTAGAAGCTTGAAACAAAGCTCCATTTTCTCTCATCTCAGTGGCCATGTGTTTGTCTGGTTTCTTTCTGGCCCCTTCCTATAACAGAACCCTGGTTAGAAAAAGAACACTGCTCTGTTCTCTCGAGAGGCCTGTCTTGAGATGGGGCCAGCCTGGGAGAGGCCACGTGACCAAAGCCTGGCCAGAGAAAGTCAAACTTTCTGGCTAAAAGAACTGGCTCAAGACTAGACCTATGGTCAAGCTGGGCCAATGAGACTCTTACATTTAAGATTTAGATTTTTTTAAAGATAAGATCTTTATAGATAGTCCTTCCTGGCCTTCAACTCACTATGGCCTTCAACTTAGACTGGCCTCAAATTCATAGATATCTGTTTGCCTTTGCCTCCTGAATGTTGGGATGAGAAGTGTATGACACCCAGATAAAACATTAAAAAAAATATTTATTTACATTTGTGTCATGATGTATGTGTGAAGATCAGAGGATCAGCCGAGGGAGTTAGTTCTCTCCTTTTACTATGTGGGTTATTGAATCAAAACCAGGTAGTCAGGCTTGGTAGCAAGCACCTTTGTCTCTTGAACTATCTCACTGGCCTTACACTTGAGATTTTGGCTGAAATTATGTATTTACTCATTTTGGTTTTGTGGGGTATCCTAGTTGGGGTTTCTATTGCTGAGAGTAAGATACTATGACCAAAAACAACTTGGGGAGGAAAGGGTCTATTTGGCTCACCCAAACCACAGGCCATCATTTAGGGAAACCGAGGTAGGAACTCAATCAGGCCAGGAACCTAAAGGAGAAACTGAAGCATAGACCATGAAGGAATAATGCTTACTAGCTTGTTCCCTATGCCTTGCTCAGCCTACTTTTTTATATCTCCCAAGATCACATGTTGGCAGATGATGCCTCTCTTATTGTACTGGGCCCTTCCACATTAATAGGGTTTTATTGCTGTGAACAGACACCGTGATCATGGCAACTCTTATAAAGGAAAATATTTAGATGGGGCTGGTTTACAGTTCAGAAGTTTAATGCATTATCCACTTGGTGGGAAACATGGCGTTATGGGATATGGTTCTGGAGGAGCTAAGATTTCTGCATATTGATCTGTAGGAAGCAGAAGGAGACTTTGTGCCACACATAGTTTGGCACATAAACATAGTTTGAACATAAATGACCTCAAAACCCTCCTTCACTGTGGTAAACTTCCTGTAACAAGGCCACACCTTCTAATAGTGCTACTCTCTATGGCCAAGTATTCAAGCACATGAGTCTATGGGGGCATACCTATTCAAACCACCACAACCACTAAGTAAGAAAATGCCCCACAGACCTGCCTGTAGGCCAGTCTAACAAAGTCATTTTCTTAGTTGAGGTTTTCCCTTCCCAGATAACCCAGGTTTGTGTTAAACTGACAATCAATCAATCAATATTCTAATCAGAACATGGGTATCAGCCTACAACTCCTGGGGTAATTTTACATTTATTTTATTTGTTTATTTATTCATTTCCATCTCATGAGAAGATTCTAGGTCTGGCTGACATCACTGTGAAGTTAATTGACCCAAGAAGTGTTTCCACAGTATTGTGTGACTGTACCTTTAGACTCTTGGGTTTTTTGAGATAGTAAATTAGCTCCTTATTGCTCAAGTCAGTTTGAACTGCCATTCAAACTGTGGTGGTTTAGACAAGAACTGTCCCCCATAGGCTCAGACATTGAACATTTGGCCCCCAGCAGGTGGCGCTGCTGGGAAGTTATAAATGGTACAGCTTTGTTACAGAAAGTGCATTTTGGGGGGGATGGGTTTTGAGAGTATATAGTCTTGCCATATTTCCAGTTTGCTCTTTTTGCTTTGTATTTTTGTTGGAAGATGTGAGCTCTTCGCTCCCTTCTCCTTCCACTGAGCCTGCTGCTTGCTGCCATGCTCTTCTGCTGGGACGGACTCTTATCCCTCTGCAACTGTAAGCTGAAATAAACTCTTCCTTCTGTAAGTTGCCTTGGTCATGGTGTTTTATCACAGCAGTAGAGAAGTAACTAATACATAACCCAATGACAAACAGGTGAAACTTAAAGAAATGGAGGAACCCCAGAGCTGAGCCATAGCTGGGAAGGCAGGGGAACCACACATGTCAGCAAGGGATCTCCCAGGTCACTGAAGACCTACACTCAGCATCAGCTCTGCCTTAGTCCCTGGACCTCTTTCACCTCTTCACATACTAGAGCTGTTTTATCTTCTATGACAGGAGGAATTTGATAACACATACACATACTAACACACTTTCCAACCAACTAGTCTGATGCTACATTCTAATTCTTTAAAACAGTTTTTAAATTACATTTATTTATTTTGTGTGTCAGGGGAGGGAGGTGGGCATATAAGTGCCACTGCATGTGTCTGAAAGTCAGAGAAACAATTCGAGGGGCATCGATTCTTTCTTTCTACCGTGTGGGTTCCAGAGATGGAGCTCAGTTCACCCTACTTGGTGGCAAGCAACTTTACCCAGTGAGCCACATTCTAGCTCCATGTGGTGCTTTTATGTTTTTCACAAAAATCGAATAGTGTAAACATTACAGTTATTCCTATTTTATGAGAAGTCTGAAACCTAGACTTCTGAAACCTGGATAACTGTTCAAGGTCATTGGATGGAGACCAAGTCTTTGCCGTTTAACATGTTACATGCTTTATTTTACACCACTTCTTCAGTATTGAATAACAGGTGATCAGGAGGCAGGCAGGGAGTCCAGAGGTCTGTCCTAGCTACAGGGACACCAAGACCAGCTGAGTTTGGGCTTTTCTGTACCATAGCTAAAGGTGAGTTTCCGATGGAGAAGTGCTAGGTCTCTAGGCCAGAAGTAAAGGTGATGGGGAGTGTCCTGAGACTCATTCCAGCCTCGAGGACAACGAGGACAACATATGACTTCAAAAGGTCTTCCCTAGCCTCCTCTACCATCTCCACGCACCCAGCGGGAGGCTAGAAAGCCTTTAGGATAATGCTTTCCCGGCTAAGGGGGCAGATGTGTTAAGCATGAGGAGGAAGGGAGTAGTCCCTGTCCATAGGACACGTACAAGGCAGCGGAGAGGCAAGACAACACCAGCAGAAACTAGGGACAATTCCATGCCAAGACACAGCAGAGCTGATGACTTACCGTGTGGGCATGAGTCTCCATAGGCAGGAAATAGCCAATCAAGCCTGAAGTAAGATGTGAAGCTGACTTGGTACCTGAGGGGTGGTTAGTATTGAACATAGTATTCAACAGAGGAATGGATACAGAAAATGTGGTACATTTACACAATGGAATACTACTCAGCTATTAAAAACAATGACTTCATGAAATTTGAAGGCAAATGGATGGAACTTGAAAATATCATCCTGAGTGAGGTAACTCAGTCACAAAAGAATGAACATGGTATGTACTCAATGATAAGTGGTTATTAGCCCAAAAGTTCAGAATACCCAACAGCCACTTCACAGCAACCATTGGGCTGAGTGTGAAGTCCCAGATGGAGGACTTGGAGAAGGAACTGAAGGAGCTGAGGGAGTTTGTAGCCCCATGGAGGGAGCAACAGTGTCAACTGGCCTGACCTCCTGATGCTCCCAGAAATTGGATCACCAACCAAAGAATACACATGGAGGGACCCATGGTGCTGGCCACATATGTGGCAGAGGAGGGTCTTGTTAGACATCAGAGGGAGGGCCTGAGGGTGTTAGATGCCCCAGTATAGGAGAATGCCAAGGAGGGAAGACGGGAGTGGGTGGGTGGGTGGGGGAATACCCTCATAGAGGCAGGGGGATAGGTGAAGGAAGGGGGGTTCCAAAGGGGAGATCTGGAAAGGGGGAAACATTTGAAATGTAAATAAAGTATATAAAAAAAAGAAAGAAAAAGAAAAAAAGCTGGAGAAAAGCCTCACTCCCTTTGTGCAGGTGAGAGGGTGTGGAAGCCAGCCCGGGGCAGAAGACTCCTGCTCTCCCCGCAGATCTGCCTCGCCCCCACCTCACTATTTCTGGCATGGATACCAGGGGAGAAATCTGAGGTCAGACAGAATGGCTGCTCATAACTCTGACGCACAGCTGGACCGAGAAACGAGGGCCAGAACCACCCTGAGCATCTCAGGTCTGGCCATGCTAAAGGCCAAGGCTGGATACTTCGGGGGCTGCACTAGGTACCCATCTAGCCTTAGCAAATGGATTTTCATTTATTGGTTTTGAAGCCAGAGGTGAACTCAGGACAACCATGATGGAGGTTCAGACAAGCAAGAGTTCTGAGGAGGGGGCAGGGCCTCGGGAGAGAGCAGGATCCCACGGACTCAGTTTCCCTGGTCAGCCATTACTTTAAGATTGTAGAGGAAGCAATGGCCCCTTGCTGGGTCTTAGATTCCTTGTAGATCCAAGAAACATAGTAAATTGGACCTTGCGTGGGTACAGGGAGGGAGTGTGGACTGGGGTGGTGAGTGCCTTCCTAAAGTACCCCACTGGACACAAGAATCAATTATAGTTGAATTTTTTTTTTTTTAATTAAACCAGTGACAGTGTCTGTTTACGGTCTAGAGAGAAAGCATCTATTATTACCCGTCAGAATCCTTCCAGGAGCTAGAAAGTGCCCTCAAAATAGAGAGTTGGGAGATCATTTAGTAAAAGGACAGCTCAGAAAATGACTAGGCTGATGTGCGTGACAGAAACTGCTGTTTTAGTGTGAGAGACATTTTTAGTTCCATCCCAGCACCGATAAATATGGACACAGCATGGGTTCAAGGAGGAGAGGGAGTGAGCCATTGCTGAAGCTCTAAGCTTACAAGGGTGAAGCAGGCTATAGAACTAGAGAAGGCAGGCCTGCTTGAAAGGGTCTTGGCAGGAACTTTAGCCTCCAGTTGAGAGACCTGACAAAGAAGAAGCTAGGACATTAAAACTTTTCTCTCTTCTCCAGCCTTCCCTTGACAAAACCTACAGGGAAACCAGGGGCTGGGTTATAGTAGAGTGTCCGCCTAGCCTAACATGCACAAGGCCCTGGATTTGCCCCCAGCAGTGCATAAACTGGGCGTGGTAGTTCATGCCTTGGATAAGAGCATTCAAGAAATAGGAGGATTAGAAAGTGAAGGCCATTTTAGCTATGGTGATAGTTAATATTGCCAATTTGAGCCTGTGGTATGGTGGTACACATCTTTAATCCTTGCACTTGAGAGGGAGAGGTGGGCAGATCTCCGTGAGTTCAAAGCCAGCCTAGTCTACATAGCAAGTTTCAGTCTAACCAGGGGTACAGAGTGACACTTTATTTCAATAAGAAATTTTTTTTTTCCGTTTTGACAGGGTCTAGAATCACCGATGAGACAAGCATCTGGATATGCTTTGGGGAGGTTATGTAGATTAAGTAGGATGGCCCCCCCAGGACTTGGGTGGCACTATTCCATAGGCCAAGGTTATAGACTACATAAAAGAAGAAACAAGCCATGCAGACATTCATCATTTCAGCTTCTTGCCTACAAATGCAAGGTGACCCAACACGACCCTCCATTTCTAACTCCATCCACCATGATTTCCTGTCATGGTGGCACTGTACCCTGGGATTGTGAGCCAAAAGAAACCCTTCTCTTAACTTGTTTTTGTCAGAAACTTTGTCACAGCAACAAAGTAAGTAATATTGCTACATCAAAACCAGTCCAGGATACATGAGACCTAGGCTCAAAATGGCTCAAAATACAATACAATACAATACAAAACAAACAAACAACAAAAAAAACCCCAAAACAAAACAAAAAAATGAAACAACAAACCAAAAGGCAAGGGAGAGAAGAGAACAGTGATAAGATCAGCTTCCCCAGCTTAAGGAAGGTTGGCGAATAGATCTCTGAAAGCCAAAAGGACAGGCCAAGTCAGAAGGCATTCTGGCTGCCCTGCTTGTAACGAACTTGAAGACCCCTCTCCAGAAAGGTGCTCTGGACCCTCCTCTAGTGCTTCAGATTGCAGTGAGGAGAATGCAGTCATGACAAGGAAGAAGGATATGCTTGGCCTTATCATGGACACAGACCGAGGGTGGGGCTGGCACATAGGCTTTTGGTAGGAACAGGAGTGGCCGGACGTGAAGCAGGCAGTGAGATGAAGACGAAGCGCACGCATAGTTCACCTGTGATTGATGAGCTTCCGGAGCCCAAGAGGTGGGGGAAATTAAAAGAAATTAAAAAGGAAAGTTTAATAAATCCTGGCTGGCCTCATGCAGACAGACCTGCCCTACCCACTCAATTACTAAGCGTCATTTTTTTAGCTCCTATCCAGGTAAGTCACAAATAGATTCACCACCACAGAGGGGCTGATGTGACTTATGGAGACTTTTGCAAATGAGTCACATTTTATCTCCCCAGCCTGGGGAGCGGGTTAAGTTCTGGCCATCGCCTGTTCCATGTCAGAGCCGAGGCTGGTGTCTCTATGGATGGGATAGATTGCTTAGAGAGGAGTGGTGAAGTATAAAGTATGATATTTCAGAGACTAACACACCATATTATCCTCAGTGCTTCGACAAATACACCTTAAGGAAGGGGGCTTATTTTGCTTACAGTGTAAGGGATCACGGTCTGCAGTGGTGGTGGAAAGGCGTGTTGTCAGGAGCATGAGGCCGCTGGTCACTTTGTGTCCACAGGAAGCAGATCTACAACAAAGGTGCAGCTTTTGTCATGCTTTCTAGTCAGTCTGGGACCCCAGGCCACAGGATGGTGCTGCTCATGGTCAGAGTAGGTCTTCCTACCTCAGCCAAGTCCTTCTGGAAACATTCTCATAGACACTCTCAGAGGGTAACTCTAAATTCTATCTAGTTGACAATCAAGAGCACCTACATGTGAAAACCTAGACATTGAGGGTGTTGTATAACAGGATTTTCCTGGGGAGACACAACACACATGTCTACTCACCCAGGAAAGGGAACCCACAACAGATCAAATAATGATTGCACCAAAGTACAACTTGGTAAGCCAGTGACTCCGTTGAGGTTACTAACAGGAATATGCGTGAGGGAGGGTTACTTAATAAGGAACCAGGATGTCTCAAAAGGAGCTACATCGACAAAGAGCCCACCCCAGCACAGGTGACAACCCACAAGAGCTAGAACCCTGCAGCTCTGCACACTAGCAGGCAGCACTACAGGCCTGGGAAGCTCCAGAGGCCTGGGGACCTCTCTCACAGCTCTGCTGCTCAGTCTCTTCCTCCTTATATGGCTTGGGAGGGACCTTCTAGAATCTTCCTGCTTTCCTAGATGTTTGTTTTGTTTACCTTCAGGGTCTAGTGACCCTTTCCCTCCCTCTTGGAAGGAACATTTTAATTAGAATATCAGGTGTATTGTTCTTATCACTTTCATATATATATGAAATATAAACATAAAACACTTATATGTCTATGGGTGTTTTAACTGAGTGTGTGGCTATGTACCACATGTATGCAGAATGGAGGTCAGAAGGTATCAGATCTTTTGGAGTTACAGACAGTTGTGAGCTACTATATAGGTGTTGGGATTTGAACCTGAATCTGAATCTTCTGGAAGAACTGCTAGTTCTCTCTCTCTCTCTCTCTCTCTCTCTCTCTCTCTCTCTCTCTCTCTCTATATATATATATATATATATATACATATATAAATTTCTTTTATTTATATGAGTACACTGTAGCTGTCAGACACACCAGAAGAGGGCACCGGATCCCATGATAGATAGTTATAGATCACCATGTGGTTGTTGGGAATTGAACTCAGGTCCTCTTGCCAGCTCCTGTGCCCACTATTTATTTGAGACAAGGGCAGTGAGAGTCTAGAGAAAATGGCCTGCTGTAAGTGCTCTGCAAACGTTAGTATCCGTGTGCAGGGAGAGAGGCCATCCTACTATGCATGACCAAAGGAGACCAGGAGGAGCATTAAAGTCAAAGAGTGGGGAGGGACAGACCACAAACAAGTAGGTCTTAAGGGTGTAGAGCCTGGAGTTGGAGTGAGAGGGCCCAGGACAAACTATTGAGTGTGTAAGTGCCTAGCAGAGGAAGGCGAATTCTATCTCAGAGAGGCCATGGGGCAGGCCATATGTAGGAGGTACCCCTGCATGGATCCCCTCTGAGAGTCATAATTCTGGTGCCCAGGACCAGGTGACAACCCTCCCATCTCCAGGGTGGTGGAGGGATGAAATAGCCAAACTCCTCCCAGAAGGGTAACTTCTTCCTGTCCCTCAAGGTGAGGCTGGATCAAACAGCCTGCTCATGGTGGCTGGTTCATTTCTTGGCATTGGCAGGAAGCAGCCGAGTGTGTAATGACTCTCGCTGCTTTGTTAGCAATGCTAGGTCTAATTTAGATAACTTTGCTGCTTGGCAGAGGAGAAAGCTGCAGCCTTGCAGAGTGGAGGAGGGGACATACCTGGCTTTCCTCTGAGCTCAATGAAGTTTCTTGCACCCCATACCTTGCATACCTCCACCCTGTCCTCAGCTCTATATGGAGACTCTGATTCCCATCTGAGAGGTCTGGGGGAGACCTGTGTAGTCATGCTGTAGGGGCAACAGGACTATTCCCAGAAGTCTGGCTGAGGCAGGCTGAGGCCTGAGGTTAGGTTCAGGTTGTGAAGGTAGAGTGAATAAATTAGAGGTAGCTTTCCTTCCCCCACATGTGGGGACTCTTGGGATGGGCATTGAGGTATAAATAGGAGTTTGTCAGGGTGAAGATGGTAGAGTGGAGAAGGATGGGGCAGAAGGAGTAGGTAGGAAGTCTGGACTTTCATTCTCACAAGACCTGGGTTCTACTGGTCTAGAGGCCCTCCCCACAGACTTCTATGATGGCTTGGCTTCTCCCAGATTCCCAAGACATCCCTACATCCATCCCAAGGTGAGCTGTTTTGAGTCACTTATCTGAGTGTCAATGTCAGAGTGACAGTCTTTCTTCTTTTATAGACAGGGTCTCATGATGTAGCTAGGGTTGTTCTATGTGACCATTGGCTTAGAACTCAGAGATCAATCTGCATCTACTCTCTAGTGTGTGTGCGTGTGTACAGACAATTGTAGAGGGCAGAAGAGGATTTTGAGTCCCCAGGAGCTGGAGTTACAGGCAGTCGTGGTCCACATAACTGAGTGCTGGGACCAAACCCAGGTCATCCGTCAGAGAAGCTCGAGTCATCTTTCCAGTGTGGTGCGAGCCTTTCTCACTGTTCTACAGTTAAGGCTCCCAACCTCCCTCCCTGGAGGAAGTACTTTTCTTCCCTGGGCTTTATAATTGTTTTTTTTTTTTTTTTAAATTTCTGAGACTATTATTCTCACATTTAATTAATGTTCTAATTGAGTAAGAAGCTATTGACAGAAGCCTCTGCCTTCTCCTGGAACTGAGCTGGATTAATTGCACATCTTGGGAAGGGGGGGAGATATCAGGGGCTCCAGGCTTGGGGAGCTTCTGGCATAGAATAGGCTAGGTAAGACACCAGGGCTCAGCTCCACCCTAGGGAGAAAGGTAAGTTTTTACTGGTCTCTTGGAACTTCTGGGGCTTTTTCCCTACCTCTTCATGTCTCACTTCCCCCCCTGGGATCTTTATTCTTCCTCAGTCAGGACACCCTGAGCAACGATTCTCAAAAGTAGTGGAGTATGTGGATAGTGAGACCTCAGGCTCCAGGCTCCACTGCAAGAAGCAGGGACAGGGGACACCAAAGCCTAGGAACCAGCATTTCTGCATAGCTACTAGTACAGGTGGAACCTGGGTAACCATGACTGGGACAAAGGGCTCCATTCTCAACTGCAAAAGGGGGGTCATGACATCACTGACACCTTGGTCCCTACACTGTAACTGGAAGGGACTGAGGGAACACTGGGAGAGAGTATAGCCTGGCCTTAGAAACGTATCTGCCATGGTCAAGGCCAGTGTTGACTCTGCAGGCATTACACCTATCCACTATCCTGCTGTCTCAAGGCTCAAGGTGAGCAATCTGTAGATGTAGAGAGTGGGTTTTGCTTATTTTTGAGACAGGGTCTTATTATGTAGTTCTGTCTGGCCCGGAACTTTCGATGTAGACCAGATTGGCCTTATGCTCACCAGAGATCTGCCTGCCACTGCCTCTCAAGTGAAGTTAAAGGTGTGTGCCTCTACACTTGCTCTTTATTTTGGGTCTCATGTAGTCCGGGCTGACCTGAACTATGTAACTGAGAGGACCTTGAACTTTCAGTTCTCCAGTACTCGGATGGCAGGTATGTAATACCATGCCTGCTTTATACAGTGCTGGGGATTGAACTCAGAGTCTCACGCATACTAGGCCAGCACTTTTCTGGCCTCAGCCTCCTAAATGCTGGGATGACAGATGGGTACCATCGAGCCTTGCTTTCTTCTTTCCAGTTGTTTAGTGTTTGTTTAGATATGGCTCTTGCCATGTTGTGCAGGCTGTCCTAGAACGTCTGGGCTCAACCAATGCTCCTACCTTTACCTCCCTAGTAGCTAGGCTAGTGCCCAGAGAGGATTTTTCTCTGAGTAGCCCCAGGGGGTAGAGTGGGAGGGAGGGAGCAGCTGAATGCCACCCCCTCCTGAACGCCGTAACAGGGACACATGTTATTGTTATCATTCTAAAAAATTCTTTAATTTCCTATCAATTAGTTAAAGGACTAAAATATCCTTAAGCTTTGGATCTGGTGAATTCTCTTCCCAAGTTTGTTAATTAAGAACAAGGCTGGGAGTGTTGGTGGAGAGCTGGCCTACCATGCTCGAAACCTGGGTCTTATCTCTGACACCCAGTAACCCACAGAGTGGAAACAGGAGACTCAGGAGCTCCAGGAAGCCTTGGGCAACAGGAGACCCTGTCTCAGAGAAAGAGGAGCAGAACAGAGAGAACGGTGACTCCTGTGTGGCTCACTGGTTATGCCCCAGTCTCCCCAGCTTGCTTCTTATTGTATGTTCATGTGTGCCTGTATGTGTGCCTCTGTGTTCTCTGTGTAGGCCAAAGGTCAACTTTAGGCATCTTTTCTCAGGTGCCATCCACTTTTTTTTTTTTTTTAACTCAGATTCCCTGAGTTATAGACAGTTGTGAGTCTGCTATGTGAGTGTTGGGAATCAAATCCAGGTCCTCTGGGAGAGCAGCCGGTGCTCTTAACCATCGAGCCATCTCTCCAGCCCCAGGAAATGCTCTTAACTGATGAGCTATCTTCCCTACCAAACCTTTTTAGTTTTGAGACCAAGCCTCTTACTCATTGTGTGGCTAGGCTGTTGGCCTGAAGCCTCAGGGATTACATGTCTCTGCCTCCCCAGTGCTGGGATTACAGGCACCAGGTATTTTTTTCTTGTTTTTGTTTTGTTTTCTTTATATGGGCTCCGGGGAATTGAACTCAGGCCATCATGCTTGCCTAGCCAATTGTATTACCAATTGAGCCATCCTCCATTTCTCTAGGGTGCTTCTTTAGCACGTGGGCTCTCTGGGTCACCCTTGTGCTTGCTTGCAATAAACACTGATGGCCACGGCCCCAGCCTCCTCTTCCTCCCTGCACCTGCTCCGGCCTCGTCTCCACTTTAGACACTTAGGAACGAGGCAAAAGCATGCCGAAGCCCAGAGACAGTTAGTGACTCAAAGAGGCCACACAGCAGGCCAGTAGGGGCAGCAAAGGAGGGTAGATTATCCTGACACTACAAATAAACAAACAAACAAACACCCAGTCTTGGAGTTAGATTTCAGATTTCAAAAACCAAAATGGGGCTGGGGAGGTGGCTTAGTGCTTTACAGCTCTCTCTACTTTTTCAGTTTGGTTCCCAGCACCCTCCATAGGCGGTTCAAACCTGCCCTCTGGCTTGTTCAAGCACGTGCACACATGAGGTGCACGCGCATATGCTCAGGCATGCACAGGCATACATTGAAAAATCTAAGTTTCAGAGTTCTTGCCGTTTTCATCGTAGATCCAAATTTAGCTTCCAGCACCAGAATCAGGTGGTTCACACGGGTCTGTAACTCCAGTTCCAGAGGATGCAATATCCTCTTCTGGCCTACTAAGGAATCTGCATATTTGTACACAAACACACATGCACATACATGTACACATAGATTAGACAGATATGCTTCCTTGAGCAGTTGGTCCTGAGCAGGCATCCTACACTGGTAGCATGGGCACAGCCCTGCGGCAGCGAGCTGGAGAAAAACAAAGTACTTTGTAGAGGCTACCCCTCTCATGCCCATCCCTGTAACCCACAGGTGACAGGGCAGGGGTCAAAGCCTGGGCTAGAGAGCCCCTGACCCCATTTACTACCTGAGCACACTTGGCCAAGGCTCTTCCTTCTTTAGCCTCTCTTGGCCTGCTTAGTGTGAGGGTGGTGGTGTATGACACTTGCCTCCCAGGCTGCTTGAGCTGACATTCATCATTAGGTCTGTGAGGGAATAGCATGAGGCACACAGGAAGCCTGAGCAAATGGTGGCTGTCATCACGCGAAGCTGGCTGTACCAGGATGAATCGTGCTTCCCTCTGTGCCCCAGTCCTTCTGGAAGTCCAGACAGAAGCCGCCTCTCTAATGAATGTACCTCTCAGCCAAGCACGGCTGCCACCACATGGCTCCCCTAGTCAAGGTTCTGGCTCTAGTACATCTCTCCAGTGAAGCAGTTCTGTGGGCTAGGGAAGAGGATGGCAGCTACTGGCATTGATTTCCTGCTGGTACCACAACCCAGGGCTAGCTGGGCACTATGGGAGCTCTACTGAGGTGGGAGATGCAGGGCAAGACCAGAGCCTCAGAAAGAGGCAGGACTGACACTTCCCAGGCCTGGTATCCCGAAGCCTGGGCTAAACAGTCCCAGCTCTCCAAGATGCCCACGTGTGTGCCCACATTTCATGGTATTGGTATGACACAGGATTGACCACACGAGCATTCACAGAGTAGCATTAGCATTCAGCTTCAGAGACAATTTTGTTTTTTGTTAGTTTTTGAGACAAGGTATCATATATCCCAGGCGAGCCTTGAACTCATTCTTGCAGCCAAGGGTGAGTTTAAACTCTTCATCCTCCTGCCTCCACCTCCTGAATGCTGGGATTTTCTTTTACTTACAAATTATTTTTATTTACTTAATATTTTGATACAGGGCTTCATTATGTAACACTGGCTGGCAGTGTTTACACTATTTATGTTTTTTTGAGGCAGGGTCCTACTTTGTGACTCTGGCTGTCCTGGATCTTGTTATATAGATCTGGCTGGCTTCAAACTCACAGAGATACACCTGCCTCTGCCTCCCAAGTGCTGGGGTTAAAAGCAAGTGCCAGCACAACTGGCTGGTATTTTATTTTTATACACAAGGTTCTCATGTGTTGCAGAGGGGCCTCCAGTTACCTCCTGAGTGACAGGATTACAAATACATAGCACCATGTCAAGTTTGCACAGTGCTGAGGAGTGAACCCAGTACCTGTGTGTGCTAGGCAAGCACTCTACTCCCTGAGCTACAACCCCGTCCTGATACTAGAATTATGCATGTGCACTACCATCCCTGGTAGGGATCTCTTCACAGATAGGAAGCTAAGTCTCAGAGAAGTAGAGCCTATCGACACAAAGTCATTCAGTGTTCAAGTCCAGGTTTATCAGATTCCAAAATATTTGCCACAGTACCATTCTGTCATTTCCCATGTAACTCTTGACTGATTTCCTTGCTGGACCCAACTATGATGTGGTCAGGGGTGACTGGGCAAAGGTGTGTGTGTGTGTGTGTGTGTGTGTGTGTGTGCACGTGTGCACGCGTGCAATATATTAATTCTTTTGTGGCTCTATTTGCAGTCAGTGTGTGGTGTGTTAACTCTTTTGGGTCTATCTGCAGTCAATAAGGATGGGCAGTCTGTGAGCTGGGTCTCACAAGGCTTCTTAAATCTACTGTAGCCCAAATAGTAAATAATGTGCTGGTGGCACAGGCTATCAGCCTTACACTTTGGAGGCTGGAGCAGGGGGTCATGAGTTTAAGACTAGCCTGGACTGCATAATTCAGAGTTCTTGTCTCAGAACTGTGTCTGGCTAACCAGGACTACCTTACCCCAGGTGCCCTTCCCACAGGGGCAGTGCTAGTCTTTGCCAAAAAGAGCCTGTGGCAAAGTGACAGGTGGTGATAGTGCTCTAAACCTCTGTCTCACGGAAGGTAGCCTCTGTGAACAGGCATGGTCATTGCAGAATATAGTGACAAAGCAAATGAATCACCCTTAGTGACATAGAGACATGTGCATGGATGGCGATGTCACATCAGGGGCAGAGGCAGGAATACACAGATCCACAAACCTAAGCACGCCAAGGACCACTGACTGTGAACAGAAGCTAGAGGGGGCAGCAAGGGTGCCATGCAGGTTCAAAGAGATTGGCGCTCCTGTGACCTGCAGCTTCTAGGGTTGTAAGACTGTGTCTGTTGGTCAAGCCTCCAGCCCGTATTACTTCATCATGGCTAACCTAGCACCCTAATTTACTGTCCCTAGGCTCTGCCTGAGACAAAGCTCCTTGCCATAGGTGGCTCAACTCTGGCGTTTGGCCTGAAATCTCCCCTTTCTTCCAGAAGAGGACCCCTGCCCAGTGGGAGACCTTCCAGAGACTTGACTATTTCCTGGCTCTGCTGAGTGGGCATGTGACCCAAGCTTGGACAGTTGAAATACCCCATCTTTTCTCACACACAGTGATTGGCTCAGGAGAGCATCTAATGAGCTTCAACCTCAGAGCTACTGCCAGAACTCTTGCTATGGACTCCTTCCTGACTCTGAGGTGCCACTACAGCCTAAGAGAGCCTACAGGAGTGAGTGGGCTCCATGCATGGTAGAAAGGAGGTGGAATGGCATACTCTTGGTCAGGTCCACAGGACTATTTTGAACATGATGTCATATCCAGCTGTGGAAACTGAGGCAAGCTATGGCAGCCTCGTGCAGAATCACAGTAAGGACAAGAGTTTCATAGGGTCCTCCCTGACACTCTCTCCCCTTCTGAGATCCTCTCATGTTTCCTTTGGAGATTGTTGCTCACTCCAGGTTCAGTTAGAGGATGGAGTCCAACCTCTCACAGGCAGCCTGGACACAAAACAGGTCATCAAGAGTAGAAATGGTTTCTGGGTAACACACACCCAGGGCATCAGAACAATTCCCAGGACATTTGGTAGAATTCTTGAGAATGAGGCTCTCTCCATGGTGGCTTCTTGGCAGTTTGGGCATCTGCCAATGGCTATGCTGCCACAAAGAGAAGGAGAGCCGAAAGGCCCTGTGACACGACACAGTGACACAGGCCTTGGATGTAGTTGTTCCTGAAGGTGTCTCCTGGAGTTTTTAATTATGCGGGAGGGCATTTTTTATAAAGGCAGTTTGATGTGAACTTCTAACACATGCTGAAATACTGGCTTGAGGATTGTGTCAGAATTTTAGTTCCTGCTTTATTGCCTCTGGTGCAAGCTTGCCTGCCCCCAGCATCTTTGTTCAAACGTCTTTTCTCTAGAGGCCCTCTTCAGACTTCAAACCTTGTTTAAAGTGTGACTCAACAACTCCTAGAACCTTCCTTGATTCTTGTATGGCTACTATTTCCATCACTTTTCTGGAACCTTGTGGCTTCCAAAGTTCTGTGGGGGACTTTTCATGTCACAGCCTGTCCCAACACTCAGGACATCTATGTAGCTCTGCTGCCCTCTGGTGGCCAACAACAAAAAACGCATGAAAACGCATCCTGAATTCTAGCTCCTCGTCACATAGGAGGAGCAGGTTCAGGCAATGGCTACACTGGATGCCCTGTAGTTTTCCTTGCTAACTTTGGTAATTCTGCCCCATCTCTAGAGATAGTTCTAAAAACCTCAGTTTTTGTTTGTTTTGCGTGCCTGATTAGTTTGTGTCGATCTTGGAACCCAGGACCTTAAACATGGCAAATGTGGTGTATAGTCTGAGTATTTCTCCAAGGCCTGGAGTTTAGATTTTCAAGACAGACCGACCGTTCAAGGGTCTCGACATATCTTTGTCATGAGGGAAAGGGCATTTCCTTGCTCAGAAAGGGACAGAAGTCTAGTTGAAGTTTCTGAGTTCACATTCAACTTCTAAGCGAGATAGTTTGTTGAAGAGACAGTCGGCAGGGCAACAGCAGCCAGTATTGGAATTCTGGGACCAAGTCCTCCATTTTTTTCAGACCAACAAATCCATATGAGGAAATGGGCGGCATGGACCCAACCCCCAGTAGGTAGAATGCAGGGCTGGAAAAGACCACTCCTGGGTTCTGGCGGCTGGCAACCTTCCATGCTCCCTGTGCATACCTTTCCCTTGGTGTCTGGAAAGAAGAAGCCCGGCTTGGGCTCTGATTCCTGCCTCTGCCCGGGTATGTGAGACAATAGGTTGGGGTTTAAGCCATGCAGTTTCTGGTCCCTTTTTTGGTGGTCTGAGCTGCAGAATTGCTGGAAGCCCAGGCTGAGAGCCAGGACTGTTGGACTCTTTGAGGCTCTCCATCAGAACTTGTGTAGGGAGAGCCCACAATGGCTTGCCACCCTCCCGATTTCCTGCCCTATCCCTGGACTATCCTATACTGCTGAGAGAAGGGCCTCCTATACGCACCCAGCCTACAGTTCCCTTACTCTACTTTGGATCAGGGAATCCAATCCTCAGAAGACACTCTGTCCTTACATTTGACCAGGACTAGCGAGAGGCCTGAACAGCACCAGATCAGGTGTGGGAAAGTTCTCTAGCACCGAGATTGGCTGTCTTGTGTAGAAGGGGCATGGCTAGGTGTTTTCATTTCCATTTTTATGGGCCTATACCACAGAGTGTGACGCTGATTTAGGGTGTATCTTTCCACTTCAAATGATTCAAGAAAAGACCTCACATACCATGATTGGCTGGTGGGTTTTAGTTGAATCTAGATGTTGTCAAGATGGCAACCAAGATCGGCCATCATGCATAGATTTGAAGATGTGTTGTTATGCACGTGTGGCTTCTCTCTGTCTGGTAGAACTCTACTCATGTAGAACTATACACCACTGGGGTGGATCTTTTTCTAGACTACACAAAGCCTGCCTTTAGTCAGGATTTCTGCTGCTGAGATGAAACATCATGACAAAGCAACTGGGGAGGGAAGATAATTGGGTGTTTTTTTTTAGCTTACATATTCAGAGTCACAGTCCATTGAGAGAAGCCAAGCAGGAACCTAGAGGCAGGAGCTGATGCAGAGGCCATGGAGGATGCTGCTCATTCATAAGGCTTGTTTATTATGGCTTGTTCAGTCTGCTTTCTTATAGAATCCAGAACCGCCAGCCCGGGGGGTGGTCCCGCCTGGGTTCTCCCACATTGATGATTACTAATTAAGATGTCCTTCAGCAGAGGTTCCCAGCCTTCCTAATGCTGTGACCCTTTCATACAGTTCCTCATGCTGTGATGACCCCCAACCACAAAATTATTTTTTGTTGCTACTTCATAACTGTAATTTTGCTAGTGTTATCTGTTTTCTGATGTTCTTAGGTGACACCAGTGACAGAATCATTTGATCTCCCTCCCAAGGGGTTGCAACCCATAGGTTGAGAGCCATTGCCCAATAGGCTTGCCTGCTTACAGCTTGGTCTTATAGAGGCATTTTCCCAATTTCCCAATTGAATTTTCCTCCTCTTGTAAGACTAGAGCTTGTGTCAAGTAGGCATGAAACTACCCAGCACAAAGCCCACACAAACAAGATTTCTAACCCTCTTGGTTTTATATACTGTTTACCTAGGATCTTACAAAGCCCTGTAGTTTAGCAGTTTGTACACAGGTAAGATTAATTTATGACCTTATCCTATGCATGTATATAGTTGGCACACATATTTTTTTTCACATGCTTACAAGCACTTGTAAACTTATGAACCCAGGCACTCTCATTTACTTACAAGTTCAGATGTGTGCACATGTACATATACACAGATAGACACAGCTACTCTTTATGACCCCTTCATGCCTTCAAAACCAGTACCACCTGTAAGATTCTTATACATTAGTAGGTCTAGCTGTAGCAGATGGTATCATCTTGGCTCTCTGGAACATAGCTTCTTTGTCCTCTCAGAAAACACTTCCCAGAAGATTTCACCTCAGTAATACTGGTCTCTTACTAATCACTGCTAATTTCTTAGCTCCAGCTAACCAGTAACCCGTTCTATTCTTGACTCTGAAGCCAGAGCCACATGGCCAAAGCTGCCGAGTTCTGCTGCTTGCTGGGGCTGGAACATGGCCCCTTTGTTCAGTAACATCTTAACCATTGTTTTCAACGGTTTTTCTTTACTACCTCAGCTTGGCTGCCATGGAACTTGCTCCATAGAGTGACCTTGAACTCAGAGATCTGCTTGCCTCTGTCTCCTGGGAGTAAAGGCATGTACCACCAGGCCTGAACCTAAGCTTTTCTTTAATTCCTTTTCACAAGATCTTTTAAAATTCTGGATTGTAGTTCATTCCAGATATAGTTAAGTTGACAATGGAGAACAGCCTTCACAATACATTTGTTGTCAATTTGACACACAATCATCACACAATATTTCCTTATGTCCAAATGAAAACACTAACCAGGTCATAATGCCGAACATGATATAATTATCCCTTGTTCAACTGCAAATGCATAAACAATAAGCTTAGCTGGGTGGGATTTTGGCCCAAGGTCAAATTCCCTTAATGCCATTTAATATCCTTGAACACAAGATTTAGCTACAATGTACTTCCTGGTGCCCCTTTACTCTTTGTTTTTGTTTTGTTTTGTGTTTTTTTTTGTTTTGTTTTTAATGGTAAAAAAAGTGTATATTTAGAATAGCCATCTGGACTCAGTTTAGAGGATCCCAATCTTGTTGGCAACATCTAGAGCATCATAATCAGAAGCCAAGAGGACATACACCTTCTCTTGTCAGGCCTTATCAAGGTATGACATCAATGTCACAGAGTTTCTTCACAGCCTGTTTGATCTGGTGCTTGTTGACCTTGACATCCACAATGAACACAAGCAAGCTGTCGTCCTCTATCTTCTTCATGGCTGACTCAGTAGTGAGGGGGAA
This sequence comes from Rhynchomys soricoides, assembly GCA_019843965.1. Taxonomy (NCBI): domain Eukaryota; kingdom Metazoa; phylum Chordata; class Mammalia; order Rodentia; family Muridae; genus Rhynchomys; species Rhynchomys soricoides. Next base: position 1,406,765 of record JADRCH010000186.1, read on the forward strand.
TTTGATGACGGCATAGTGGTCGAGCTTGTTTCTCTGGAGCCACTGGGTCTTGGGCGCTGGAAGGTGGGTGATGTTCGGATCTTCTCTGTGGCTGTGGACGCCTTTCAGCACTGCCTTCTTAGCTTTCAAGTTCTTCAAGTTGGCCTTGGCTTTGGGAGGAGCAGGAGCTTCTTTGCTTTCGGTGCCATCTTGGTGAAAAGTCCCATTTACTCTTTGCACCACACATTTTGTATTTTTCCTTTCTAAGCTTGCTATGCTTGATCAAAACACTCCTCATAAGAGAGTCTAAACTTGGTTGATTTGAGACTTCCTTTGTCAATTCAATTAATCTGGTGAATTGTTTTACCTTAGCCTCAGGCAGACTCTTTGGAAAAGGACAAAGAGCAGCCACATTCTTCTCCAACATACTACAATATGGTCTCTAGGTCACATACTAAAATCATTCTCCTCTGAAACCTCTAGAGCCAGGCCTCCACGGTTCAAATCAACCCTCGGCACCACTGTCTTCCATGCTTCTACTAGTGTGGCCCATTAAGTCCCACATAAAGCATTCCACTGCTTTCCAAAGTCTTCAAATCCATATTCCTCCAAACAAAAACATGGTCAGGCCTATCACAGCAATTCCCCACTCCTGGTACCAACTTCTGTCTTAGTTAGGGTTTTACTGCTGTAAAGAGACACCATGACCAAGGCAACTCTTATAAGGAAAACATTTAACTGGGGCTGGCTTCGAGTTCAGAGGTTTAGTTTATTATCATCATGGTGGGAAACATGGTTGCATGATGCTGGAGAGGTGGCTGAGAGTTCTGCATCATGGTTCAGGGGTAGCAGAATGAATACACACTGGCTAGACTTGAGCTTATGAGACTTCAAAGCCCAACTCCAAAGTGACAAACTTTCTCCAACAAGACCATACCTCCTAATAGTCCTACTCTGTGTGGGTCAAACATTCACACACATGAGTCTGTGGGGGCTTTTCCAGTTTAAATCATCATACATGCCTACATGAAGCACTCAGCTACTGCAGACTTTTATACACTGATACACATTAATGTCCATACACACTCTTGCTCACAGTAACCATAACCCCTAACCCTAACCCCTAACCCTAATCCCTAACCTTAACCCTAACCTCTAACCCTAACCCCTAACCCTAACTCTAACCAAACCCTAAACATAATACAAGCATCGAACCTGATTCTAACACTAACCCTAAAATTTCCAAACCTAACCCTAACCCTAACCCTAACCCTAACCCTAACCCCTAACCCCTAACCCTAACCCCTAACCCCTAACCCCTAACCCCTAACCCTAACCCTAACCCTAACCCTAACCCTAACTTCGAACCCAATTCCATTTCTAACCACAATTCTAACCTTAACCCTGCCACAAACACCTCCTAAACCGGCCCCAAGAGCCCCCTCCGAACTCTAACCCTCAACCTAAGACTAGATTAACGCTAAAGCTAGCCCCAACTTAACTGCGAGCCCTAACGTCGACCCTCCCTGACCCTAACACTGCTATAGCTCTCACACCAACCCCATTCCTAATACTAAACATACCCCTCGTCCTAAACTGAACTGCAATTCTAATCCTCACCACAGCCAACTATAACCCTCATTCTACCTGTCTTAGTCGGGGTTTCTATCCTGCACAAACATCATGACCAAGAAGCAAGTTGGGGAGGAAAGGGTTTATTCAGCTCACACTTCCACATTGCTGTTCATCACTAAAGGAAGTCAGGACTGGAACTCAAGCAGGTCAGGAAGCAGGAGCTGATGCAGAGGCCATGGAGGGATGTTCCTTACTGGCTTGCTTGCTTCTCCTGGCTTGCTCAGCCTGATTTCTTATAGAACCCAAGACTACCAGCCCACAGATGGTACCACTCACAAGGGGCCCTCCCCCCTTGATCACTAATTGAGAAAATGCCTTACCGCTGGATCTCATGGAGGCATTTCCTCACCTGAAGCTCCTTTCTCTGTGATAACTCCAGCTTGTATCAAGTTGACACAAAACCAGCCAGTACACTAATCCAGCCCTAACTGTAGACTAGTCTGAACCTAAACCTTGACCCTATTTCTAACAGATATTATGTGCAAGTGGTAACTAATTTGAAGTTCAAAGATTTTGAGATCAAGGCCCCATGCTCACTGTAAGGCAGGGCCAAAGAACTCAAAGCTTGTGTGCACAGTAAATGAGGGGAATGGGTTTCACTTGCAGAATGAAATCTCACAGGCTTTGTTTTGCTCCTGGGGTTTGAGATGGGACCAAGGACCCATGCTAGATAATAAACACTCTGCCCATGAACTACACCCCAGAGCTTTGTGGGAGCACATCCTAATGAGCTGTTTACCTTAGGGGAAGGCGTTTAGCATTCCATTTTCAAAACACATGTAGACTAAGGGTAGTTTGAATATGCTTGGCCCATGGGAATTGGCACTATTGGAATAGGTGTGGCCTTATGGGAGGAAATGTGTCACTGTGTAGGCGGGCTTTGAGGTCCTATGCTCAGGCTCCATCCAGTGCAGAAGAGACCATCCTCCTGGGTGCCTGCAGAAGACAGTCTCCTTCTGCCTGCCTTCAGATCAAGATATAGAACTCTCAGCTCCTTCTCTGTGTCTGCCTGCATGCTGCTATGCTTTCTACTTGTTTATAGCACTGAACAAATGGAAAGCCAAATGTCCTCAAATGAGGTGACATTATCACAGTGGAATGCTGTTAAGCAGCTCTTCTCAACCTGTGGGTCACAATGCTTCTGGGCCAAACGACCCTTTCACAGGGGTTGCATATCAGATAGCCTGCATATCAGATATCTACATTATGATTCATAACAGTGGCAAAATTACAGTTATGAAGTTAGCAATGAAAATAACTTTATGGTTGTGGGTCACCACAACATGAGGAGCTACATTAAAGAGTCTTGCATTAGGAAGGTTGAGAATCATTGCTATAGAGAAATTGATGAGGCAAAGGCAGGACCATATCCCCTGATACGCCCATCCTGCCACCTCATTGATTGATTGGTACAGATTTGAGTATTTACTACACCACATCCCTGAAAAGATCCCTGTAAACTGTGAAGGAGAATATTTATACAGATAAACCCTTCGGACTGCACACAGAGGGGAATACCCAAGAACAGCAGAAAGCCAGTATAGAAAGGTTTGTAGTCAAGAAGGATCATAGAAGGACAGTGTGGCCTAAGTGGAAGAGGAATGAGTAAAGCTGGATGAAACAGGTCCTGTGGTGCTTTATGGCTCAGATAGCATGCACATGTGGTCCGTGTGGTAGGCACTGCCCTTTACTAGAGACTCCACCACTCACTGCCATGAGCTTCCCATATAGGTTAGGAAAACTGGCTCACACAGGGAGACACCAGCCTCAGCACCTTCAATAACACGGGACCCTTATTTTTTGATGTTGCTCACAGGAGGACAAATGAACAGGGGAGTGAGAGAGAAGGTAGAATTTGAGCACAGTCATAACCTGAACCAAGCTGTAAAAGTGAGATTCTAAGGTGAGCCAGCAGAGGGGAGTATTGAACTTCAGAACAAGCCTGGGCCGAAGTAGAAAGTAACTGGATCTTTGTTCAGATATTTGTCCTCTGAAATGGACTGAAATAGCCCTTTTACTAAGATGAGAAAAGCTGAGAGATGGGTTGGAATGGAAGGAGCAAAGACTGTCTCACATTTGTCAACACTGTCACACCTCTGCTATGTGCATCTAGTTAGCATCTAAGTGTCTTGGGGCAGGAGGCTGACAGGTTCTCAGTGGGAACAAGTGGTAGATGTAGTCAGAGCTGAGAGGTAAGGGTGGAGAGCTTCAGGGACACCAGTATGCTTGTAAACAGGAGAAGAGTCTACAGCCAGACCACCCTAAACCATGTCTAAACTTAGAAGATAAAGCAGAGTCAGGTCTTGGATATGAGAAGGTGGGAAGAGGAAGTCACACAATGCAGAAGAGAGCAGCCACTGAGGAGGATCTACCCAACATAGAACAGGGCCAAGTAGCAGGATGATGGTATAGGGTGACCTCAGGTCAGCAGGAAAACCCACGGAGCCTTCAACCTGGACAAGACTGAGATTAGTAAGTGGCCTTGAGGGCAGGCATATTGACACTTTCAGCTTATGAGTGTTGGTTTTTTTTTTTTTTTTTCTCATGAAGCAGAAGAATACGGTTGAGGCAAAGCATGCCAAGAGTCTGAGCTTCAAGACAATGAACCTCGCTGCATGTTGGAATTCAGGAGGGTCTAGAGCCACTGAGAGAAGACGCCAAGACTGGACATGGTGTGTCCAAGGGGCTGCTGCCCAGGCTAGATGCTGAGGAAGTCCACATGGTGGAGAAGGGTGGACAGAAAGATTACATAATTATATAAAGTAATGGTGCTAAAAAAAAGAAGTCCCATGGGTGTCCACTGTGATGGAGGGGAGGGATATGGCTCATCTGATGTAGCACCAGCAAGTGCCAATGGGTGGCCAGGGAGCGGGTTGGGGTGCTGGATAAAAAGTGGTAAGAGGAGGTATTAGGAGCGGATGGATAGGGCTTACCTGACAAACATGACCTTCCCCGAAGGCTGTCCGGAGTTATCATACAGCATCCAAGGAAGAGGAATGAGGCTGAGGAATATATCCAGGTGGGGTTAGCAAGCCACCTAAATTTAAAGAGGAAATGCACCCGTGTGCCTCAGACAGGAACACAACTATAATTCGACCCAGCAAAGACTCTGCTAGTAGTTCCCTTCAAAGAGAAGAGGAACATGGAACCCCTGGCTGGCGTGGGCAGTGGTACCCGAGAGGGGTGTCCTTTAACACTCTCTTGACTTCTCCCCCCACTTCGGTGGAACACACAGGAGTGGCTACCTGGACATATTGGAGTTTGGCTAGGTAAACAAGACATCCAAATTGTAGTAATGGTCCCGAAGGTTAGGTTGGTTAGCAGGGAACAAGAAGCTAGGGAAGTACAGAAAGAAACTGGTCAATGATGGGCCCCCAACCCACAGTCTGACTCAGGTGTTGCTAAATGAGCTGATGAGGGCCTAAATCAAGGGTAGACTTTTCTATGAGGAGACATGGGTTAGTAGTGGGGATACCATAAAAGGCAAGAATGGGGACAGAGATAGAGTGGGGAGTCCTCTAAAGAGTCAAGCACCCCACATTTTGAGAAGCCCCTTGAACAACAAAACTTTAGGAATCATGAGAGTGAATGACTTGTTTCTTTCGTTTTACAGCCTGTGAATGGCTCAAGTGTTTCCCAAGTCTCATGTCCAGCAGTTCTGATCATAAATGTGCATATTCATAGACACTGTACCCAGAGACAGGGCCGGCTCTCCTTATCCTTCCGGGTATGGTGCTTGCAGCTCATGGCACGGTGAGGCCCTTTCTGCTCTTGACCAGCCATAGGTCAGTATCTGTTCTGAGTAGGATGCTACAGAGTAGGATTGGAACAGAAACATCTGGATCTAGGTTCCGTGCGTCTAACATGATGCCTTGCTTCTTCTTGTCACACATGCCTCCATAACCAACTTCCATATTACACCCCATCCCCTGTGCCGCCAATTATCCTCCTCCTCTTTTTTTTTTGAGACAGGATTTCTCTCTGTAGCCCTGGCTGTCCTAGAACTGCTCTGTAGACCAGGCTGGCCTTGAACTACCAAGATCTGCCTGCCTCTGTCTCCTGAGTGCTGGGATTAAAGATGTGCATCATTACCACTGGCCTATATTTACTTCTGAAGGAGTCTTCACTTCCTTTTCTTCTGAATTGTTAGTTTTCTTTTTTAACAGAACATTACATCCTATTCTGCCTTTTATTGTTGTTAATACTCCTTGCTAATATCTTAAATGACAAGTTCTGTGACTTTTAATAGAAACTTAATTTAAATTGTGTTCAAGTTGTCTTTTAAAACTTAATCAGTCAGATTACAAAGACTGCAAACATCTATCATTCTCCCTCCCCCTGCCCCACCCCATCCTCAAGGCAACTGTGCTGGGTCAGGTGGCCTCTTTCTAGATTCCTCTGGTGTGTCCCCCACATACCTCCTAATTTTTTGCTTCCATTTTAGTAGAAGCTGGATCACTCTGTACTCTAGCCAGAGCTTTTGAAAAACTACGTAATGGGTCTCAAGACCTCCATCCATCCCATTAAACTACCACTGTGGGGATCTTGGATGAGGATGATCATCTGGGGTACCACTGAGTTCATTTCATGGGCTAGACAAAGAATTATACTCCTTGGAAACAAGACTCATGCAGGGAAATAAAAGCCAATGGGAAACTGGAGTGACAGGTGAAGAGAGGGGGTCACAGATGCTGACTGTGAAAGTGGCTACCATCCAAGAGTGGAGGTGAGAGTCAGAGATCAAGGGGGCTGCAGATGCTGAGAACAGAGAAAGTGCCAGCTGTGTGTGTGTGCGTGTGTATGTGCATGTGTGTGATAAAAATGGCAAACTTTATGAGAATAGACAAACAGTTCCCACGAAGTGGAATGGGAGGGGCCCCAGAGGTGGAGTACATCACAGAGCTCTGGATCGGACTTTGTATGGGCTCCTTGGGCCCTCTTCCTTCTGGCTTCTACTTGTCCCTCATTGTTCATGCCCTGTGATTAATTGCAACTTGTAATATTTGCAACCTGTAAAGCTTACCATGTCCTGAGGTGTGTGTGTTTGAGGAAACAATCCCAAGGGCAAGGAGAAGCCCTCTTAAAGGGGCAAGTCTGTTTTCTACATCAGCCTGCTTTTCCTTGATGGTCCTTCATGCCTATCTCAGAGATCAGCACTGACTGTGGTCAGGGATGGAGGCAATGACTTCTGGATACTTACTGATGGGATAGAGGTGGTCCCTTAAAGGTGGGTCTCTAGGGATGATCCAGAGGGATATGGTAGAGCTCAGTTACTTGTGTAGACCTGGAGTGCAGGACAGCTATTCAATGACAGTGTGTTAAGTGGTTGGGGTAATAGTCATGAAATAAAGCATGAAGCCATAAGAATAACCATAACCCCTCGTGAGACTATGATTGACAATCAGCTGGGGAAGATGTGCTCTTATTAGAGAGTGGGCAATAAAACCATGTAAACCCCCTCTGCAGGCAGCAAGGTGGAGGATTTCTTTGCTGCTTTTGTCTGTGCAAGCTAGGCACCATGGAGAAAGCCACTGGTTTGATTCAAGACCTTAAAAAGCCTCCCACCAGTCAACTCAAATTCAGAGGTCAGTCACTGTGCATCTTGGATCTCCACCTCATGGGAAATATTAAGAGACAAGGTTAATGAAAGAACTCCTCAAATACCATAAATAATGTGTCTGGTGAACTATGCTGTATAACAGACTGAACCACACACCAGCCCTGTAATCTAGAGGGAATCCTTACATGTTTCCCACCGGAGATCAGTGAGTGGACATGCTGCTAGTCATTCTCTCCCAGCTCCAGACACAATCTTTGACAGAAGTGGGCCATGTCTGGGTGAAAAGTCAGGGTTCTATTCTCATGGGGGTGGGGAGTCAAAGATTATTCTCTAAGCTACAGTCTAAGAAGGAGATATAATTCCACTGGGCTTGTTTCTTAGTATTGCACAGAGATAACCCATGGATTTGAGACAGGTATTCAGGACAAATGTACCCTGTGAATTTGATGACTGGGAGCTTAATCTCCCTCAACTAGGGGACATGGGCATAGAGTACAGCATGTCATGCTACAGATATAAGAGGCTTACAAATTACAAAGGCTGGAAAGATACTGTTAGAACTCACCTCCATGTTCAGGACAATTGTGGTCCTGTTTGAATTAGGAAGCAGACCTGTTGAATCTGGGTGAGAAGCAGACCTGTTGAATCTGGGTGAGAAGCAGACCTGTTGAATCTGGGTGAGAAGCAGACCTGTTGAATCTGGGTGAGAAGCAGACCTGTTGAATCTGGGTGAGAAGCAGACCTTTTGAATCTGGGTGAGAAGCAGACCTGTTGAATCTGGGTGTAAGCTCTCCCTCAATAATGGCAGAAGCACATTCTTAGAAAAAGCCATCCTATGTTCCCTATTCATTCTTCTAATCCTGAATTTTATTTCACTAAAACAGTTTAGCCTCTTCCCTCCCCTTAAAACAAACAACCCCACCAACTTTATGTTCCTCCAGAGATGAAGGCATTTTCTAACAATCTCTTTCTCTTTGATTTTATGTACATTGGTGGTTTGACTGCATATATGTATGTGTGAAGGTGTCAGATACCCTGGAACAGGAGTTACAGACAGTTGTGAGCTGCCATGTGGATGCTGGGAAATGAACCCAGATTCTCTGGAAGAACAGCCAATGCTCTTAACTGCTGAGCCATCTCTCCAGTTCCACAAATATCTCTTTTCTGAAGTGTCTCATTCTATTTCCCCCATGATCACTAGGCCTGAACTGATTCTATTATGAGGCTAAAGCCATTGGGAACACTTGATATTCCATTTCTCTGGGCCATGGCTAAGGTAGCCACCAGAGAAATGGTCTTCTAGAATACAATGGCTTGAGCATAGTCAGGGTAAAAGACTCACAACCTGGAAATACCCCCCACTGGAGTGTAAGGGTGGTTTTGCTCAATCTAGCCAAAAAGGTAAATTAATTCTGAGAGGTGAGTTGGTCTACCAGGTTGTTCCAGGAATCATGACAGCTTCCTTAAAGACTGTCAGGCTGGATAGAATGGCAGGATAAGGACTTCCCAGTGTAGACTCCGGAAGGGGCTCTCCCTGAGGACTTTAATCGGGACCAGATCTCTAAAACAGACTAGGAGAGGCCTCAACACTCTTCTCTCAGGGGTTCTTCCAAACTGAGAGGATTTAGAACCTGGCCAGAGAGGTGGCATGGGATGCTAGTTAGGTAGACTTGGGGTCATGCATCAGGTCTCTCAAAAGGAAAAGCTTGTCATACAAAAAAACTCAGTGGCCCTGGGGTACCCAAATTCCTGGCAGTAACTTTGTCTAAGGGGCTAGGGCCTCCTGAGTCAGTTTAGTGAGTCTGTTTTTTGTCTCTTCCTTCGAGGAGGACTGGGGATGCTAGGTACAGGGGAGGTTAAATTGTATTCCCAGGGCCCAAGAGACTCCCTGAGAGTGCTGCTGGGAAGGCTGTTCCACTGTCAGTCTGCATGCTTCTTGTTATTCTGAATCTGGGAATGATTTGCCTTTTCTTTCTGTTTGCCAAGGAAAGGCTTCAATCCACTGGATAAAAGTACACACACACACACACACACACACACGTTTGGTAAGCTCTACCTTTCAATCTTCCTCTGGAAGTCTGGTGGAGAGAATAAGTCCAAGGGGATTGGATTCCCTCAGAATTCAGGCTACTTTACTCTTTCTAATAGCATTTCCAACTGTGGAAATTAAGGGCAGTATGGTTGGACCTTCTCCAGAGAGACCTTATGTTAGTTACTTTTCTGTTGATGTGCTAGAATGCATGAGCAAGAAAACTTAGAAAAGGAAGAATTTACTTGGGCTTATGGTTCTTGAGGATAAGTGTCCATCATGGGTGGGGGGTGGGCATAGTGGCAGTGATAGGCATGGTAGCACGAACAGGAAGCTGAAAGGTCACATCCTCAAGTGCAAGCATGAAGTCAGGAGGGCAAACAGGAAATAGGGGAGAAAGCCTATCCGCAGAGATGCAGTTCCTCTAGCAAGGCTGCACCACCTAAACTTCCAAGCAGCACCACCTACTGGGGACCAAGTGTTCAAATACCAGAGACTATGGGGGACATTCTCATTCAAATTGCTACATTTAATATCCCCTCATAGAAAAAGTAGTTTGAATAAGAATGTCTTTTTGAAATTGTTTATATTTTCTCTCTGAGACCAGAGAGGCATTTAGGGACTCTTAGGCTTCTTACCTTCTTCCTTCCTTCCTTCCTTCCTTCCTTCCTTCCTTCCTTCCCCTCCCTCCCTCTCTTCCTCCCTCCCTCTCTCTCCCCTGTCTCTCTCCCTCTCTGTCTCTCTCTTTCTCTCTGTTTCTTTCTTTGAGATAAGGTCTTTCTATGCTGCCTTGGCTAGCTCAGAACTATTTGGATCAGTCTGGCCTCAGACATACAGAGATATATTCCGGACTCTGCCTCCCAAATGTAAGGATTAAAGTCGTGAACCACTATGCCTAGCTGTTTGCTTCCTTTTTACTCCGTGGCTTTTTATAATTTGTTTCCACTATTGCTGTTCCCATATCTTTATGCCCTTTGTTTTTCTAGTTTGTACAGCAGAGTTTGGTTTAGCCTTGTCATGCTTTTGGCTTTGAATGAGTTCGAATGCCAAAAAAGAAGTGTCAGAAACAACAAAACATTCTCAAATCTACATTTACAACCTTCCCCACAAATCAAGGAAGAAACACCAGTTAAAACTATAATACTAGAGTTATTGATTGAGAGACTGCCATGTACCAAGTCCTCTCTCTGTTTCACCTGAAAGTGAACTTCTCATTATCTGCTTTTACTATGAACATCTTTGTGTCATGAGATGAACAATAGCAGCTTCTGTTGGAACTAATTTTTCCTTTAGCTGTCATTAAGGGCACTGTGACTTTATTCTTTCGCTGTTCTGTTGTCCTCCTTTTTTTCTTGTTAGAATGAGGGGTCAGCCTGACCCAGGACAGGGGCTCTGAGTGACACTTTGAGACAGACATAAGTGGGAGGACCATATTCTGTCTCCAGAACCAGCCTTCCAGTAGATTAAACAGCACATGGCAATTCACCATGGTTTCTACAGCCAAATGACACTTGCTTCTCTATATACAGAGCTCAGTGTTTTATACTCTGCAGGGAACTTGCTTTTGAGTCCTGGCAAAGCATCTGCCTTCCTTACGACTTGCCTAGAGCAGTCCCAGTGACGCTTATCTGCTGGGGCCATTATTGGAAACTGCAACTGATAAGAGACAGTAGGCACTTTCCTCTCTTCTAGAGTGCTTTGAAAGGCAACGATTAACCTTGAGCAGATCACCCTATGATCGCTTCAAACTGTCTAAGGCTATGATGCATGGCGCTTGCACCTATGTCCAATCTGGATGAAGTTAACAGAGGTATAAATTTTGCCAGTGTCTAACCTGAGATCATCCATGCCTAGTCTTGGGACGAACAACTGTTTAAAAACCTGTATCCACAATCAATTTGTGTGTGTCTGCAAATGAAGGCAGGCAACCTGAGACAACTCAGTAAGTATTCTCTTGCTTACAAAGAGATTGAGTTGTAGGAGAAGTTTGTTCTTCCCATGCAGAGGGGTTATCCTAGTACCTCAGGAGGAAGGTTACAATCTGGTTGGGCTCTGTCTTAACTGGGTTTACTATTGCTATGATGAAACATCATGGTCAAAAGCAAGTTGGGGAGGAAAGGGTTTATTTGGTGTATTGGCTGGATTTGTGTGTCAACTTGTTACAAGCTAGAGTCAGCAGTGAGAAAGGAACCTCAGCTGAGGAAATGCCTTCATAAGATCCAGCTCTTAGGTATTTTCTCAATTAGTGATCAGTGGGGGAGGGCCCAGCCGACTGTGGGTAGTGTCATCCCTGGGCTAGTAGTCCTGGGCTCTATAAGAAAGCAGGCTGAGTAAGTCATGGGGAGCAAGTCAATAAGCAGCACTCCTCCATAGCCTCTGCATCAGCTCTTGCCACCAGCTCTTGCCCTGCTTGAGTTCCTGTCCAGGCTTTCTTTTGGTGATAAACAGCAATGTAGAAGTTTAAGCTGAATAAATCCTTTCCTGCTCGACTTGCTTTTTTGGTCATGGTATTTTGTTGCAGTAATAGATTAACTAACAAGACATTTGGTTTATGCTTCCACATTCATAAGTCTATCATTGAAAGAAGTCAGGACAGGAACCCAAACAGAGCAGGAACCTGGAGGTAGAAACTAATGCACAGGCTTTGGAGAGATTCTACTTACTGGCTTGCTCAGCCTGCTTTCTTACAGAACCCAGGCTACCAAATCCAGCATACAACAGGGAACAGCTAGTACAGTCTAGTCTGTCCAAGGAAAGCATGGGGCCCAGGAGTGGAACTTCTGTTCTTACCCATGGATCAGCCCCCAGAATCTCCCAATTTCCTTCCCTTTCTGCTTGTTACGCCTCTGCCTACGGGTCCCTGGTCCCTGGTCTCCATAGTTCCTCTTAAAGTCCAACTATCTGTGGTAGCACCTGCTGATAAAATGAAAAGTTTTGCCATTTGATTTCTTGAAGAAGGGATTTTATGAAGTAACAGAACCTGATTCAAACTAAGCTGATAGTTGTTAGCCTGGAGAAAGACTAAAACAAATATCTCTGGCTGCTGAAGTGTTTATTTAGGAAAAATAAATGTCCATATTCTCAAGGGCCATCAGACACAAGATGTCCCCAGTGACTGTAGAATGCCGAGCTACTATAATAATGCCATCCCCTACGTCGCAGTTCTTTTGGTCAAGTTGAAAAGGAGTAAGGCTGGTGAAGCACTTGATGGCTGAGGTGAAAAGGGAGCACTGAGAAAAGGGGAGACTGATAATGAGAATGACCCAAGACAAAGGGCTGCAGACAGGATAGTTGGGGTCTGGATGATGCGATAATGCACTGGAAGACAACAGTGAAGGAGTGCATCTTTCATGGACCTCGATCTGGCTTCCATAAAGAAAGCTGCCTAAGAATCACATAGACGAAGAGATGGACTAGAAACTTCTGTTCTTACCCATGGATCTGGTTAGATGTATAAAGCTCTTTGATATTCAAAGATTATGTCCCCTATTCTTCCTCATACCCCCCAAATAAAGGGGGCTCTGACTGGGAGAGTCAGCCATGCTAATTGTACCCAGTGGGTTCCTCAGCTCTACAAGGTTATGTGGACTACCAGAGGATCGACTGCAGTCATCTCTGAGTCCTCCATCTTGATCTTTAGTCAAGTGAGGAGAGCGTTAAATCTTGAACTAGTCCCCACAAACAGTAGGGATGTTCTTGGGTGACGTGTGGTTGTTGGTACAGCCAAATTCATTCTGTGGGATGGACAGAGAATTGTATTTCCTGGAGAAAACAGAAGGCCCACACAAAGAAAATGAAAGTCACAGACAAGTGAAAGGTGAGGAGAGGAGGCAGAGACAACACCAGCCACAGGAGGAGGAAAACCTATAACAATGACAGTTTGTAGAACAGGGTCTTAGTCACTGTTCTATTGCCATGAAGGGATGCCATGACCAAGGCAATTCCCACAAAAGAAAGCATTTAGTTGGGGTTTAGCTTACAGCTCCAGAGGCTTAGACCATTATCATCGTGGACAGGGAGCATGGCAGCAGGAAGGAGTGGTGCTTAAGAAATATCTGGGAGCTACACCCTGAGCTGCAAGCAGATAGAGAGAGAGAGAAAGAGAGAGAGAGAGACAGAGAGACAGAGAGACAGACAGAGACAAGACAGAGACACAGAGAAAGACACAGAGAGACAGAGAGACTAGAGGGAAAGGGGTGGGGAACTGGGCCTGGCATTGTGTTGTGAAACCTCAAAGCCCATTCCCAGTGGCATTCTTCCTCCAACAAGGCCACACCTCCTAATCCTTCTAATAATTTCAAATAGTGCTGCTATCTTGTGAGTGATAATTCAAATATACGAGCCTATGGGAGTCATTCTTATTCAAACCATGACAGACGAATAGCTCTTATTGGGATGGGCCTAGGAGGACGAGTACATACTGGGGCTCTAGGTCAGGCTTCTTCTGAGGCCCCCTCCCTTCCCGCTTTCCTCTCCTTCTCCCTCATTGGTCCCAATCACCAGCCATTAGTAATTTGTAAAGGTTGCAATGTCCTTGGAAAGGGTAAGATAAAACAAGCAGTGAGGAGAGAGGAACCCTGCTTAAAGGAACAGTCCCTATTTTACAGACTGGTCCAAGTTCCCTTGACTCGCCTAGAGCACCACCAGACAAGACATCCTAGAACACTGCTCCATGCTATCATTTCTTGCTCTGAAACTTGGCTGCCTACAGAATTCAGTGAATCAATCAGGAGTGTCTTTGACCAGGCTCCACCCCACTTTACTAGTTTCCAGTTCACAGTAATAGTTCAGTCTATAGATGGATTCATAGAGACAGAGTAGAGTAGAGGTTCCCAGGGAGCCTGAGAAGTTAGCTCTTAATAGGTATGGAGTTCCTGGTGCCAGTGCTGAAGCAACTTGGAAGTAGTAGTGATGGCCACACAACATGGCCTCAGATACTGATAATAGAATTGCACATTTAAAGATGTTTAGCCAGGCATGGCAGTAGCTTCTCCAGGAACTAGGTATGTGATTTTCTTGGGGAGAGTTGATGAAACATCTATTTACCCCAAATAAAGGACTGATGATACACTAAAGAAACAATTCTGCCCAAGTCTAGCTCAGTGAACTAATGAGCTATTGGGGTGTGATGGTTTGCATACGATTGGCCCAGGGAGTGGCACTATTAGGAGGTGTGGCCTTGTTGGAGTAGGTGTGTCACTGTGGGTGTGGGCTTTAAGACCATCATCCTAGCTGCCTGGAAGCGAGTCTTCCACTAGCAGCCTTCAGATGAAAATGTAGAACTCTCAGCTCTTCGTGCACCATGCCTGCTTGGATACTGCCATGTTTCTGCCTTGATGATAATGGACTAAACTTCTGAACCTGTAAGCCAGCCCGATTAAATGTTTTCCTTTATAAGACTTGCCTTGGTCATGGTGTCTGTTCATAGCAGTAAAACCCTAACTAAGACAGAAGTTGGTATCAGGGACTTGGGTATTGCTGTGATAGACCTGACCATGCTTTTGTTTGGAAGAATGTGGATTTTGGGACTTTGGATTTGGAAAGTGGTAAAATGCTTTAAATGGGGCTTAATGAGCCATCCTAGTAGAAATCGGGAAGACTTTGTTGCTGAAAGTAATTTGAACTGTGCAGACCTGGCCCAAGAGGTTTCAGAGGAGAAGAATTTCAGTATGTGGCATAGAGACTGGTTTTGAGGTATTTTGTTGAAGAACATGGCTGCTTTTTGCCCTTGTCTGAAGAGTCTACCTGTGGCCAAGGTAAAGAGATTTATATTAATTGCATTGACAAAGGAAGTCTCAAAAAACAAAACAAAACAAACAAACAAGCAAAAAACACCAAAAAAAAAACCCCCAAAAACCCAGCAGAGACTTTGTCCTCTGGTTAAGTCTCATGAAGAGCATTTTGAACAAGCGTAGCAAGCTGAGAAAGGAAAAATATAAACTATATGGTTGGAGTATTAAAGGGGCACCAGGAGGTGACATGGAGATGAATCCTGTGTTCTAGGAGACAGCAGATTAAGGGAGTGAGACTTTGGGGCAAGATCCTACCCAGCTAAATTTAGATTCAGGCATGGTGGTACACACCTTTAATCCCAGGAGATAAAGCCAATCAGATCTCTGAGTTCAAGACAAGCCTGGGACAGAGCAAGTTCTAGGTGAAGAAAAGCTTAAGTCCAAGCATGGTGATATACACCTTTAACCCCAAAAGACAGGCATGCAGATCTCTGAGTTCAAGGTCAATCTACAGAGCAAGATTCAGGATAGCCAAGGAAGACAGAAAGTT
Source organism: Rhynchomys soricoides (assembly GCA_019843965.1). Lineage (NCBI taxonomy): Eukaryota > Metazoa > Chordata > Mammalia > Rodentia > Muridae > Rhynchomys > Rhynchomys soricoides. Next base: position 1,422,250 of record JADRCH010000186.1, read on the forward strand.
AGTGAAGGCATGAAGTTGTCATGAAGAACAGCTGAGGCCTGGCACTATGAGAGGCCATGGAAGGCCATTGGTGAAGGTGCAGCCTCAGTTGCAGTTGTCGGCTCAGGACTGAAGGGGTCATGCAAAGGATTTGAGGCTTGGCACCATGAGGACAGCCTATGAGAGGCTATTGGTGACACAACACAAGTCCCAGTGTATTGGAGATGCCAGTACCATGGGATGATCACCAAGAACAGTAGCCGCAGTGGAGTGGATCAACCTCAGCCTAGAGTGCTACAGACGGCAGAGCTGGAGGTGTGATCTCAGCCCTTTGGAGGAGCCCAGAAGATCATGTGTGAATCCCAGACCTTGAAAGAAGAAGCTGTAACACTGAAGTTGCCTTGGAGACCCCAACATATTTGAGATGCCAGAGCCATGGGCTATCTGCTGAGGAAAGCTGCTAATAGGGAGTAGAAACAGCCCAGGAGAAAGAAGTTTGTTGTAATCAACATAGATGAAAAAGGAGTTTGGAGATCTGAAGACCACTTTGACATCAGACATGGAGATGCAGAGTTTGGAGTTTGTCCAGCTGGTTTCCTGTCTTACTTTGAGGATTACAGTTAAGTGATTGGATGAATCTTAGATGAGACTTTGAACTTTAGACTTTTAACATTGTTGAGACTGCTATAGACTATGGGGACTTATGAAGTTGAACAAAACGTAGTTTGCATTATGCTATGTTTAGGTATGGCCCCCATAGACTCATGTGTTTGAACAAGCCTATGGGGGCCAGGGAGTGGAATGTGATGGCTTGTGTATGCTCAGTCCAGAGAGTAACATTATTAGGAGGTGTGGCCTTGTTGGAGTGGGTGTATCACTGTGGGCTTTAAGACCCTCATCCTAGCTACCTGGAAGTCAGTCTTCCACTACTGGCCTTCAGATAAAGATATAGAACTCTTAGCTCTACCTGCATCATACCTGCCTAGATGCTGCCTTGATCCCACCCTCATGATGATAATGGACTGAACCTCTGAACCTGTTAGCCAGCCCCAGTTAAATGTTGTCCTTTATATAAGACTTGTCTTGGTCATGGTGTCTGTTCACAGTAATAAAACCCTAACTAAAACATGGGGATACAGGGACATAGATGAGGCATTACTTTCTAGATCATGGATGACTCAAAGCTGCATCACCAAAAAGCCAACTCTAACATGGGAGACAACTCATAGAAGCTGCATGCTGGATCCCTGCCTGAGTTGCAGGAAATTCAGCTGCTTGTAGTCTTTCCCCAGTGATTGCTACTATGTTTATACAACATGGGGGCGGGCCTCCAGCACTTGTAAGTTTCAAGAACTTCTTGCCATTTGTTTACTTCCTCACTTCCACAAGTTTCATTTATTGGATATTTTTGTTGTTTGTTTGAAAGGGTTTTTCTATGTAGCTTTGACTGTTCTGGAACTCACTATGTAGGCCAGACTGGCCTTGAACTCATAGAGCTTGCCTCTGCCCTCTGAGTGCTGGAATCAAAGGTGTGTGCTACCACACCTGGCTACCTACTGAGTCTTAAGGAGGAAAAGGTTTAGTTCAGAGAAAATAACCACATAATCATTGAGACAGGAGGACTGCTGGCAGCTGGAAGCTGGAGACATAGTGAGACCATGTCCCTAAGGGGATAAAAATGGTATTAAACACTACATTTTGTTATATATATTTCAACACAAAAAGGTTCAGAGACGTCTACTGTATCCCAGTCACATTTGTATAAATTGTTTCTTCATCTTTGACTCCCTCTCCTATTTATCTTCTTTTCAGTTTTATACAAAGCAGGAAAAATATTTCCTCATATTGTTGACAATTATTTCTCAAACTTAGCTAGACTTCTGCTTCTGTACAATCAATGAAATATTAGACTTTAAATCGTCAAATGCCTTGAGTGGCTTTTATGGCCTTCTTGTCACATTTATAGAAATATATTTTGTCTTCCTTTCCCCTAAGCACACACCTCCTGAAAGCACATAGAAATAGACAGAAGCTTCAATTTCACAGCTCCTGATTTTTTTTAATCGGATGGTCTCTCACGAAAAGGAATATTTCTCAGGGGACATGTAACTGATCAGCCTGCCATACCGTAGTATACCCAGTAGCCTTATCAACTCCTTTTGAAAATAGACTGTGTATAAAGCCAAATTATAGCCTGAAAAATGAACACTCTTCTTTTTAAAAATAGAGACACTGGTATCTACACATCTAGTTGAATTTCAGGGGAAAATAACTTAGCAGCTAATCTGTTTGTTTCTTATTTTTTGAGGCAGGCGGGGTCTGGTATATCTCATGCTAGCCTTGCACTCACTGTATACTGAAAGATGACCTTGAATATCTGATCCTCCTGCCTCTACTATCTGAATGCTGGACTTACAGGCATTGACCAATATACTTAGTTCATACTGTGCTGGAGATCCAGCTCAAGCTTCAGGCAAGCTAAGTAAACTTGCTACTAGCTGAGCCACATCCCCAGCCCCCTAATCTGTTGTAAATGGTGCTAAGTTTATAGTAGAATGGATACATCATCACCCAGATTTCTACATTTGAAGGGCTCACACCTCCAAAGTCAAAATTCTAGCAGGTCTTATTAAAAAGTTCTCTCCGGGAAGGAATAGGAGACATTCTAGAAATATGGACATTACAAAGAAACTTCTGTTCCCTTGCTCTCTCTGACTCAGTGTCTGGTATGGTCATTTTTCTGAAGCCTAGATATAAAGAAAATAATTTAGCAGTTAATCTGTTTACTTCTTATCTTTTGAGATAAGATCTTCTGTATCACATGTTGGTCCTGAACTTGTTACGTACTCTGGCCTATTAGAACCATTGAAGCTCTTGCAGAGAAAACCAGTGGAAGAATTTTCCATTCAAGAGCTGGAGAAAGCACCTAGAAACCCAGCCTTGGTTGTTGTTGGTAAGTACAAGGCTGGGAGACAACAGAAAAGCTCTGAGCCCCAGTTGCCTATGATTCTTAGGATGAAACAGGATAATTATGCAGTCTCCTAGAATTGTGTATGTTTGACCCTTTCTAATGTGATTCTTCGTGTTTTCTAACCACTCTCCTATGGAAAATGCATGCACACACACAGGAAGATGTAGAGGAAGGGGAAGACGACAGAGTCATCCGAGTGATCTAAGACCTTTCATGTGCAACACTAGCAGTTAAAATCTGGTAGAGTCACAGCAAAGGATGATGACCTGAGAATCCCATTTCAGATCAACAAAAGATAGGCAAATGTTAAAAAAGTATAATATCCCACTCAAAGGAATAACTAAGTTCAAAACCAACCATAGATGAACAGAACTAATACCTCATGATAGGAAAGGAAGAGGAGGGATGAAAAACACTCATGAGATACACACACAGCCATGGTGTAATCACAAAACTGTATTTATTAAAGCAACAGGACAGACCCAGCCAATGCACACAGATGACAGAAGCTAAATGTGTCCAGCAAAAATCATCACAAAACCAAGGAGGACTTTGTGAGATTACTGTTATAACCAGGCCCTTGTAGATTACTATTACAGCTGTGTCCCTGTAGGTTACCCTTATAACTGTGCCCTTCCAGATTACTGTTATAATCTGCCCTTGTAGATTTTTGTTTTAACTGTGTCCGTGTTGATATTTTAATTAGCTTATTCAGCAGAGAGATAAAAAGAATATAAAGGAATAAAATCATATTTGACAAATATGATGTGATTTGAGCTTAAAGAATCTTACATCCAGTGAATAATCGAGAAACACATCCTTTCCAAAGACCCAAGCATACCCATAAAAAGTGACCTTTAGAAAGTGGGAGATGTTCACAGTTATAATCCAAAATTTTTCAATAAATAATCAAATAAAATTAAACATAAAAGATCTTAAATGACCCAAATCCTACCTCCTTGGAAACAAAAAGGCAGCTGTTACTAACCTTTGGATAAAAGGGAAAATCAAAAGAAAAACGACCCATTTTCAAAGAGTAAAGTACAAGAAATGTCAGCCCAGAGCAGAATTTACAGCTGTGAGCACCTTACCGCCAAACAGACCAAAAATTGTCTAAGGATATTCTTTAATTTTTTTTTTGAAAGAAAGCAACAAAATAAACCCTCTGAAAACATCAAGAAGTGGGATAAAGCAAAGTCAGAAGTGATAAAGTGGCATGAGCGGATGGGAACCCTGAGGAGATCCAAACCCTGCTTCCCTGCGAGATCCGACCGATGAAAAAGACAGATCTCTCAAGGTTCCAATTAAGATGAACAAGCGCGATAAAGGAACTGTGAGCAAAGCCAAGTAAGATTAGGACAATGGAAGAGGAGAGCCCAGATACAGTCTCGACTCAAATAGCCCCAGAGTGTAGTGAGCAGCTCTGGTGACAGCTTTTAGTACTTAGGAAAATCAGGAGCACATTATCAAAGGGAATCTGGTGACACTGATAAGAGACCGACCACACTTTAAAAATAGCCATTGATGTGCAAGAGACGTTAGCAGTATTTAGATAAGGACTATGGAAAATGATTTTAGGGTTGCCAATAATTCTTTTCTTTTTTTTTTTTTCTGTGACAAGCTAAAACTTTCACACTAAAGTATTTAGGGATGAGATATGATGCCCACAGTTTTATGTACCACACACTCGCTCCTTGTATGTTATAAAATTACGGTAGTCAAAACAATATGGTACTGATGTAAAGATGGGCATAGTGTTTAATAGAACAGACTACAGAGCCAAGGCCCAAATCCACACACACACAGACAACAGAATTTTGACAAAGGCACAAAAGACACTTTTCACAGAATGATGATTAGATTTATTTATGCAAATAGGGAACCTATATCTCTGCCTCTGATCATTACAACCTAATGCTATAAATGCTATAGAAGAGAATAAAAGAGAAGATCTTTTATGATCTTAGGGTAGGTGAAGATTTATTAGATATAACACTAAAATCCATAAAAGAATAAATTCTTTATTGATTTTTATCAACAGGCATAAATTTATATTTGTATAATGAATCATTCTGTGAAGAAATAAATAGGTCAAAACTCTCCATACACAGGTTATGACATCCTAAGAAGAATGGTGTTGAATTCCATGTCGTTGCTGTTCTCACCTCACTTTTCAGCATCTGATTGTATTATAATCATCTCACTAACAAGGTCTCTGCAGATGTCAGCCATAGAAAAGGATTTTAGTCAATGTAAGAAAAAAATAGAATGTATTCAGGGAAGAGGTGGGCATCTACTGGGCATGGAAAGCCTGCGGCAATGCTCTTGTTAGGATTGTCCACGTTATTTCCCTAGTCTGGTGAGCTGTTTCAGGAAGCCAAGCTGGGATGACAGAATTCTAGAACTTGCTCTGCCTTCTAGCACCTTACATTTGGAATAGGTAAGGGTTATGCTTGCTTTTGTTAACTCAAGCTCTGCCAGTCATCCAGAACCATTCACTTAGTATGTGTAGGGGAGATGAGGTCTTCCAAAACGCACCAGGGTATGTAATAAGGAAAGGCAGGGTGATAGATACTGGCTAAACCTACCTTGGCTTCTCTGTTGTGCTTGGAGTTTCTTCAAAGTTGGAGAATTGCTGCTTTCATGGGTGTGGCCTTCCTCAACTGCTATTCTATCCTACTGGGAAGGACCACAGCATTAACTGTTAACTCTGTGAATTCATAATAGAATTCAGACCATAGAACAATTCCTGACTCTGGATCTGTATCTCAGTGCTCTGGGACAATTCAAGCGTAATCCTTGGACTTGGAATTTGCAGGTCATAAGGATGGAGTCTTTGTGAAGGAATCAATCTCCCCACTTCTCAGGTCTTAGAATGTCATATCCACTTTTGTCTTTCCTACTTCCTTCTCTAAAAGGAAACTCAAGTTCCCTCCCTATCTCTGAGGTAATCTCCTCAATGAACTTAAACATTAGAGGCTTTTCAGGTAGCTCTTACTAAAGGCTCTGAATTGAAAATTCTTTAATCAAAGTATGAGGCAGCCATAACAAAGTACCGTACCAGTTTGGTTCAGCTAAAAACACAGAAAATCACAGATTTTTTTTTCCCCACACTTTTGGAGGCTAAATTTCCAAGATGAAGGTATTAATAGTGCCCAGTTCTGACACTTTCTTGGCTGATAAATGTCGATCCTATCCCTAGGTTTTTATGGGGCCTTCTCTGGATAGGTTGGTGTCCTAATTTTCCTAATATTGACACAAATAAAATAGGATTACGTTTCACTCTTATGTGCTTACTTTATCTTAATTTTGTACTGTCTATGAGTATAGTCACATTCGGAGGTATTTGGAAAATGGGGCTTTGATGCATGAATTTGGAGAGTTCCCAATTTGTCCATATCACAGTGAAAACACAGAGATGAAAGGAAGACCTGCAACAAAAGAAACTGCTGTCCTTAATGGATTATTTTGCGTAACTTTGCAATTGTGTCTGAAGCAATACAAAGACTGTTCCTCCAACCTCAACTCTTCAATTCTGTGTGTTGTTCTGCATGAATCAACCTAGAAGCTTGATAAGACAGGCCTGATGTGGTCAATGCATGTATGTTATGAACTCGGGGAAGGTAGAGTAGGGTGCTCCACTATGTTCATAGCAGCCATATTTATAATAGCCAGGAGCTGGAAACAACATAGATGTCCCTCAACAGAGGAATGGATACAGAAAATGTAGTATATTTACACAATAGAATACTACTCAGCTATTAAAAATGACTTCATGAAATTTGCAGGCAAATGGATGGAACTTGAAAATATCCTGAGTGAGGTAACTCAGCCACAAAAGAATGTACACAGTATGTACTCACTGAGAAGTGGATATTAGCCCAAAAATTTGGAATACCCAAGATTCAATTCACAGACCATATGAAGCCTAAGAAGGAAGACCAAAATGTGGATGCTTCAGTGTTTCTTAGAAGGGTGAACAAAATACTCACAGGAGGAAATATGGAGACAAAGTGTGGATCAGAGACTGAAGGAAAGGCCATCCAGAGACTGCTCCACCTGGGGATACATCCTATATACAGCCACAAACCTGGACATTATTGTGGATGCTGGAAGTGCTTGCTGATGGAAGCATGATAAGCTGTCTCCTGATGGGCTTTGCCAGAGCCTGACAAATACAGAGGCAGATGCTCGCAGCCAACCATTGGACTGAGTGTGGGGTCCTGAATGGAGGAGTTGGAGAAGGGACTGAAGGAGCTGAGGGGGTTTGAAGCCCCATGGAAAGAGCAACAGTGTCAACTGGCCAGACCCTCTGGAGTTCCTGGAGACTGGTCCCCCACCAAAGAATACACATGGAGGGACTCATGGTGCTGGCCACATATGTGGCAGAGAAGGGCCTTTTGGACATCAGTGGGAGGAGAGGCCCTTGGGCCTGAGGGTGTTAGATGCCCCAGTATAGGGGAATGCTAGGGAGGGAAGACAGGAGTGGGTGAGTGGGTGGGAGAGCACCCTCATAGAGGCGGGGGGGGGGATGGGATAGGGGCTTTCTGAAGGGGAGATCTGGAAAGGTGAAAACATTTGAAATGTAAATAAAGTAAATATCCAAAAAGTTCAATTAAAAGTATATTTAAATAATAATAATAATAAATAATAAAAAAGATGCATTATTACCCATGGCAGGCTTCAGGTTCTAAAGACTCATAGAAACATTGAGTGAATAGGGACTGAGTTTTATCCTGTTCTTTAGTCAGATAGAACAAAGCACCTTTGCCTTACCTACCCATCTCTAATGGTTACAATTTGTGGCAGAGTGTTACCAGCATAGATTTGGGGGCAGGCTATGTGTGGTCTTGGGAATATTAGCTCCTCTGTGTCTTTGATTTTCTATCTACAAAATGGCTACTTATCCACTCTACAGGGCTACTGTGCTAAGACCAAGTAATACATGAAATGCTTACAACAAGGCTAAGTAAATACTAACCCTCCATTAGATGCTATCATTTCATATATTGTCACCAAAGATGGAAAACTGTACTGGTATGGTGTGGTATGATGCTGGTATCAAACTCAAGATCCCGTGCATACTAAGCAAGCACTCTACCACAGAGCTACATTTCCAGCCAAATCCTTCCCTTAAAAATTTTAGAACCTGCCATGCAAGAATGAAGATCTGAGTTTAGGTCCCCAACACTCATGGGAAAATCAAGACACAGTGTCCTGCATTAGTGCTTGGAAGGAGCAACAAGCAGGTCTCAGGAGCTTGCTGGCCTGGCAGTGTAGACAAACCAGTGAGCTCAACGTTCAGTGAGAGTCGTTGCCTCAAGAGAAAAAGATGGAGAATAACTGAAGAATATGATTGATATTGATTTCCGACGTCCCTACATGCATTCACACATGTGCATGCGCACATGTACACATATGAATGTGTACATGTGCTACTAAAATTCAGAGTAACTAGATGGCTAGAAAAAACTATTTTAGCTTCAAACTATTTTAGCTTCAAATAGATAGTTAGCTGGGTGCCGTGACTTGGAAAGCCTAACCCATTTAAATATACAGTAGATGCTGCAGTCACAAACCCATTCTTTATAATAAGCAACATTTCCAGGGACAACATGTGGTCCCCATAGACTCCGCTTCACATTTATCCCTAACAACCTCATGTCTCCTGCTCCCTAGAAGCTGAACTTTAGAAAGTAAAGGGAGATAGAAAATTCTCAGAAGCAAGCACATTGACAGTAGCGGGAAGTCACAGCTGATCCCTTGTCAGCTGAAGAGGAGGAAAGAGAATTTAAAAGCAGAGTCAAGAGTGCCATGTGGCCCAATAACTCCCAAAGGCTTCCTGACCATCTTAGTGATTGATGCTGGAAGAGATGACCCAGAAACCTCTACTTCCTATGGCTAATGGCTCCTCCATTGCCTTAGAAGCCCAGCTTTAGAAAGACAGACAGTGACGTCTTCTTTTTCTCCTGCATGTCACTGATTCCCAGTTCACTAAGATACCCATCTGGAGGCTCTGATGCCTGGCCACAGGGAACGATTTCCTAAAGTCTTAACAGATAGTTTCTGATACAACACTTTAACCACTTTATTGAATAGCTGTACAAAAGACATCCAACTGACCTGTCTGCTGAGGACACATGGTAAGGTTGTTGGGTATCTACCACGTGTCAAATTATATAGAATCATCATCTTTTTCAAATAAAATAAAAAGGACACACCAGTGTCACTATAGCCACAGAAGAACTTATTAAAAGTATGAATGTTTTCTATTTTACCTGAATGAGATAAAGAAGATAATTTGGGAGTTGAACACTGAAGTCAATGAAGAGATAGCAACATTGTACAGAACACAAGCTGAAATTAAGATGGGACAGAAAACTCAACATACCAATTAGAAAACTCAGGGAAAGCCTTACATGTAGATTGAACCAAGCAGAAGAGAGAATAACATGACACAAAGATGAAGTAGAGGGTTAGACAAAATAAGCAAAGAAAATAAAAAAAATTAAAGGCAAAGGCTAGGAATGTACTAGAAATGTAGGATACAATCAAAAGACCAAATCTTCAAATTATAAGCAAAAAGGAGTGAGATGAATACCAGGTGAATGGCATAGATCAGTTCTTTAACAAGATCACAGAACAAAACTACCCCAAACTAGGGAAAGGAATACTTATACAGGTACAAGAAGCATAAACAAAACAAAAAATGAAAGAAAGAAAAAAGAAATACCCCATGGCATATCATAGACAAAACACTAAATATACAGAAGAAACTTCAATAGAAAAAGCACAAGTTACATATTAAAGAAAACTCATTACAATAACACCCGATTTCTCTGAAAGCCAGAGGAGCTGGAACAATGCACTCTGAAGTTCTAAAAGTCCACAACTGCAAACCAAGACTACTGTAACCAGCAAAACTATCCAACATAGTTGAAGGAAAAAACTTTCCATCATCCAAACAGCCTAAAAAATTCATAAACAGCAACAAACAAAACAAAACCCAACAAAACAAAACTATTAAACAGAATAAAACCAATACATCAAACTGAAGAGCTAAGCAACTCAGGAAAGAAAGCACAGCTATGATTTAATGAGAAACAAATCATTACTAAGAACACAAACCAGCAAAAACATCAAAATGGCATAAAAAGAACAGAGATACGCTTTTCAGTAATAACTTTAAATATTAGTGGCTTCAAATCTCCAGTCAAAAGACATAGGGTAGTTGAATGGATTAAGAAACAACACCCACCTCTCTGCTGTGTACAAGAAACTCATTTCAGCTTTTAGGACAGGCACTACCTTAAAGTGAAAGGATGGAAAAATGGATACCCAAGCAAATGGGATCAAGAAGCCACCCCCATATCTGACATAATAGACTTCAAACTGAAACTAATCAGAAGAGACAAAGAAGGTGTTTCATTCTAAGAAGAGATCAATTAACTGGAAAATATCCAAACACTAAACATATATGTATCAAATTTCAGTGCACTCAATTTCATAAAAAGCATACTAATGGAATTAAAGATGCAGATTTAACAGAAACCCAATAATAGCAGGAGATTTTAATACCTCTCTTTATTTAATAGGTCATTTGGACAAAAAATAAATAAATAGAGAAACCCCTAGAATTAATGTCATCTTACATCAAGTGAACCTAACAGACATCTATTGAATGTTCCACTCAAACTTCAAAGGATGTGTATTCAACTCAGGAGCACATGGAAGCATCTCTAAATTAGACCACATGCTGAGACAGAAAGCAAAACTCAACATATAAAAAAGGTAGAAATAATATCATGTGTCCTATTTGAACATTATGCAATAAAACTTAAAAGTGAGAACACATAAAACTCTAGAAAGTGTATAAACTCATGGATACTAAACAACTCATTACTGAATTGTGAATGGGTCAAAGAAGTAATAAAAAAAATAAAAATATTTTTGGAATTAAATAAAAATGAAAAGAGAAGACAGAAAAAACCCCTTCTGGCACATATTAAAGGCAGCTCTAAGAGGGAAGTTTAGAGCCCTAAGTGCCCAAATTAAAGCCAGAAGATCACAAACAACGTAATGATGCAATTCAAGAATTTGAAAACAAGCAAACAAAAGGAACATACTAAGCCTAGACCCAGTACATGACAAGAAAAAATAAAAATCATATAAAAAATTAAGTAGAAATAAAGAAAACAATACAAAGATTCAATGAGTCTAAGACCCGGTTCTTTGAAAAGATGAGCAAGATGAACAGACCCTTGGCTCAACTAATCAGAAAGAGATGACTCAAATGAACAGAATCACAGGAAACACTACAACAGACCAAAAATAAATAAACAAATAAATACAGGATATACTCAGGGGATACTTAAAACAAAAACCCGTATTCCATTAAGCTGGAAAATCTTAAAGAAATGGGTGAATTTCTTGGTTTATCCAAATTACCAAAGTTAAGTCAAGAAGAGGACAACAACTCAAACAGACCCACCACTAAGGGTCTGTTTATAACATAATAAAGGCTATAGATGACAAACCCACAGCAATCTGATTAACATCAGGAGTGACACAAGGCTGCCTACTATCCCTACTCCTTTTCAATACAGTGCTGGGAACACTAGCTGGAGCAATAAGACAAGAGAATTAAAAAGATACAAATAGGAAAAGAAGTAAAATTATGCCTATTTGGAGATATGATGTAATACCCAAGAGATCCTAAAAATCCCACCAGGAAGCTTCTAGAATCAATCAACAATTCCAGCAAAGTGGCAGGGCACAAAATCAACTTACAGAACCCAGTAGCCTTCCTATAGCTAACAACAACGCACTGAGACAGATATCACGGACACACTCCCATTTATAATAGCATCAAAGTCAAGAATAAAGTATCTTGGGATAAGCCTAAGCAAGGAAGTGGAAGGTCTCTACAATGAAAATTTCAAATCCCTGAAGAAAGAGATTAAGACAGACACTAGAAAATGGAAAGACATACCATGTTCACAGATTGGTAGAACTGACATTGTGAAAAAAAAAAAAAAGACCATTTCTATGAAAGACATTTGCAGGTTCACAATTATAATCAGAATACCCACAATGTTATTCATAGAAATAGAAAAAAACCCTAAAATTTATATGAACCAGAAGAGAACTTGGACAGCCAAAGCATTCTTGAGCAAAAAGAATAGTGCTATAGTTAATAAAAACAGTATCACACACACACATCCTGCCAAGTCCATGTTTTTCAGGACTCACTACTCTGCATTGAGCAGAAAATAAGGAGACTCATCTATATAAGAGGCTAATTCTCCTTCTCCCAGCAGTCATTAGCTGCCGATAGTTCTTTGTGCAGGAATGGGGGTTACAATCAAGGGTTACATCTTTATCTATACTGTCTTGTCACTTGAACTACCCTGAACTCATTAGGAGGAAATCATCCTTGGTACTAGGAGTTTAGTGAGCTTCCCTGGGTCAGGGAGGTCACAGACCTTAGAAAAAATCTACTACTGCCACTTTGCTAGACCACCATAATTCCTTACCACATTCTAAATCTTACCATTATACCCACAGGTGAACGCAGCTACCATCCCTCATCAACAAAGCCTGTCTTTATAACAAATGAAGACCATCACAGAAAACCACAAGTGGAGATCCACAGATCCTGGGGAGTCCAGCCCCAACAGAAACATCTGCAACACGGTTTCTGCGTCTATGGCCCAGGGAACATTATAGAAGAGAGAATGGAAAGCCTCTGAGAGCCACAGTACCAGGAAGTATAATAGAATCAGTCTCTTCTAGAATTGGCTGCATAAGCAAGACCAGAACACCGCAGTATCAATGGATATGCTAACATGGAAGCCATTCCTACAAAGAACTAAAGGCAGCAAATGACTCCTGGGAGGGGAATTAGCCTCTTATACGGATGAGTCTCCTTATCACCTGTCCAATGCAGAGCAGCCATCCCTAAAACTATATACACATCATCTACAAATATGGAATTGGAAGGTTGTGCTTATATATATTTGTGCATGCACACATATATGTAACATAAATAAAGAAAAAGAGGCTATCAGCTTGAGAATGGGATGAGACATGGGGGATGTTTGAGGGAGGGTAGCTGGAGTAGGGCTGGGGGAGGGAAGGGATGGGTAAAAGGTTTAATTCTATTTCAATTAAAATACATTTTGAAGCACTGAAGCACCCACACTTTGGTCTGCCTTCTTCTTGAGCTTCATATGGTCTGTGAATTGTTCTTAGAAGGGGGAACAAAATACTCACAGGAGGAACTATGGAGACAAAGTGTGGAGCAGAGACTGAAGGAAAGGCCATCCAGAGACTGCCCCACCTGGGGATCCATCCCATATATAGCCACCAAACCAGGACGTTATCGTGGATGCTGGGAAGTGCTTGCTGATGGAAGCTTGATATAGTTGTATCCTGATAGGCTTTGCCAGAGCTTGACAAATACAGAGGCAGATGCTCAAATCCAACCATTGGACTGAGTGCGGGGTCCCCAATGGAGGAGTTGGAGAAAGGACCGAAGGAGCTGAGGAGGTTTGCAGCCCTTTGGGGGAAATAAGAGTGTCAACTGGCCAGACCCCCTGGAGCGCCCGGGAACTGGACCACCAACCGAAGAGTACACATGGAGGGACCCATAGCTCCAGCTGCATATGTGGTAGAGGAGAGCCTTGTTGGACATCAGTGGGAGGAACGGCCCTTGGTCCTGTGGGGGTTCAATACCCCAGTTTAGGGGAATGCCAGGGAGGGAAGACGGGAGTGGGTGGGCGGGTGGAAGAGCACCCTCATAGAGGCAGGAAGAGGGAAGATGGAATATGTGTGTGTGTGTGTGTGTGTGTGTGTGTGTGTGTGTAGTAGGTAGTAATAGTAAATTGGAGATACTGATCAGTTCAGCTGTTCAGATCCTAAATGTTACAATGTTACTTTACATCTTCCTTAGTGTTTCTTCCCTCAGCCATGGACAGAGAGAAAGTCTGTCTCAAAAAACATAAACAAAGACAAGAAAAATGATGTTCATTTCAGTTTGGGTTTTGCTCGGTTCACATGTATCGAATCTCCCCAGGGACCATCTTCTTGTCCTTTTCCCTTGGCTTACGAATCCATCCCAGAGCACTGGAGCTGTGAGACTGGGGTGTATACTGCGTTCAGGGCCAGGTGTGTGTGCGGGTTTGCTGGCACCAAAAACGCTCCATGACAGTCGCTGATTGCTGGAACCTCTGTGTTGGGGTGCAGCGCTTGCTCTCCTATCTCAGTTGTTATTCTTCTCCTTCATTTGAGGCTAAACTCCGGGAGAGCCATGCACACGGATGCCATCAAACGTCAGGGAATTGAATTTCCCTTCTGCATACATCTAAATGGAATGCAAATAGGCTGTGTTATTAGTGCAGGCATTTCTCATAATCAGCAGCCTCTTGATCATTAGGTTGATAAAATATTTTTCAATTATGACCCTTAAATGGAACCTTTTGACTGCTTAGAAGCAAATTGCTATTTAGCTAAAAACCCTTTAAGTGAAAATATTAGTGTGTTCCATTTATGTAGCTGCACATTCTGGTTATTTTCGGGAGCATCATTTATTAACAACCCCAGGCCATTAGCAACATGATGCAGCCAATGCTTCTCCCTTGATCACTGAGACAACAACCTAGATTCTCTTTGTGCCCTGTGTATGCTGCATAATTCCTCAAAATACTGCTGCTGTCTGGTGTGCCCTATCTTTAGATCAATAAAACTCAGTGCTTGCTTCTGATGAATCACTCAACTACCAAACAACACCTCGGCTGGTCATGGCACATTGCCTTGCAACAGACTGTCCTTAGACAATGACATTTTACCTGCTGCATCTCACAGCTTTGAGGCACACAAATGCTACTGAACCAAACCAGAACACCACTTCCCTGTCAAATCTGAGTAGATGTTCAGAGCCATAACACACTCGATCTATACAACCAAGAGGAGGAAAGCTTTTTAATATTTGTTCACATGTCACCCACCTTCAGCCCTCCCTCAGTTTCCCAGATAATGCCTACTGAAACACCGGTAGTGTCATCTGCTTCACTGTAGTCCTCTAACCAAGATACAGAGAAAATAGGACAACTTTTCTTTTTCACCCCATCACTGTGGAAGAATTTTACACTGATATGGAGTAGAGGTTGATTTCAAAAAATACTTTAAATTGTCAGAATTTTCTTGTGTTTGTTTATTTGCTTGTAGTTACATGGCTTTTGACTATAATTGGTCAAGTAGTAATACAGACCAATTTAAGATACCTTCAGGCTTTACACACACTGATAACTTTTTTTATATCTCCACACAGTTTCATTGTGTCTTTCCCCCTTTTAATATGGAATTTTCATTAACAATCTAGAACACATGTGAGAAATGCCAGAAAAAAATATTAACTTTCTCTTAAAGTCCTGGAACACAAATAAGTCTCTTCTTGCTACTTATTAAAGAAATATTTTAAAATATAACATTTTTGTTTTCTAGTTAGATTTCTTGCTGTTACCCAAGAAAAGAAAGTAAAATAGTCTATAATTTTTCTCTAAGATAATCACTATGACATATATAAAGACCATTGTCTTAGTTAGGGTTTCCCTTATTGCAATAAACTCCATGACCAAATGAAACTTGGGGAGAAAAGGGTTTATTTGACTTGTACATCCTGGATCACAGTTTGTTGAGGAAAACCAAGGCAGGAACTCAAATCAGGAACCTAGAGGCAGGAACTGAAGCAGAGGCCATGGTAAAACTATGCTTACTGGCTTGCTGTCCATGGATTGCTCAGTCTATTTTCTTACACAATTCAGGAACATCAGCTCAGAGTTGGCACCACCCAAAGAGGGCTACCCCCACCCTCCCATCAATCATTAATCAAGAAATGCTTGACAGACTTGTCTATAGGCCCATCTTACAGAAACATGTTTCCAATTGAGAGTTCCTCTTCCCAAAGTACTCTAGTTTGTGTCAAGTTAACAAAAAGTAATCAACATGAGCATCTAATCTCTTATAATCAGAGAAGATTATAAATGCTTAGCTTGTTTTCGTTTCAAGACAGGGTTTCTCTCTGTAGCCCTGGCTGTCCTGAAACTCACTCTGTAGACCAGGCTGGTCTCAAACTAAGAGATCTACCTGCCTCTGCCTCCCAGGTATTGGGATTAAAGGCATGTGCCACCACCACTCAACCATAAATGTATTTTTATAAACCTTGTAAGACAAATTTAATGATAAAACAGAATTAATGAAAACCAGAAAGTTTGAGTAGTCAAGTAATAAATTAGGGGTTGGAGTAGGCCTCATCAGTTAAGAACATATACTGTTCTTGTTGAGGACACAAGTTTGGTTTTTATCAACAACGTCAGGCAAAGCTGCTCTTAACTCAAACTCTAGGGAACCCAACCCCCTCTTCTGGACTCCATAATCATCTGAACTCACATATACACTATCTTAGGGTTTAACTGCTGTGACATGACACCTTGACTAAGGCAACTTTTATAAAGGACAACATTTAATTGGGGCTGGCTTACAGTTTCAGAGGTTTAGTCCATTATAGTCATGGCTGAAAGCATGGCAGTTTGCAGGCAGACATGATGTTGGAAGACCTGAGAGTTCTACATTTTGATCTGCAGGAGGGGACTGGATTCTACACTGGGCAGATCTTGAGCATATATAAGACCTCAAAGCCCACTTACACAGTGATGCACTTCCTCCAACAAGGCCACACCTACTTCAACAAGGCCACACCTCCTAATAGAGCCACTCACACATGGGTCTTATGGGGGCCATACCTATTCAAACCACCACATGCACGTACCTCCATCATGATAGTTTGAATGAAATGTCCTCTATAAGTTTCTGGTGTTTGAATACTTGGTCCTCAGTTGGTGGCTGTTAGGGAAGAATTAGGAGCTGTGGCCTTGCTGGAGGAAGTATTTAAACTCCCAGCTGCTGTTCCAGCAGAGTTGCTGCTCAGTCTTCACTCTGGCATAGCAGACTCCAACTCTCTGGAACCATAGGCAAAATTAAACCCTTTCTTTGATAAGTTGTCTTGGTCATTGTGTCTTATCACATAGAAAAGCAATTGCTATGTCTGCAGACATATACCACCCAGTGGAAAGGAATCCATGCTTGGTACCATTAATTTTGCCAACTATCCATGACTTCTGAGGTAAAAGACACTCTAAAGGAGAACTTCCTACCTCCATTTCCTTAATCAATATAATCCTAACTGCATCCTATACTTATCTTTCTGTCCATAGACAAATATAGCTCTCACCCCTCAACAAGCTTCTTTTTGTAGCAGACAGATCATTACAGAAATCCATAAGTAGTCAAAATATAGAGAACAACTGACTACAAATAATTCATCTACAACACAACCTTCACATCTAAGGCTCAGGGAAACATGCAGAAGAGGGGGTGGATGTGACCCAAGAATCGAGGGACCAGGACATCTGCTGTGAGTCAATGTCTTCTGTATATGAGAGGGAAGCTGCACCCATGAGATCTCAACAATTTGGTCACCCAAACAGGATCTGTACAATGGTAGCACCAGCTTACATGCCAATATGGTTTGGAGGAAACTCACAACGCTACTGCTGGATGAAAAGCTACAGGCAATGAGTGGCTTCTAAGGGAAGAAGATCAGTTTTCACCAGTGTTGAGCCCCCTGATAGGTTATCCAATCTCAAGTGTTCAGCCCTAAACATAAATGCATATGAACAACACTAAATGGATTCATCAGGTTGTGTGTGTGTGTGTGTGTGTGTGTGTGTGTGTGTATATCTATCTATCTATCTATCTATCTCTCTATCTATAGATAGATAGATAGATATATCTGTGTCTGTGTGCCGGTGTGTATTTATGTATGTATGTATATATGTATGCATGCATGTTATGTATGTATGTATGTATGTAACAATAATAATTAATGAGAGGGCATGGAGTTGAGAGGGTTGAAGGGGGAGATAGAAGGGTGGAAATGATGGAAGTACAGTACTAATGTATGACATTCTAAAGAAAATAATAAATTGACTTAAAATGAACATTGTATTGAAATCCTAAAATCAATTCTGATGAAAGTATAGAAGATTACCCAAAACCCACAATTTCATAATGACAGTATTTAAGCTAACTGTTCTCTAGTAAACATGAAAAGTTTTTAATCTCCAAAGGGTAATAAGGTTAGAGACCTTCCAGATGACTGGGTTTGTGCATCAAGAGGAGAAGTTAGTAACCTCTAAGAAACGGCCCACCACTGAATTGTCTTTTACGATCCTCTTTGCCTGCATGCCTTCTATTTTGACTGATGCTGTCATCAAATGAAATCACAGTTCCTGTGGGAAGGGGGGTATTCATGTCCCTTCCTCTCTACAACTAGACAATGGCAACTTCTTTTCCTTTCTCCAAATAGAACAATACTTGAAGATAAGAGTATGTGCTTAGAATTTGATAGAAATAGCTGATCTTTTTGCATTTGTGAAAGCCTAGAGGATGCTACACATTCCTCTAGATCCAGACTTTCCCAACCACAGCAGGGATTCCACTAGAGCCACATCAGTAAAAGATACCCTCAGGACTTTTGTGGTAAAAATCAGTAACCCAATCTATAGAATTCTAGTACTTCATATTAACATTATATCCCAAAGAACAGTCCACCAACGGTTTAGAGAGAAAAACGAGACAAGGAATAGTATCCATCTGGTCTTACTCCTAATTATTAATTTGCTCCTTGAGCCAATATTTGGGTAAAGACTGTGACTAAAGATGAGGACTCTAGCAGGAGCAACATGCATCTACACACACGTGGTACCTAAAGAGCCCATAGATGATCTTGAACTTACTTGTGCTAGAGTATAATATATATGATGGGATATATTGACCCAACACTTACATTTCCCTACAGGATTTTTGCAGCCAGCCAGCCAGCCACCCTGCATAGAATCACTGAAACACAACTAGGACTTTACACACCTGTGGCTACAGGCACTGTCACATTGATTTAAAGAAGTACAGTTTGATAGCTGTCAACATCAAAGGAAGCTTAAATTCTTACACAAGAGAACATCAAATAAGAGAGATCATTTTTCATGCAAAGCAATTTTTCTCTACAAAACCTCTGTGGATGACTCCACTCTACTTCAAACCTTGACATGTTCTGACAACGGTTTTTATTTAAACTATATCTGTGCTCCCCCAAACCCTGACGCTGCATCCCAAGCCAGACTGTTTTTCCATGGTGACCTCGTCTTAGTGTCCTGCCTTATTTCCTTATTAAACAAACCAAGCACCCTCCCCCACTTCTTCCTTGTTTCTTTCTCCCTGTAACAAGGTTATTTTAAAATTTTACATTTTAATTTTTGATTATACAGTTACATAAATCCATTATTACAAGCATACAATATACTTAGAGCATATCCCCTCATAGCCCATGACCCTCCCTCTTTCTACCCCTTCTGTTTCCTGTTTTGAATTTAATTTTTAATTGATGTATAAAATAATAGTTTTATGCATTAGCGGGGTATCATTACTGTTGTTTGATATGTATACTTTTGCAATCAGGTTAAAGACATCTATTTTCTCAAACAGTTATAATGACAACAACAAACCCTCTCACAAAGTTTTCTCTTCTAATGTCTACAACATACAGTCTTTATCTACAGTCATTACTCTGTAAAATAATGCAGTGGAATTTCTCAATTCCTTATGGAAGTATAACTTGACACCTATCCAATTATTGACCATTTCATAGCCGTCCCTGTTCTTTACCCTTCCTGGTAACCACAGTTCTACTCTGAATTATGAGAACAAGTTTTAAAAATTCTCTATATAGGCCAGTCTCTGTGATCCCTGACTTCATTTCTTCTCATGCCACATCCAACCTCCTAGCCCAGCTGGAACTCAAACATCTTGTGTTTGGGCTCAGATAGATGAACTTGCCTGACTCTACCTTCTGTGCATGTTCTCCCAACCCCCAAGTCCTCAGCTCTAGCCTCAGTCCCACATTCAGTGCCCCAGCTTCATTTGGTGAGCCTCATTTGTGCTATCTCCAATTTCCAGGCTTAAGCCAGGACCTACATCCGGTATGACAAGCCTAGGCCCCAGTATGACTATCTGACTTTCTCTCTTCTACTCTAAATCCCAACTCCAGGTCCTATATGCAAGATGCAAACCCTTCATGCCAGCCCAGCACTGTGTCCACCTGGCTTCA